>JAUZTA010000020.1:2602990-2625326 GCA_034780835.1 Ctenochaetus striatus | reverse complement strand
CCCACACTAGCTTGAATTCCTCTGACATTGTTGGGTTTTGCTGTACATGAAGTCCGTGGGTGATAAAAGTAACCTCACCATCAGGTTACACAAGAGGAAACCCATTTCCCTTTACTGCCCACTCAGTGACTTCACAGTTTCACTCTCAGACACTGTTAATGGCATAACTGCGTCTTTGTGTCCTTTTTAAAGTAATCTATGACTCACCGATACAAAAACATTTAAAGCTGAAAATAGATTTAAATTGGCACATGCAGACCCACAATTGTTGTTTCAGGTAGCCCATTATTTGAGTGAGTTAGTCTCAAGTCATGGATGAATGAGTTTCACACGGAGATAATCATTTGAAAAACACACTCAGACAGTTGTTGGCATGAAAAGGTTTAACCTGAAGTCTGCGGGATGACTCTTTGTTGATGCTCCTTAAAATGATTTCATTAACCTGATATTCTCATAAAAGCTACGTCAGTGCTTCAAAACCAGAGCTGTTTCCAACAGGTGGAGCTACATGTACAGATTGTGCTTGATAACCTGAAGAAAGAAAATGAACTACAATTTGATTTTTAAAAATCCAAGAAGTTAGTTGCTATACTTTTGGAGACTAATCAAAAGAGCACAAAAACGAGTTCGCAAATGAGCAGAAAAATGAGAAATTTAAGTAAAAGTAATGCAGAAATACTTGGAATTGGAAGTTAAATCAATTAACAGTTGAGCTTGTTATATTAAAGTCATGTATAAAAATAAATAGTTGTCTTAAAGTTCTTTAAAATAAATTTTGCTGTCTGAAATGGACCATTGTTAGGATTTCTCAAAGAATTTTTCCATATAAATAATCTTTTCCTCAAAGTTTACATAAAACTTCACAGAGACAGGAAAGGGTAAGCAGTTCCTTTGTGATGTTTGACAGATTTATTTTGATTTTTTGATCTGTTATTATTAAAGCGAATAACTTGGCTATTTATAAAAACAATGAGGCTTATCTTGAGGAAACTGTGTGCCAACCTCAGTGTGTTTTTTGTCCTTTGGTGGCTTTTAAAGTTTATGGAGTCACACTGACAGGAAATAATAAGTTCGATAATTACTACCTTGCTTTTGAAATATTTATTAGGGGTTTGTTAATCTGTGAAAACTGTTGTATTAACGAGATAATGAGATGTCTGGCCATTTGCCTCGATAATTTTAGACCCTGAGTTTTGCTTTTACACCACTAGATGGCGACCTTGTTTAATTTGCTGGTGAAAATGTGAGTATTTACATTTTTTCCTCCTTGTCCTCTGTCTTAATTAATGTGTTTTAATTCAATTTAATATTATTTCTACAGTTATTAACATCCTATAACCGCTGAAAACAAACAAGATACACAATAATCTTACATCCTTGTTTTACAGTTCTGAAGGGACAATGAGCTTTTCTGTCTGCGTGCGTCACATGGTGGATGGTGGTCCTTGTGGTTTGTTAGGTGGGGTGCATCAGTGTTTTTGCAAGTGTGTGTGTGTGTGTGTGAGAGTTCCTGTGCCAGATTGTGCAAGTAGCACAGCAACATAAGTTTTTAGCACTTTCAAAACCACAGGGGTATCACATCCCACGGGCCACGCTGCTCCACGTGCATCATGCAACCCCTGCACTGTATGTCCAATCCCTCACTATCACTCCTCCTCTAGTCATTCATTCTTAAAATCAGATTCATTTGTGCTTTTTCCCATTTAACAAGCAATATACTGCCGTGTAAATAATTTTCTTTTGACACTGCTTCCGTTGCTTTATCTGTGTTTTTGAAAAACGTGAGACGATCAATCGGGTTCCAGATTGTGACCACAAAGTTATAAGTTCATATTCTAAAATCAAAATGCGCTAGGCTGCTACGTTCATATAGTGTTGATCGCGAAAGACCAAAACCTTAAACTACAATTCTCAAATCTCCTTTTTCTTCATAATTTTTCACTACTTCCTGTTTTTATTGTCATTTCTTGTTTTTTTCATATATAAAAAAGCTTTTTGTATTGCCTATAACGTATCTATCACTTTTAAACGCGGCCCCTGTTGTAGAATTGAAATGCTTCATGACCTTTAGAGTAAAATTTCACACATTGAGAGATTTTTGTTCATTTCTTTCTTTTCGGTTTGCAGCTGGTTTCAGTCTGAACTGAAAGGTGTCATTTCCTGGATGCAGGGTGGGAGAGAGTCAATCATGAGATGAGCTTAAAAAAGAACAATAACGAGGCCCCCCCCTCCCACCCGTCTGGCTTAAAATGGTGTTTTTTACAACATCCAGTTAGAGGTGACTCATATTTAAATAAGTGAGGCGCCTTGTTGGGATTTACAATAATATTTTAGCTTCATGGACTAGTTTCAGTGAATCATCTGTTGAAAACAGAATGGAAAATGCTCAGGTGTTGCAACTCTCACCTTCAACAACCTTTAACACCACTAGCATTAGGCAAGGCAAGGCAATTTTATTTATATAACACCATTCAGACACAAGGCAATTCACAGTGCTTCACAGGGCATAAGAAAAGTATTACAGTAAAAACAAATCAAATACAACAGAAATAATGACTTATGTGATGGCACCTGCCTTTTCTGTTCTGCTTTTTCATTTCAACTTTAACAGAATTTGATAAGCAAAATGATGCTAGATTTGCTAGATTTGCACATACATCAATAACATAACGAATTATGTAACAAATTTAGCTTATTTTCTAGCTAATCATGTAAGCTAAGATAACATTCACTCTTGTTTTGGATTAAGATGTCTTAATGAGTAGAAATGACAGTGTCTTAATGACTTTGCTATATTAGGAGGAAATTAATGTACCGTAACGGACCGTTTATACAGTTTCTAATACCTTACAAATTCTTCATTAAAGATATAAATTTAGCTCCAGAAGTGATGTTACAGTTCTTCAGCTGTGCCAACATAGTGTAGGTCAATCAATCAACCACGTTGGTCCACAATGAAATCTATGAAAATATATATAATATGGTTGTCTATGAAATTCTATACACATTCATGGTCCCAAGAGCAAAGCTAGTGCTATAATAACAAGTAACGGCATTCCTATCATCCTAAAATGTGCCAAAATGTGTGTGTTTGGTTCAAATAGGCGAATGTTAGCATGCTAACTGGGTACTCAAACGTGTTAGCATTTGGCTCAAAGCAGTGCTGTGCTGTACAGCCTCACGTAGCCATTAGCATGGCTGTACACTCACTATGCAGTCAGCTGTCACTCTCATGTTTGGTGTAACATGCTGATATCTTAGTAAAGTAGCCTACAAGTTAGCTAACATTGATTAATGAACTATTGTTTAACTTGAACTCCACATTGACATCAGCTGAATGTCCAAAAAACGACTTATTGAGAAAAGCATATTTTTTTTCTCCTCCAGTTTGCTGAAATCTGAGTTTAAGCCTCATGATGAGCAGAGAGGTAAGTCCATGGTTCATATGTACATGTATTTTTTTTTACTGTAAAGCAAAACTTCCAGTCTCTGATATGCGGTTTAAATCTGCTTCCTGTTCTTCAGTTGACTGTCTGTCTGCTCCCAAATGCACGACAGATACTGTAAGAAGAGAAACTGCTTCAATCAACATCAAAAGCCAAAACAGAGGTGCACGCACGCATACACACACACACACACACACACACACACACACACACACAAATATAGACTAACAGACCATCTTCTTTTAAACGATGCACCGGATGTGTGCACAAGGACTGTTACCTGTGCAGGAGGCAAATTATTCACCTAGAAAGGTGTTACATTCTGAGCACATATGCACACACACACACTCACACTCACAGACGAACGCACACACATACTATACACACAAACATGCAGCCTGACAGAGCACCGGCAGCACCTCACGTAACAGGTTTCACTTCTGTATCGTCACATCTCGGCTCGCAGGAATTCACCATTTTATTCTCAAAAGGAAAACACACCGTTAAACTGATCAATGTCTTTGACATAATTTTTTATTATTATTTCATGTCATGAAAACTTAATTGACTAAAACTTCCCAAAGCATCAAACATAAGAACAAAACTGATAACTCATAAAAAATGTGATTAAATTGGACACAGATTAAACATTTACAAACCTTTAAAGTGATAAAAAAAAATGAACATCCTGTATGAAACTTAGCAGACTGATTGCGTTGGACAAACATGAGCATTACTGAACGTTTTCATAGATATGAATGACAGATGAGTCATCTTCAGAGGGCTGGTGGATCGGATCTGATGTGTCCTCGGATTTTCCTGCACAACAGACACCTTTGACTGACATGAGGGGAAAATCATTATGTCGCTACATGGAAAATGTCCTGTTTTCATGCTTGCTATTATTGTTTTTGTTTTTTAAATTAGACGGTAAGCAGGAAGTCTGCAGGGCGGCTATGTTGCTTAACAATTTGTGTAAACAAAATTCTCACCTTTACGCCCACATTTTGCTCCTACACATAAAGTGATCACAATGATGACAAACACCAAGACTCCAACAGGACGAAACACCCATGGCCAGAGAGATTCCTGAGTTTCTGGGAGCTCTGAAAGACAAAAGGGGACATTTGAGTCATTAAAGAAGCATCGATGTATGTAAATTTAATTTGGGTAAAGAGAAAACTGAGCTAAAGCAACGACACACTAAGAGAAAATAAAATTTTCTCATGTCTTTCTGGAGTTGTAACTCTGATTGTCGTAATTGTGGTCTGTTCAACAGTTGAACATTCATTGATTGTTTTCTGAATAAAAAGATGACAAATCTTTAATTATTTGGAAAATATTCATGTAGTAGCAGTAATAAGCTCAGTTTAGGAAGAATCCAGTTGTGTAGAAAGAATCACTCACCAGAGACCGAGACATTAATGCTATGACTCCAAACACCTCCACTTTCACACTGATAAGCTCCTGAGTCGCTGAGGAGAATCTTTTGGAAGATCAAATATGAAAATCCTTCATGATTGTTTGAGTTTCTCCACTCCGCTCTGATGTGGCTGCTGTTGTTGACATTGACAGGGGTAGCCTTTCCTTCATCTTTATACCAGACCACTGTTGGTGGTGAATCGTTGCAGAACTCAACTGTGCAGTTGATCCTCAAATCATCACCAGAAAACGCTTCATAAACTGTGTTACGAGACACTTTGACTTCTATTTCACAACTTGAATTTTCACCTGCAAAAGACAGATAAAAACATACAGAATACATTTAAAATGTAACACTACAGTGCTGTCTACTGCAGACAAGGATAATACAGAAAAACACTTTTGTACATTTAAGAGTTTTCAGTAGCATTTTTAGGCACTTTTTGAGGAACAGATTTAGGGGAGTTTTACACTGAACACTAAATGCACATTAATGGCTTTATACTTTATTAGACTTTGGAAAGATGGAAAAGGGACCAATATTTGCAATAAAATAAATGACAGAAGGCTTGGATCAAACCTGCACTGTGGGACTTATAAACAAATATCTGTTGTATTCAAGCTTTTGTCATAGTAGTTCAAATGATGCTGAGTAAACCTGTCACTGCCAGTAAACTTGTGTTTTTCACAGTAAACCAGAGTCTTAAAATCTGGAGTCTGTGGTGACTCTCTCATGCTGGTATACAGTTAGTTTGCTAGAGCTGAAGGGGAAGCAATCCTAATGCATTCATGAAAAAATAAATAAAATAATTTACAGTTTTATAATGTGTTTTATTATTAATGTAATTTTTAATAACAAAATACAGAGATCTTATTCATGATGCCCATCATTGCCATTTTAACCTGGTCGGGTCAGCACCAACAACTAAGCTGCTCTTCACCTGAAGTTTTGCCCGCTAGCTTGCCTGCTAGCATTTAGCTAGCTAAACTGCTTGATAGCATCTAGCTAGTGAGTGAAAACTAAGACAAGAAACACATCTTTAAAAAAGAAACACCCTAATGAGCAGCTGCAGAAACTTCTGGCCAATGATGAGGCAGCATATACTTATTGAAGCACAAGGACAAACCTTTTTTTTTAAAAAAAACATTTACGGACATTTTGCAAAAAGGAGGACTTGGTAATAAAATGTTATTATTTGTGGGTGCTTGGCATGGAAATGTTTGAAAACCCTCTCCAGAATTTCAGAGGATGATGGATTATGTATGCTACATTCCAGAAAACTGGGAAGTCTAAAATTTCACACCTCCCACCATGATGTCAGCATCTCGGTGAAATTGGGTCAATTGATTTGCCCAACTTTGACAACTTCACATGTAGGAACTCTGACTTCAAGTGACTTTCCATTGCACTTTTTTCCAGTCGCAGGTGGGAAATTTCAGACTTCCCAGTTCACCTTGGAAGCTCCAAGTGGGTTATATCCAGCTTCCCACATTCTGGAATGCAGCATTATTATTACTGCATCCATGATGTTTGTGCAATTACTTTACCTGCCAGAGGGGGAAGACAAATGTTCCACACTGCAGATTTGATACAGTTAATAGAAAATACAAAACTACACACCTTGAGGGAATCGAATCTGTGACATTTGATATTTTAATGGGGGGAAAATAAATTGCATTAGATGGAACTGAAAGTATACTCCACCAAACATACAGTGTCTCAGGGGGCTCTTCAAACCCACTTATCTCTCACCTTTTACAGCTCAAGAAAACATCCGCTGAGCATTTAAGACGAAACTCTGACATCTGTTACACTCACGCCAATTCAACATTACATGTGGTTGCTCGTAAAGGCTGAGTTTTAGAAATTTATTCTCAACCAAATAACCATCCATTTAATAGCTGTTTCAGAGCTTTTGAGCACCCCGCATGATCATAAAGTGCTTAGAAAAACTAGAAATTTTCACACATGCATTTCATACCTTGGTGACTGCTGGGTTTGTCACTGTCCTATAAATAACACATCTCAGCAAAATTTTGACTTCTCATGCACAAAAAAAACCCAAAATGTCCCAGCTCTGTCAGCTTTGTGACAGCACTGATGTACAGGAATTCATTCAATTTATAAAAATATTAAAATAGGGTTCTTTATGGATAGTGACACACGGTTTGTACTGCTTCTGCTGAGGAGGACTAATATGATTCAAAGGTTAAAGACGGATGGAGAGATTGTTGCCTAAATTTTAAATTTTTCTTTTCTCTGAGAGTTTTTTCATGTGGAAATTTATCAATTTAAACGTCTGTTCACTTTCAAAGCTGATGGGATACGGTATTAAGTACACTCTACTGGTGGTGATACTGACATTTCTTTTAAAAATTATGAACACATAAATGACAATGTGGTCAGTGTCAGTGAATAAAGTCATTAATTCTTTTATTATTAAGAATAAGAAAAAACGTTTTTTAAGAGAAGAGGATGTGATTCAAATACTGAAAATGTGGAAACTTTTACCTTCCTTTTCCAAATAAACACTTCAAAAACACAAGGAACATTGCGTGGGAAGACAATTTAATAAAACTAATGAGCAAGAGTTTTCTTTTAGGTATTTCTACCTCTTTTGCATCTGATTAAAAACTCTAAATTTTTCCATGGAGCTCCCACACGTTTTAGAAACACCGTCCTGTTGTGAAAGAAACAGACTGAAGGTATCATTTGTAGCACCTGACAACAGTGTGAACTTGACAGACACTAATACTGATTTTTTCATGATTTAAAAACTAACGGATGTGGATTAACACATTTTACATTATCACATTATTCAAACACAAGTACAGACGTGTGGAAGATGACTGTCCTTTTAAGAACTCTATTAGCTGCCTTTATTCTTGCGCTCG
This sequence comes from Ctenochaetus striatus, assembly GCA_034780835.1. Lineage (NCBI taxonomy): Eukaryota > Metazoa > Chordata > Actinopteri > Acanthuriformes > Acanthuridae > Ctenochaetus > Ctenochaetus striatus. The sequence continues at coordinate 2,617,563 of JAUZTA010000020.1, read as the reverse complement.
TATGAAGCACTTTAAAGTTCATGACCTCGACAAATGAGGCCTCTGACTTTTAATGTAGGTTAAGGAAAGTGTTTACTCAAATATTTAAAAAAGGCTGACTCTGAAGTCTAAAAGTCTGACTTTGTACATTACAAAAGTGCAGAGGAAGGAAAAGTAACACTATACAAATACTGAGAAGGCAGAACATAAGAAAAATACTGACTTACCTTCAGCGTTTATGGCGAAAAGCAGCGCTGCGATGATGGACATACGCAGGACGGTGCAGCAGTGGTTCAGCCTCATGATGGGAACACTGAGAAAACCTGCTGTCATCTTCCAGTCACAGCAAATCCGAGTGAAAGATTTTCCTCTGAGCGCATCATTATTTGATCAAGAAAAAAAAGAGAAGTTCTACAGATATTCAGATACTCGCTGCTTCCTCTTTTTACTCTCTGTTCGCTCTCTTCCTACCTCTGCCTCTTCCCCCTTTACTGCAGAGCCGGTGAGTGAAGTGGAGGGGAGTGAAAATCGGTGGGTGGTCTTGTTTCTGCAAATTCTGCAGGGTCCGATGCAGTGAAGCATCCCAGATTAGGGGCTTCCCATAGGTGCTGACCCTGCTAAAATACAGTTATAGAAAAGACCTCATGTTTAGTACAGCCTCTAACTCTCACAGCTTCTCTTCTCATTTCCGAGTCTTGTTTCAGTCGGTGCACCTTGACATTGACTTCTTTACGTCTTCTTACGTCTGTGGTTCACCCTCCTCAGGCTGACTTCCTCTCCCCTCTCCTTTACTGACATGTTCACCATCTACATCTCCTGCAAACTTTTGCGGCCTTGTGCACAGTGTGTGTGTGTGTGTGTGTGTGTGTGTGTGTGCGTGTGTGTCTGTATGTGTGGTAACTATCAGTCAACACGATCAGCCTGTGGACTTCTTATCTGTCAATGAGTCAGCCTTGTTCCGATCTAAGAGCACATCGAGTTTAGATTATTTGTCACAGTGAGAGGTTTTGAACCAGTGAAAACAACTGTATGTTGTTATTTGTGGCTCTACAGGAAGCTTTCTACAATCCAAAAATATAACCCAGATAATGTCTCTGGTTGAGGAGATAGGCCTATAATTAAACAGTTTTGTGGGAAATTTAGCATCATGTGCTTTGAGGGCTTGATTTAAGACAAGAAGTCAGGACATCTCAGGCTCTGCTGCCTCAGTTTTAACTATTTTTGGTGTATTGTGCATAAACTGGAAAAATAATAATATAATAATAATAATATGTTTTGGAGTTTCCCAATTTGGGATCAATAAAGTACATCTATCTATCTATCTATCTATGTTTCAAGTGTATTTCACTGTTTTCATCCAGAGTCTTATACTGAAAAATAATAGTGGAATAAAAGATCAATGTAAAGAAGTACTCGAGCCCTGTATGCAAAGGTAAGAATAACATACAATATGAACACTCCACTTCAAGTATTAAAACCATGACTGAACCACAAGCAAAGAGAGACTAAATATTTGATACCCTGTGATCTTATCTTTAGGATGATTACTGATACTCAATTAACTGCTTAAGCCTAACCAGTGATGCCGAGCCACGACGACAAGACGAGTTTCACTTGTAACACATGACGGTTTATGAGAAGAAAAAAAATCTCACAACACAATATTTGATTTTGACCCACTTATTTTGTTTCCAGAGCTAGAATATTTATCTTTCTTTGTGTAATTGTGTAATTAAAAAGTTAAAGTACCAATAAATGTAAATGTATTGCGATGTATTCGGTTTTCGGGCAATGGGACACTTCAGTGGTTTGATTGTGAGAAGAAAATCTGTGTTCATGAGAAACGATTTTTGTATTTCTGGAGCAACAGCGCGGACATCCGGCCATTCGAAAAAATGCAAGTGGTTGGGTGTTAACGATTGCGCAACGCCCTCACATACGTAATGACGTACATCAGTACGTCTCCGACGAGCCGAAAATGGCGGAGTATCTGGCATCCATTTTCGGCACAGAGAAAGACAAGTAAGTTTTATTAAGTGTTCATGGTATTTTGCGCCTGAATGACGAGTTTTTTGTAAAGAATGCTTGTAGCAGTGCTTCTCCATCGTCAGAAGACCCAAGTTTGTAGCTGAAGCTCTGCAAAATGTCCTAGTTAAGCCTACATTAGCAACAGGAAGCTAACGCCAAGCTAGCGCATTGAATGAAACCTTAGCTAACCCGCAGCTACTGTGTGCTGTTGATTTGAGGTGAAATATGTCGTTTTGCAAAATATTTACTATTTTTATGCTACACAAGCAAACGCCGGAAGCACAATTAATAAATCAATAAAAAGCCTGATATTTAAACCTGTAGCTTGTGTAAGTTATAAGCTCATTAGCAGAGTAACGGTGCCTGCCCTACCCTGGCGGGTTTATGAATCAACGTTACACTTCTTCAGTAGAGTGCAGCAAAGGATATCCTATAGATTGGTGGAAAATAAACTGTAATTTTCTTAAAAGCAAGTCCACGATTCAACTTTTATAACGTTACATTCATATAAGGGGCGGCCCCTGGGATAATAAAACGTCAAGTAATTAATACAGCCAAGCAGAGCTATTTACCTTTATCCAGTTCATGGAAATACCATAAAAGGTTTTACTTATCAAATTCATATCAGTTTATAATACCAATAACTTTTATGGCACAATGCAAGGGAGAGTTAACTGCCAAACTGTCTGGGTTAATCACGATAATGGTATTTATAAATTGTCCTGTTCAAACAAATAAACTTGTGTAATGGAAGGATGAAAGGTATTTTAAGTTTAAGTGTGTTTTCTTCTTTGTTGATTATTAGTAAATCCTTTAAAAAGAGCAGGACCAACAGTCAGTTCATATAAGGAACAAATGTTGCTTTATATCAAATGCCTGCTTGTACCACTATGTCAAAGAGCTCAGTCGTCATTAAAAAGCTATTATAGAGCAACACTTAGCAGCTTCATTGCCCAGGCTAACGTGATCTATATTTGTAAGGAACATTAGAGCTGTGTTTTTGTTTTTTGAGTTAGTCTCACTTACCAATTCCAGTGCCTTAAATCCTCATAGTTGGTTAAAATGGTCTTTCACAAATTCAGTATTTACTTATGTCTGAGAAATGTTTTCCAAACTCCACAGTGCACAGCTGTTTTAGGAAATTACTTGAAAGTGAAGCTTTATATTTATGTGATATGATCACCACAGAAAGGCCTCAGAACTTTGAAAGTAGTTAACAGACTGATGAATTTCGGGCTTTTGCCTTTTCAATGACTTAGTTTACACTAACAAAAATTCAAGTGTCACCAGCCTCGTCCTGTATGAAATCAGTTGAAACAAAAAGTACACTATGAGTGATGATGTATCTTTTTTTTCCCCAGGGTCAACTGTTCTTTCTATTTTAAAATTGGAGCTTGTAGACATGGAGACCGCTGCTCGAGATTGCACAACAAACCAACCTTCAGCCAGGTAAAGTTTTCCTCTTTGAACAGAGGCTTTAATTTCTGATAATTTTATGTAAATGTTAATGGTTAATATGCTGTATTTGTTTTCCTGAACTCAGTGAGCGATATACTTAAGAGTTTGCCTCCAAATGACTTATTCACACACATGATCATACTTTGATAAAGGCTGATCAACCATTGCTTAAGGGCAAATCGCCATGGACAGGAACTTTCTCTGGTGCGCTTAAGCCTGCACTGGCAATAAGGCACGTCTTAACAAATGAAATTCATGTTGAATGAAGTTTTAGCTTCTTAGCTTTTAGCTCGCTCGCTACAAAAGCTGTCTGCTTTACATTGTCTCTGTCAGAAAGCAGTCTCATTACAATTTTGTACGACCACTTGTGTGGGGCAAGATGTGTATTGAAGTGAAACGGTCTTGCTGGAGGATTATGTAAACTGGATTTGTTGCCTGATAATCATTAATGTTTTTGTGCTCTGTTGATGAGGTACTTCTTGTTCTTGGTATCTAAGTTCAGCTCAAATAATTCCAAACCCATGTGATTTTTTTTTTCCAACAACATGCCAGTCTTTATCCTTTTTTTTCTTGGCCTGTGATGTGGTTTACAGAGGTTAATCTGTAAGATGGTGATCTTATGTGAACAAATGGAAATAGTTTGGCACACAGAAGCAGACTTGCTGCACAACAAGCAGGTTTACAAGCCAATATAACTTAACTTTGGCTTGAAGAGAAGATCAAGGAATGATATGGTTGAGTGTTACCCAACATACCAGACATGTCATAAGCATTAATGACTTGTTTGTGTGCCTGAATGATTATGAAACAGACGTGAACAAGCGATCCTCAAATCAGCAAAAGGAATGCTGTTTAACCTCATACTTTTGTGTTTTGTCTTGCAGACCATCTTGATCCAAAACATCTACCGGAATCCCCAGAACAGTGCACAGACGGCCGACGCTTCCCGCTGTAAGTTTTTGGCAGCATCTCTCCTCTCTGTTTCCTAGAAGTGGTACTCAAAGATAACAGCAGATGTGGGATACTGCTTCAGCCCTGCAAGCTTTGAGACCCATCTGGGACACTATTATCTCTCAAGCATCCCAACCAAATATTTAGACGTTCATTGATTATCAACTAATACCAACAAAAAGCACCTGCTTCTGAGGCATTCTGTGTTTTGCAACCTTGTGCAGTTTAGCGATTATGTGACACAGTGCAATCTGCTAGTATTTGAATAATGATGCCAAAACACAAATAAAACAAACAGTAGGAACAGACTGTGCTGATTATGATAAAATACCCAGAAAACTGTTGTAGGTGTGGTAAACATATTTAGCCCAGTCTAGTAGAGCTGAAGCAGTACCTCTCACACAGGTAAGTGTGTTACTGGGCATGTGGGCCCTAGAATCGACTTGTCTGTTTTGCCTTGACCTATATTTTAGTCATGCAACCAGCGAATTTAAAAGCTTTGTAATCACTCTGTCATTGATAAAACAAAGAGATAAATACAGTTTCTGTAGCATCACATATGACTGTTGATCTGGTCTAAAGTCCTTCATTAGGACCAGTAAACGGTAAACATCAGTAAACAGACGAGAGGTTTGATATTTCCTTGACCTTTTACCTTGATATTATTATGAAATATAATCAGTGTGATTGGCGTGGACTATTTAAAGGACAGTCTGAATTGTATTTTTTGGCTGTTCTTTGCCTCTGACCTTAAATGTTTTGTGGTATCATGCATGTGCCCCAATTCAGCACAACGTGAAGCCTCAAAAGTTTTGGGATACCGCTTGAGGTCATTCACTTCCATTCAGTGTCTAATTACAGAGAGGAACAACTCTGGATAAAAAATGTTTTCAGTGTGACTAAGCAGTTTACAGTTGTGACACAGCGAAATAGCAGTAAAGTCTGGGAGCTTTTTAGCTTTTATTAAAACAGATGACCTCCAAATTTTGTTGAAGCACTTCTTTTTGGTAGCAACCTGGTCAAGCATTAATAAACCCATATGTTCACGCTGTTGTCACAAGTAGAAATTGGGAATTTAATCCAAAAAAGGATGGGGAAAGGGAACAAATATCTCAAAAACTTAATCCCTCTACAAAAAAAAAACAAAAAACAGAAACAGCAAGATGTGCAGGCACAAAGTGAACATCTCTAAGATCTTGAACGCAGCTTTATCCATCACATAATTAGCTGGAACTCATGAGATGTAATAACTCAAGATTTACTGACAGAAAAGTTTCTAATCACATTTTTTTTCTTCCCCAGCTCTATATTTTGGTTGCTTTATGTCACAGAAGTTTACGTTTTGTATTTCAGACCATTTCCCTCTTGAACATTTACCTTCATAACCTTCAAAACTCTGCCCAGTCTGCTGATGGTTTACACTGTAAGTTCTCCCTTCATCTGCAGGACCCTCCAGCACTGACTGCACTTAATTTACTGTATCACACCTCCCCACATAAATTTGGCTTAGCGTAGCGAAATGTGCTCCAGAGAGGTCTAATGCATCACATCATTTCCTGGAGATAGATTAACAGGCCACATGCTGTTTTGCATGTTTTCCTGGCCTTGCTCAAACTACCTGAGTCAATGTCGTGCAATAATGTGCACAGCCTTCATTTTTTCTGATGTGAAACAGATGTAACAGTTATAATTAAAATACTTTCTCTGTGTTCTTTGCTTTACACTTAACATTGTTGTATTGAGTACAAAATTTTTGCTTCTGGTTCATTTAAGCAGGTCTCTACTAGTGCTGTCCCCAACTTAGAAAACTCACCTTCATGTAAACAAGGAATATTTCCTGTGGTGTTGTGTCATGGTTTCTTCATATCATGTACATACAGTTTTACATACAGTTATATAAAGAGGATCAAGCTTAGGGAAAAAAATCCAAAGTAAAACCCCAATAACCAGAAGAAGTCTAAGAGGGGCCAGCTCTAGTTTTCACCTTGCTTCTCTGAAGTATGGGAGAGAGAAGAGTGTTCCTAGTGACAAATTCAATACAGAAACTTTCCTTTTTGATGTTTACAGGTTGTAACTATTATATAAAGACGCATCATGTCATGCCTCGAAAGTTAGATTTGTTTGTTTAAAGCTAAAGGTATTACACAGTCCATGTTTTGTCAGGAGTGTCCATCTGCTTTGCCTTGACTGTGCCCTTGTTGACATTTTGTAGGCGCTGTCAGCGATGTTGAAATGCAGGAGCACTATGACGAGTTCTTCGAGGTGAGTGACCCCCTGTGCCAGTGTCTCGTTTTCTGGCCCCATTGCTGTTATCCGTCTTTTTGACAGAGCCATAATGTGTCTAGTCCATAATGAAGCAAGCATTAACAGAGTAGGAATAATAAACAGCTGAATTGTAACTACATTAAGGCATTGAAAATAAGGGGTATCACAAATGTAATGAAAGTAAAAGAAGTAGCCATTTTCTACTTTCATTTTGTTTTGGTTTTACCCTTGTTAGGACTTGATTAACTCCTGTCTGAACAGAAACTTCTCCAAGTTAGCTGTGGAGTTGGAGCTCTCACCAGTTTCCTTGTTAAACTCCAACTATTATTTTCACATAAACGTAAACTGAAAAGGGGAGAACTGGTCAGGCAGGTTTGTCATTCTTTACCTCTTTTGTCTCCACACAGGAGGTGTTCACAGAGATGGAGGAGAAGTACGGGGAGGTGGAGGAGATGAATGTGTGCGACAACTTGGGTGATCACCTCGTCGGCAATGTCTATGTTAAGGTTGGTGATAGATTTGTTTTAGTTTTTTTGTTTTTCTTTATAAGAAAAGTGAGGCTAATATAAGTGTGATTAAAAAAAGATGAGGCTCTTGAAGCAGCTTGTGCAGAAACAGCCGTGTCTATTCAAAAGCATCCTGTAGCATAATTTTTTTTTATTGTTCATGTATTGTCAGATTTAAATTTGTTCATTTTTATCTTTGTAGTTATCAGTTATCCCAAGCTATTCATAGTTATAATACTATGTGTATCTTCTGTGTGTAGTTTCGTCGAGAGGAGGATGCAGAGAAAGCAGTCATGGACTTGAACAACCGTTGGTTCAATGGCCAGCCTATCCACGCAGAGCTCTCCCCCGTCACTGACTTCAGGGAAGCTTGCTGCCGCCAGTATGAAATGGGGTGAGTCCCACCTGCTCAACTGAAAACTATCAAGTCAAGTAAAACGATAAATATTATCATAAATGATATCAAGAGTTTCCTGCTGAAAGAACAAATATTGTATATAATCTAATGAGGACCTATTTTATGCACACAGTGTATGTTAAAGTGTGTGTTTAAGAACATCAGATCAAGGCAGCAAGAGTCATGTGATGTTCATAGCAGATTGTTGAGGTGGGAAAAAGAGCCTAACCTGCCACAGGATAATCCAAATTAAAGCTTCACAGTTCACCCTGCAGCTATCAGGCTGTATAACCAACTGTGGAAGGAGTCTAACTGCTGTGAGGCTCAAAGAGGAGCCTCAGATACTCCAGAACTGCTGCAAATCAACTGGTTTGTGCAAAATTAGTCGAAGATTTTTAGGGAAAATTGACTGACACAATTAGGTCCTTATAGTGGTTTAGGTGTTTACATTCAGCCTGCAGGAGTCCTCTCGTGCAGCACTGAAACCAAACCAGCTGCATTTGAACTGTGTAAATTGTCACATCTCTTTAAAATACTAAGATAAACTTCGTCCTTGCACAGTGGGAGGAAACGGCTGATCCCCCTTTATTAGTCCCTCAGTGTTTTTCCATTGGATCGGGGGTTGTTTGCTGTGGCAGAGATAGGGCAGGCTTAGTATGAGAAGATAAAGATCAGATGTTGTATTTGGTGGGCTGGCATGCCCCTGTGTTACTAAGAGCCAACTTGCTAAAGGCAAGCACGTTTTAATACTTTGTGTGCTGTTGTTGTGGCAGAGAGTGCACCAGAGGTGGCTTCTGCAACTTCATGCACCTGAAACCCATATCACGGGAACTTCGAAGGGAGTTGTACGGCCGCCGCAGGAAAAGGTACAAAATTATCTTAAATGTAACACATTTATGTTCATGGATCAGTTAAAATTTGTAAATTAATCCTTTCCACTCCCCGAAACAGGCATCGTTCTCGCTCACGTTCCCGGGAACGACGCTCTCGCTCCAGGGACCGACGGCGGGACCGCGAAAGGCGAAGGTCGAGGGACCGAGAGCGCTCAGGACGATTCTGAAACTCTGAGACTGACCCCACGTTCTACCAAATCCCTCCCCTCTTTAACCCAACAGTGATGACAAAGTTATTTTCTTTTTTGGTGAATTGTTGAAAGTGTTTTTCTTTTATTCCCTTTTTTTAAGACAAGCTTGTGTCGCTTTCTCAATAAAACAGATTTGTAATTCTGCACTGGCACTGCTTGTGTTTATGAACACCAACTTTTGTTTCCACGGTGTACAGGATTCAAAGGCATTCTCATTATGAGTGCTGAGGATGTTTGTGAAGGCAGGTATATAATGTTATTCGACATACTTAAGATTTATCAAGATGACTTATTGACCCGATCGTCATGTCCTGTTCTGTTCCCAGAAAGATTTATTATTTAAATTCACCGTGACTCACTAGCTCCTTTATTATACTGATGCTGCTTATCTGCTAATAAAAGAAGTGGCCAGTTTTTTTTTTTTCTACAGTGGCCAATGGAGCTGTGTTTCAGCCGTCACACCTCCCTTTATTACTCAAATGTATTAAGGATTATCTTTAACTTAAAGTAATGCGTCTCTGATTTAAGTTGGTATTGACATATCTCTGATTTGTGAAAGGACATTCAAAACCACAAAAATATGTTTAAGACATCAAGAACACAAAATATAAGTGATGATATTTTATGGCTAAATTAAAACTATAATTTAACCTTTTTTTTCTGAAAATTAGTTTAGCTTTTTTTCCATTCCACTGTGTTGATGCAACATTATTTTAAGTGTCATCAGCCAGTTACCCAACTCCCACTAAAGTTTTCTTGGGTGTCATTGAGGAAATGCTTAAGATTAGTCAGGTAAATTGACAGTACATGCTAGTTTCATAATTTTGGAAATGTGACTTTTGTGTTTTTTAAGTAAAAAATTTACATCAAAAACTATGGAAAACATAAAAACATTAATCCAGAATCTAGATAAATGCACGCAGGCAATTTTTCACACATTTGCTGTCTACATTTAGTTTTAAATGTAGTTAATCTGAATTTAAAGCTTTTATTTAAGTTCCTAGGCCAATTTGTTGACAAAAATCATTGAAAAAAATAAAAAGTATGTATTTACATTTTGTCAACTGTAAGAAACCCTCTTTTTAAACAAACCTGACTATTAATATGATTATTTTCGAAATTAAAAAACAGCTCCTGAGAAGTTCTCAAGATGTCACACGCGGCATAGTCCGTGCCTTGCGTGTTTGGTCAATAAAAGGTAAACAGATGGTGCGGACAACTTCGACACAGCGTTTTCTCACACCCTTATTGAGAAATCTCTGCTCTGATTGGCCGAGCGCACCAAACAGACGCCCCCGCCGCAGCCAATCGGAGCGCGCCTTAAAACTTTGACCACGTCCCTCCCCGTTTGGTCCACGTGCTTCGTCACGAAAACCATCGTCTTTGTCGGAAGTTGCTCACTCCGAGGTGTTACAGCGGCCGCTCGTGTACATCGGGGTCTTCTGCGTTAATTTAACACGTTAACGTGCACATTTGTCTCATCAGGTGAGTAAGAAAAGACGAGAAAGGGCAAAATTAGCCTTGATAAATGTCAGATTAATTCATTAAACCACGTGGTTTGTGATGTGCGGTGGCTAAGCCGGTTCGTTACGGTAGATGATGTTTCTGATGCAACACTGTATCTGCGTAACGATGGTTCGGGTTTTTTTTCATTGACTGTTAGCAAGCTAATTTGATTCGTTTTTCGTCTCTGTGTTTTTGCTACTAACAATTTTTCTTATTTCATGTATCTGTTCGTTTTTACTGTTACCTTTATTTTTAATGTACATCACGCATCCAATTAATAACCACTGAGGTTATTATTGTTTTATAGTTCTTGTCATCTAAATTCATTTGAAAAATTAGCTTCCTTATATTATGCCCTGTGGTTTTCTTGTTACATTTCTATTAAATGTAATTCCGAGTAGTGTGATGTTAGGGCTGCAATTACCGATTACTTTCGTGATTAATCGTTTGGTTTAAGGTCCCGACAGCTATGACGACTTGAACTTCGTTACTCAATCATGAGATAAATTGAAAAGCCAAATGCGTTTTGTTTATAATTGTATAAAACTCGGGGAAAAAAATGAACATTTGATGAACGAAAAACACAAAAACAAAATATTTCTTTCATGTTATCTAAGCAACTAATCAGTCCAGTACTGCTTTCGTTTAATCGATTAGTCTCAATTAGATTTTGAAAGAGTCGGTTTTTCTCCAACCATCAATTCAACTCATATGAACTACAAGGAGAGGACCATCAAATCATAAAAAAATTCAACCAATGGAGTGTCTCTTATCTTAATCATTAGTCACTCTTCTCCTTACAGCCACCCAACATTTATTCCCAGGAAGGGCCACACAGGGACACTTGCATATTAGATGAGAGGTCATCATCATCTGGCTCTCTGACCATTTGTTGCTGGGTTTTCAGGTGTAAATGCCTGCAGTTTTCTTTTTTCATTGTGTCGCTACTCGCAGCATTCCTGCTTTTCACATTTGGCCCACCATTTGTAATGGCTGAGTGAGTATCCACAGTCAGCTTCTTGTGTTGTTAACCAGCTGATACTCTGGTTGTTCAGCCGCTGGCAGAGTAATAAAGGACTCCTGCTTAGTAGTCATTACAGTAGAGCGCGGTGAGCATAGCAAAGGAGATTAGAAATGCCATATTTAAGCTGATAACTAAGTCTGATAAGGTAGTATTATTATAGGGATTTTTCATGTGATTTGGTTTGATACTGCCAAGCTCGGATCAGGTGATTTTTGCACTGTTTTCTAAGCCCTGAAGGTATTTGAGGATTGGTTTCTTGGCGTCAGTGTGGGGTAGTGAACAGAACCAAACTAAAGTTCCTCCTAATTAAATCCTTTTCCAAGTCTTCTCTGCCATGCAGCCTGGGCTCTGCGCCACATGTGCTCTCACGGAGGATCATTTTCACCCCATTAAATAGTATAAGGCCACCATATACTCCTGACTCTCCCACATTCACCACAACAGTTGCAGCCAGTATTTCCTTAACTAGCAGTACGACTGTCAGCGGCTGCAGAGATCAGATATCGAGAGCTGAAGTCACATGTGGGCAGAAAACGAGGGTTAACACCTGTGATTGTTCTCTGTGGCTTTCATTTTGAGAAGTCGTAATGAGATGGGTTACCACCTTAAAAGTTAAGCTCCATCACAACTGAAAAACATAGAGCAAGTAAGAACACAAACTCATTGGGCAACATTTGTCCTTATTTTCCCTTTGCAGTGATTCATGCTTTCTTGGAGGAAGTCGGAGTTTGCTGAGCATTTCATTCAGCAGTGCGTCACGAACTGAGCAGCGTATCCCGAGGCTGTTCTCTCTCTCTCGTGCAGAGTTGTTTGCTTAAGAGGATGTAGTTGGTTCAGTTTGTGGACGTCGTCTAAACTCTCGGTGGAGTCGAAGAGGGGCCCCGGTTTTAACAGATGGCCTCAGTGTGTGCACTGTGTATTAGTGAAGGTTCATCTGCTGCAACTTCCAGTGCAATGCAGGGACAAAAAAAACACACAGAATGACAGAATTTGATGGCAAAAACATTATCAATTCAAAACACAAAATGAAATGATGAAATTAAATATCTATCTGATAGCAAACAAATATTTGCTTTTATTTATAAAATGCAATAAAACAGTTATATGGTCACACCCATCAGATTGCTTGTTTGGTCAAACCAGCAGTAAAATTTAGTCGCACAATAATAAAACAGTAAATCTTAACAGTTGAAAAGCTGATACTGGGAATTTATTTGCATTTTTGCTTGATAAATGATTAACACTGCTAATCAACCAACAACATTCTTGCAAATTATATTCCTGTCAACTGATTAATCATTTTTCTACTTGATTGTCTGCAAAAAACAAGATTTACCAGTGAGAATAACTGACAGTCGTCCTGTTCTTTTAAGTTTTTCTGCCAAAATTCATATTTATCCTTTGGCTATTTTAAGATTTAGTTAATAACCAATTTATTAATCAAAATAAGTGATCAAAACCTCCGTTTCTATCCCCTCTTTGGTTGAAGGACTGCTCATACGTATCACCCTGTAGTGCCGAACTCCTGTCTGAGATAATGTTTAACGTATGGTTATACATTTGTGACTTTTACAGCTGTGTGTGGTAATGAGGGATCATTGGGTCCTTTTTTTTTTGCTCCGTTTACATTAAGTGATTTTAACCCTGATTTTTTTTTTTAAATCAACTAATTGGCCATTAAAAGCCAGAGCCAATAAGAAGATGAAACATGAGACAGAATTCAATCTGCACAGTCTGAAAATAATGGACATCTTTGTCTTTTGTGCAGTTTTTTTCTCTTTGCCAAGTTTGAATTCAACATCCCAGTTGTTCCCCGTGCGGTGTTGAGGGGCGCCCGCCTCCTCGTGTTGCTTGCACGTCGTCATTGACCTCTTTGGGTGATCCTGTGAGACGGAGGGTAGCAGATGACGGCACAAAGGCCGATATCCTGATAATTCCACTGTCTCAGACGGTGCAGTGCTGACTTTACATAGTCGGTCAGAGTTGAACTGCACGTGTCTGTAACGCAGGCTGTACAACTCATCTCCTTCCACCTGAGGTTGCAAACTTATCTCTCACAACTTAAGGTCAAACATCTTGTACGACGTGACCCCCACACAAACCTGACGTGGATGCTTACAAGCAAATGCGTCAATCTATCTTTGATAGAAACAAGTTGTTTTTTCTTTAAAACCCTGATTCATGACTCACCATGACTCTGTCTTTTCTGTAATTCTTCCAAAACATTCAGACAGATTTCTTAACTCGTGTTGTTTCCCTTTTTTTTCTACAGTGGCTAAATGATGCAATAACAGCAGAAGTTTGATGAGCCACTTGTCTTGGCATTTGCTCTACTCTCAGTTCTGTTTTCACATCCAGCGGTGTTAAAAGCTGAATACATTTGACTAATCTGTTTGCTCACCCTTGACTTGTTAAAAATTTTAAATACAGAATATGTGTAAGGCTGAAACAATGTCGAACAGCAGCAACAGTGCTTCCTGCCAGAGCTCCTTTGTAACCATGATGAAGCTTTATCCACCAGTGATGATATGACTCAGCCTTTTTTGAGGAAAGGAGTGGCTCTGTTTGTTTTCTGCTGCCTATCCTGTATTTGCTAACTTACCAGTATAGCTTGAGATAAGTTTGTTGTAACGTTTGACTGTTTAAGTTGTTCAGATCATACAGAGGAAACTTTTTATTAAATAATCAGTCAAACATATCGTTTTCCAGAGATGGCGCTCTTTGATTTGTGTGCGTTGTTGCTGCAAACTTTTAATTTCTACAGTTGATTAATAACAGACATTGATCTTTTTAGGGGCTTTTTTTATTGATGTTAGAATTTAAAAGCTGTCAGGAACCAAAAGTTGGTAATAAATACTCTTTAAAGTCATGCAGTGCCGTGAAGGTTTGTGCAGACATTCCTTGTCCTCAGAGGATGGAGATCCTTTGAATTTTACTGCAGCGCCATAATCAATCTTCCATTTTTGGTTTTAAGTAAAGTATTAAATGGATTTTGGATTTATTGTCATCACTTTGGTGGTTGCTTAACTTTACACCTCGAGCCAACATCAGGACAAAGTTTTGATGTGCAACAAAACATCTGCTGAAATACACTCATGTTAGCCTCACCTGTCATTTGTGTTGAGGGCCAATGAGTTAATGTTAGCAGGCTAACATGGTAAACAAGATGCCTGCTAAATATTTGCATATTTGCATTGTCATATTTGGCCTTGTAAAAGGAGAGCATGCCTGTAGACTCGAGGCCTTGTGATAAGCTCAAAGGAGGTGTTAACAAAAGTAATGTAACTGGAATTTGGGTGTTGCTTTGGGTGTGCCACAAAAAGGACAAATGTTATGCAGCCCACGTTAACTTTTTCAGATAAAAGAAATTGTATC
>JAUZTA010000020.1:2569897-2596581 GCA_034780835.1 Ctenochaetus striatus | reverse complement strand
CCGATCTTCTCACTGTGTCGCCTCCCTTGTGTAAAACTTTCCCACCAGTCTACCAGAAATACATTTTTATCATTTTTGCACATTTCTAATTGTTCTAATCCATCACATAGCACTTGTGCATCAGTTTCAATTTAATATTAATTTTCACTGTCATATTGTCTATCTCAGATCCGTCTGACTGATAATTTGGGAAAATTATCCAGAATCCTGGAGACTGACCACTTCGCCCTTGTGGTGCATGAACAGATTCAATGTAAGTACACATTCTCACAAACATGCATTCATGGTCATATACATAAACTTCCTTTACTCATGTGCTCTCATTTGCCCACGCTCAGTCTTCTTTAAGCCCCAAAATCTGATTTATTCAATACATGCACAAGTTTCAAACTTTGGTGCCCTCTAGTGGCAGTGTGTAACACACTCTTTTGCAGACGTCAGTGCACACTGTGCCAAAGTACACATCATAAATGCTCAGATTTACAGCATTCTATAGGGCACATGTTCACAATCAGTTGGTGTCTTTTTCCCAACTTAGACTGAGTTTGCACGTGCAGAGTCAACGTCTTTTTCAAGGACACTTTATCGACTGCTGCAGTTGAAATGTGAGACTGAAACCCACCCGCCCCATTTTTCTATGATAACAGTGGTCGGGCTCAGTGGGTTGACTTGCCACTGATTGTTCCTCTCTGATACATGAGTGTCAAAGTCCGGCCGCAGCGTGGGCATCCCAAAGAGAAGTTGGTTTTGGACAGCCTTGCCCTGTTTAGGTAGAGTCTGGAAGAGATAAGAATTAAGTAACGAATGAGTATGTTTTTGAGTTTTGTCCAGTGTCACACACCCACCCAAGGCCATGTTTGCATGGAGAAAAAGTGTGGAAATTAAAAAAGTAGACTTTTTTTTTTACACAAGAAAAATAAACAGCATCAAAGTATTATCACCCTGCAGAACTTTTTTACTTTTCCTACATTCTTCCCCGGAGAGATGCACTACAGACATGCAACCAAACATTTTTTATCTATTTCATTTAGTTGATCATTGTCTTCTGCCACCAGACTTGACGGATGGTTCTCCAAGTCTGAAGCAGATGGTGTTCGGGGTGGTGACAGCCGTCGACCTGCTCAACTTCGTCACAGGCCGTGAAAGGAGAGAGCGATCCATGTCAGAGTCCACAGATGAGCTGAACTAGAGCAGGCTGTGCATACTTGTACATTTCTTTAAACTAACATAACGAACGCAGTGATGAATTTAGCTCTCAAAGATGGCAAAAACAATCATATGATATTTCTAATTTAGTTGAGCTCTTTTTTCATCAGAAAACTATTGATTTTTTATGTTTTATGTTTTGAGTCTTAAGTTTTCATGAGTAAAATATGTCAACCTAAGAGAGGGTTACTTATTATTTGAAGCAGTTGATTATTGCTTATTATATTTGCTGGTAGTGCTCAAGGCAAATCTTTTCTAAGTTTTTAACCTGTAGAAAACCTATTTGTTTTGTATCAGAGTCTTAAATAAAAGCCTCTCTTTCCCTACAGGGTTGTTTCACTGTTGCTTTGGTATTAATCAAACATCGGAAATAAGTCGTAGGATAGTAAAAGAGCAACATTCATCTCATTTATCGAGAATAGACAAGTAGAAAACTGCTGTATATATTCATATTATTCTTCCAGTGCTGCTTTTTTCATTTGTGTATGTGTACACAAAAAAGAAGAAATACATGCTGAATGTAATCAAATGTTTGAAAGAAAATCATGCGCTCTTCTTTCTCTTTTATCAGGGCAGTGCTGTGATGTAACTGTAAAGTTGTCTTGAATATTTAATCTTAGCTGTGTCTGAGAGAAACTTTTTGTATTGCATCATTTTTCCTTAATGAATGTGTATGATTAAATAAAGTTTAAAGGAAGTCTGTGCCTTTGTCTCTTTTTTTTTTACTTTCAGGTCTAAAAGGAAGGTAGGGCAATATTAGCCATCCAAGTAGTTTTAAAAATGCTTCTCTTTTGAGGAAATTTGCATAAAATATGTCTTGAGTAAAATATGTTGAAATTTTTAGGGGGTCATAGCTATTAAAAAGATTCAGAAAACGCATTTTGTTGCCCAACAAACTTCTCTTTATTTTTTGCAATTTCCTATTTTTTCTTCTTTTAGACCTCTATTTATATATACGGTAATATGACAAAGGTGTACTGTTTTTCAAGAGGTGACAATTAAAAAAAAATAAGTGAAACACCATCTTAATTTATTGTTCAATGTGTATTATGTCCCTAAACGCAACCAAACATAAAAATGGACAATTTAAAAAAAAATGTATGAAATGCTGTTAAGTTCTCATTTGGGTTTATTATAAAGAAATAACTCAAATAACTTTAACAAAGATTTTTGCTATGGTACGTGAATGCAAATATTAGCAGTTATTAACGCGTTGTGTTTGTGTCTGCCATGTGGTTTGTGGCGCATATAATTTGCTTCTCTTAAGGCCGTATCAGCGGGGCTTCATTTGAGAGCAGTCCTGTTTAATTGAGCAGCTCTGACTCCGCCCTGTCGATCTCTTCCCCGGTGTACGCTTTATAAGAAAAGAAGCGCGTCTCTTTACGTTGGCAGTATCCAATCAGAGCTGTCAATGCAAGTCGTTGACCGTGGCGATGTATGTGTTGTGTGGTGGATGCTACGAGGAAGGCTAGACAGGCAGTATGGCGGAGGAGGGCAGTGTGTACGAGTTAGAGAGGTTTGAAAAACAATTACAGAGTTTGTTGAGCCGCTACACAAAAGATGATTTGCGGGCCGATAGTAAACCGTTCTGCTTGGACTTCTGCAAGGTAAGGAGTCGTAGCTAAAGTTGGTGACAGGGTTGTTGTCGAAGATAAGAGCATATATGTTAGCCGACTCCCCTCCCCCAGAACTGGCCGTTACACGGTTAGCATTAGCTGTTAGGCTCGTTAGCATCTAGCAAAGGAGTCGTAGTAGCTTTTAAAACAAAGGCATTACCGAAATGACTGTTACATGTTGTGTGTAATTACCCGGAGATAAACTCAGATGACTTATGGAGGTGCTCAAGTTTGTAAATTAGTCATGTTTTGACAATGATTATTCACTGTAGAGTTAGCAGGCTAACTCGGCTATTTGCTCCAGCCTGCTGCCCAGCTAGCCCATATCTGGCTTAGAGGTTAGCATATTTGGTAGGCTGAATGTTTACCAAACTGACAGGACAACATTTACCAAGTTTGCTTCACGTTTGGTAGTCATTTAACTAGAAATATACTTAGGTGACGGTAGATAGCGTGTAACTTAAGGTTGACATACGAAATGCTTTCATAATTAAGCATTTGCTTCGAAGTCCAACACCGAGTGTTGCTTTCTGTCCCATTTTAACCCCCAGTAGCAACATGACATGACTGCTGATATGTCATAATGACAGATAATGTTCTAAAAAATTTGGTTGCATAAGATGTCGTCGCACCTAAAACACCTCATTATGCTATAACAATGGAGGAATGAAGACTAGCAAGTACATTTTATAAAAAAAAAGAATTCAAATGTCAGGTGCTTGGGATTGCTGTTATATCCCCAACAGTAACAAAATAAAGCCTGCCTCAGTGAGGTTATCATGCCTCATAACTTGATACAGATTCATGTTATGGGGATTTACCATAGTTGTAATGTTGGACAAATGCCTAAAAAACCCTGTCATCGTTTACAGAATTCGAGAGGTTCAAAAGAGTGATGTCTTGGATATCTACTATAAGAAGGCATTGTGTTTCAGGAATTTGACAGGTCAACTTCTTTGCATAATGCAGCACTAAGTGTTACATTTAAGTGACAGGCTCTCCATGATTTATGTGGTTTACCATTATACACTATGGAATAAAAATTGTATTGTAATAGAAACACAACTGTTCCAGTCACAACATTGTCTGTGCCAGGACTTTGTGCACTGTATAATAAACATTTTATTTGAGCAGTAAAATAAAAGGTGTGCCTTATCACTGCTGAGTGTTCCGATGTATTGGTTGCTGTATAAGTAATATATTAGCTGGGCAGCAGTTTGTTTACTTTTGGTTTTTAATGCAAGAATACACAGGTATGGGACTTTAATGATTATTTTAATGCCATTCTGCACATAAATTCTTTATGGGTTAGTATAATATCAGAAAATTGTGAGAAAATTGTCCTTAAATGTCTCCTTTTACAGATGAATACTTTAAAAACTCAAATATATTTTCTGTAATTTAAAACGGAGAAATGCAGAACAATAAAAAATTGCAGTGGCAAATGTTTGTAAGCATTTGTGCTTAAAAGTCAGAATAATTTGCCAAAAACCTGTTGCAGCATCATCTTTTATCTGTAGTTAAACATCTAGCGTTACCTGAGACATGAGCATGCTCAGTGACACTAGATGTTTATTGTCCTCATAACTTTGTGGGTGGCTTATCTGTTTTTCCTTCTTTGTGCAGCTGGTGGAAGAATATGCTTCTCGCTGGCAGGTGCCACTGCCTCAGCTCAGGATCCTTGGGATAGCTCTGTGCTACTTCACTCAAGCCTCCACCTTCTGCACATCAAGCTGTGATCATGTGCTCCACACACTCAGTAGTCTGGCCCTGTAAGTACAAAATAATCAAATATACTGTTTTTAGTCGTAAGTAATTTATCATCAGCCCTGAAACAAGCAATTCAGACTCAAGAAATGGTACTTGTTCTAATGGTACTAAAGAATGGTGCTTGAATGCTGTGATTGAAAACGGTCTCCAAAAATATCATCCTTGTGTTAGCTAAAAAAAATATTCCAAGTTGAATAGGACCATGAATAAATGCAGTTGTGTTCAGTCCTTCTCAGTTCGGTCACATCATTTTTTTTTTTTTACAAAACTTGCAGCTCCAGGCATTATAATGTAAGTTGTGATAAAAAATACAGACAACTAGATGAATTTGCCATAGCAGCACAGTGTGCTACTGATAAAGCCATGACCCTAGGCATTCACCTATTAAATCCTCCTGCTTTCATATTTGAATCTTTTTTACATTTAATGTCTAGAGCACAAACCAGTCACACTTTGTTTGAGAGCATCTATGCAGCTATGACTGGCAGATGCCACATAAAGCTGTAAACAGCCCTCTGTTCATCCTTACGCCGGTCAGAGATGTCTGTTAGAGCTTAAATAGATACTTTGCCCATGTTCGAGCAGATTTGTATGATTATAGTGTGAGTAGTATATGTACATGAACAATGGTAAACCTCCCTTGAGGCTGCCTCCACTCAAAGCTCACTCTCAGCAAAGGACTAGAATGTCTCAGCTGATAGACTTGTGCTGGCAGTACAGTGCATTCTGGTTATTGTAGTTTTTCTTTCTTTTAGGTAAAATTAAAAATCACAGCCCCTTTTCTCTGTTTACTCTGATCATGTCCAACCTAAAAAATTATTCTTTCCACTGAAGAAAGAGCCTTGTTTTCTCTAAAGACCATCTTTGCAGCAGTGAAAATTCTTTAAATGGTCCATATAAAATGTTCCCCATGAATGTGGAGAATACATGTAAAACCTGTATATTTTACTAGAATCTGCTTGTTTACTTTTTTTATTCATAACTCATGCTAAAGATAGTTAGCATTATATAATTTATAACTACAAGCTGGTTGGCAGTGGGACATTGGTGACAGGGGCATTATCGAGACTTTTTGTTAAAGTTTATTCTTCAAATAAAAAGACACAAGATTTGGTAGACTCTGTGTATCTTTTACTGTTGTCTTCCTGATTTGTTCATATTTTTGCTTTACTGTCTAAGCTTCACAATAAATGAATAAAACTGCCTGAGTTAACAGGCCTTGCACATTGAGCTTTTGAAAAAGTCCCTTGAAAACATCAGATATTATACATGACCAGAAAAACTACAATCTTTTAAATCACTTGAATGAAGAAATCAAGAATATTTACATATATAAATATTAAACCTGTTTTATTTTGTGCTCATCAACCACCCCAAAGTATGCTTATGTATTTATTGAATAAAAATTCGATTATTTTTGTTGGCTTATGCAGCTGAATTTATGAGCCAGGAAAAACCCTGGTATGCTGCCAGCTGTTGACTCTTATCATGTCTATCCCGGGGTTTCCCTCAACTTCCCATTTAAATGCATTTCCAGCCCTTTGTCTAGTTATCACTATTAGTGTCTACAGTTCCAAAAAAACTATTGAAGTTCAGTGAATACTTTCAGTAAAGTAATGAAGTAGGTTTAAACTGCTTAAGCTTGGATTTGAGGATACAGGCCAAACAAATTTAATCTATTCACAGGAGTGTTTTTGAGTTACTGCTGTTCTTTGATGAGAAGGACTTCCATTCGGAGCCACTGAAACTCTTCACTGTTACATTCCAGGTGAGGATGACATCCAACACTTCCCCTAATAAGCAAAGTAGTTTTTGTGTGGTAACTAATTAGAAACGTAAGTTTAATTTGATTATTTAAAACTGTTTATAACAATGTCCTATTGGATGATAGTACTTTTAACACATCATTGATATGATAGCACCTCAAGAAACAGTTTTTGTCCTCTTGCTCTCTCAGGAATGTCATTCGGCTCTTGCAAGGCATCAGAATGTTCATTTACTTCAGGTTGAGCATTTGGTCCGGGGAGGCTGGCTTTGGGCCTCCCCAGCCTTACAGGCAATCCTCAGTGAGTCCAGTTTACCTCAAAGTGAAGGTAGGTTCTTGAATGCCCAGCACTGGTGTCATTAACCTTCTTAAGATTGATTACTCTAAACTGTTACCTTGGAGATGGCTCCTGTGCATGTATGCATTAATAATTAATTGACAAGTCATTGCTCAGATTTTTTTCGGCATATTACCCAGTACTTGTCATAAAATATTCCTTTTAAAATCATAAGTCAAAATTTTTGGGAATCTCATGTTAAAGCATAAATTATCACTGATAGATTGTTAATGTAGTCTGGAGATCATCTAAATATCATTGCTTGAAAATGGTTTGTTGTTTTTTTCTTGTTGTTCCTGCGGATCTCTTAAACATTAGTAATATAAAAGAAAAACTGAAAACCTTATCTATATCTCTTCTGGTTTAACTATTCCTCAGTGGATGAATGCATCAGCTCTGAGCTGCCAGTGTTCTTTGAGCTTCGGGTGCGCTACCTCTTATCCTGTAAGCGGGTCAGTGAGGCTATGGCCCTGGCTAAGTGTTGTGCTTGGCATCCAACAGCAGGAAAACACTTGTTCTTCCTCCAGGTCTACCTCACGTGGCTTTTTAAAACGTCACAGTATGACAGCCTGCACAATGAGGTGGGTGGTCTGTTGCATGCTGTTGGCCAGCATGTCTTTCTGTCAAATTCTGTAAATTTTTGCTACAATCGGTTGTACCTTTCTTAAACTGCATAATGAGAATATCATACAAAAGGCAAAACTAATGCTTTTATTTTCCTGTTTTCAGGTCGCTAACTTTAATGGCAAAGATGCAATCAACATCATCTGTAGCTTGGAGTGTGAGGAAAAAGATGAGTTGTTGCTAGCCCTCAGCAGAGCCTTCCTCTCCCAGCAGCTCCGCAGGGGAGATATGTACTATTTATGGTAAGTAAACTTAAATTTGATTCTAATTTAAGGAGAAGTCAGTTTAAAACTCAAACTGAGATCTATGTAAGTGTTACTTGTGTTTTTTTAATCCCCATCAAATGAAGCATTAAGAACAGTCTGTACTGCTGTTTTTGCAGTGACCTTGTCTTTGTTTGGAGTAAACTGCATCGGCGGTTGAAAACATCCAAACATACTCTACTTGAGGAGAGTCATCAGCTGATGCTGTCAGCCACCAATGTCAACTCAATCTTCCCTTTCATCAGAGCCATAATGCAAGAAGTAAGACTTAGTTTTGTGAATTTTTATGAAATCATGTTTTGAAAATTTAAATGAGTTTGTCAGTATGGCAGATATAGTTTTGTTTTGATTGTTTAACAGTTAATTCATTTGTACATTACTAGCTTGGTGAAGATGGAATCCAGTTCTGTGTGGAGCTTTGCGCTAATGCCCTTGAGTCTTGCCTTCCCTGTGATATCATCACCAAGTCACTGATCTACAAAACCATTGCCGGCCTGCTACCAAATGATCTGGAGGTTTGCCGTGCATGTGCTCTTCTTGTCTTCTTCCTGGAACGCACTGTGGAGGCCTACAAAATTGTATACCTTCTTTATATGCATCCTGATCAGGAGTACCACGTGGAGCACAGCCCCATCAAAAATCACATCCGCTTTGAAACCCTGCAGGTATGGTATTTATGTGTCAAATCATGCCATAGAAAAGGCCATAGTCAAAGGTTTCAAGGTGTTCATATGAGCGCTATGGAAAAATCTTCTATTTATTTTCTATGTTTAGCACTTTCTTCACTTTCATTTTCCTTTCTATCCCTCCTCAGGTTTTAAAGAAGGACCTGTATTTTGACCCGGAGTTTTGGAACCTCATTGCTTTACGGACCAATTGTTTGAAGCTGATGAGTGAGAAGGTGGTCAGTGCTGCCCTTGAGGAAATTATGGAGGACAAATGGATCCTTAACTACTGCACCAAAGAACCCGCGTCTAGATTAAGCACATCGGCATGTCAGAAAGAAAATAAACGGGCACTTCAGGCGGCAGCTAAGAAGCGGCACCATAAAGAGGACAGACAACATAAAGAGGATACTGATACTTCCCCCAAAAGATTAAAGGTGGGCCCAGGCAGAACACGACTAAATGTTGACAACACTGCAAAGAGGAAAGGCAACCAGGGATCACGACATTTAAAGGTTACATCATCTGTACCTTTGAGGCGCTCATTTTGGCAGCTTGACAGACTACAGGACAATGGGGGATATGGAGAACTGAGACGCACCACACGACTCTCAGAGAAGAACCCACCAAAACGAAGGATTAGAAAACCCAAGTGGCTGTTAGACTCAGGAACTGTGGAAGAAAATAATGTTCCTCCTAAGATCAAAAAGCATGGATTGAAACATCAAAAGCACCATCAGCCATCTGTCGAAAAAAGGTTGGACACTGGTCAGATCAAAAACAATGCAAAACAGAAACCCTCAGTAAACTCTACTACAGTGGCAAGGGAAAACAACAACAGCAAACACCAGAAAGGATTTTCTTTGGACTGTCTTCAACCAGCTGCCCCTCCACAAGTAATTCTTGAGCTCTCCCTACCAGACAATGAACTGATGGGCACATTTATTGAGGACACTTGCAACAGACAGAGGGGGTTCCCTCAAGTGCTTCTCTACAAACCTACAGTAAAATTTCCCACCACATCACAACCTGTGAAGACTGTACATCGCAAAGAGGTGATTCTTCGAGCACGGGATCCAGCTATGTTTATACAACAATTACACTGCTATGTTCGAAGGCAGAAAGGAAAAGGTAATGGGTCAAATGTTCAAGGCTCAGTATCAACAATCACACGCTCTTCTGTGCAAGGCAGTCCCCCGAAAGATCCACAGAGAAAGCTCTGTGAAAAGCCTGCCTCTGATAGGAAAGGTGTAAATGCCTCTCAGACAACAGCAGCATCTAAAGTTTCAGAATCCCAAGTTACAGATAGAGTCCTTCAAGTTGAAACTACAAAGAGAGTCTTACAAAAGACATCTTCAGCTAGAGAGCTTTCTGAAAAGTCTGCTGTTGAGATGAAAGTAACTGTTGCTTCAAAAACACCAGCAGCAAAAGCGACTGAATCCTCAGTTTTAGATATGGTCTGTCAAGCTCAAAGCACTGGAAAAGTCTTGCAAACCAAGACAAGAGAGCTCCCTGAAAAACATGCTGCTGAGACAGAACTTACCAATACATTACAGACAGCAGTAGCAGAAACTGAAGTGACAGAAGCACCAATATTAGAGAAGGTCCTGCATGCTCAAACAGGAGAGCTCTGTGAGGAGTCTGCTGTTGAGATGAAAGTCACCATTGCCTCACAAACCCCAACAGCAGGTAAAGTGACTCAATCCTCAGGTTTAGATAGGGTTTCCAACACAGAGACAGTAAAAGACCCTTCAAAAACCACAACTTCAGCAGAGGTTCTGCAGACCTTAACTTCAAGCAACAATCAAATGGAAGTTACTGGGAAAATCCCTCCAGTGTCCAGTATTGCCAACACAAACATTGGAGCTGATGATACCATGCCCACACAGACTCTAGATGTTGTTGTAAGAGATGGGAAACGGCTTGAACTGAAGTCCCCAGAGGTTCTCAGAACTGTCAGTAGCATATCTGAAGTGGGTGTTTCATCCAAACTCTCACAAGGAGAGCTACCTTTTGTAAACGACACATGTCCTGGAGGAACAGTGCTCACTAATTATACTTCTACAGATCAGAACAGTATAAATGATATATCTGCTCTGACATTAGTAACAGAAATGGTTACTGAACTTTCTCCTGAGACACTCACTCAGAAACGAACAGCTCTGGATGACAGTATCCCCAAGGAGTCAAGGGCTGGGAATAAAGTACATACTACCTCCAGCTGCACTGTACCAGAACTCAGGGCTTCTGCAGTTGCTGATGTCCATGGGGAGATAGAGGAAACTCAGGATATTGAAGCAGAAACACCTGAGAACAGTGAACCTGTGGAATCAGAGGAGTCCAAGCTGGAGTACTGTTGTACATTCTGCAACAAGGTCTTCAAGGGAAGTCGTGTTGTAGCGCATGCTATGTTCCATTACCGTAAAGACGAGTGCATGTTTTGTGGGATAGTATTTAAGGATGATCTTTTGGCCATGATGCACTTGTCTGATCATATTGAAAAGCTAAAGAAGAGCAAAGAGTCGGCTGGTAACAGTGCCCAAGAAAACTGGGTTTCTGAGACCAAAGATATCTCCATACCTAAGACCCCTGCCAAAGCTAAGGCCACAAACATGTCTTCTGGTTCCAGTAGCAGAGGGAGACCAAAACAGTCTGCTGTTAGTGATAAATCAGTAAGCCTTCGAGATTCAACTCCACCTGGATCCAGAAAGCTGAGATCCAGTGACAAACCAGTGGAACAAAAAGAGAAGAAGCAAAACCTGTCAAAGCACCTTAATAGTGAAACTCCCATTCGAAGAGTAAATGGGCATATTGGCAAAAAGCTAAAGCTTGACCGACCAAAAAAGGGCACCTTAAACTCTGAAGTCAAGCATCCACACACACAGCAGAAGCATGCTAAAGAAAATACAAGTGATGGAACTGAGAATCCCAGGTTACAAAGAAAACTAGATACAGAGATGGATAGTGCAACTTCAGCTCAGACGAACAAGAAATTAAGCTGTTCTACTGACCATAAATCAAAGGAGACTGAATCTCTGCAGGACATAGAGATAGCTAAGAAGAATGTGGAGATACAAAATAAAGTTTGCTGTCCTGTGAATAGTTGTGCCTGGTTTACAGACCTATCAAAAAACCGTGTTGCACTCTTATACCATGCTCTCGAAGATCACTATGGGGAAGTCAAACCCTTGGAACTTGCATTCCGTATTGGAAATAGCAGATGCAGTATTTGCATGAGGGTTTTGTGGAGTTTTGAACATTTTCAGCACCACGTTGAAAGACACAAACTTGCTCCTCGGCATCCTTGCCTTCATCAGGGTTGCACCGCCAGGTTTAAAACCGGAATGGAAATGAGACGCCACGCCAGAAGGCACAGTCCGCTGCAGGCAGTGTGCTGCCTTCCTGGTTGTTCTGAACTATTTATTTGTCTCTGGGCGCTGAACCTCCATGAGAGAGAGCACTATGCTTCCAAACCCACTAAACCCGACAAGAACACAAGTGATCGAATCGGTGACAAACATAGTAAGACGCCGGCTGGGAAGAAACGACTGGACCAAAAGCCAGAAGATGAAACTGCTACCACTGCTGTAAATGAGACTGTGAGCCTCAAGGCTACTCGAAAGTCAAGAGGACAAGCACAAGACTCATCAACAGGACAAAATGTTAAGGCTCCTTCACCCAATACTCTGAGAGCATCTCTGTTGAAACCAGAGTTAAAAGGAAGTAATGACTCCCAAGATTCACATGTCTTGAAGAACCTCTCGAACAAGGACACCTCTGCACAGCCTGCTGGCCCTAATCTGAGATTAAGACAAACACTAAGAAATGTCAATGCTACAAGTACAGCACTTGGAGCTTTCAAAAGTCACAAAGTCATCTCATCGTCATTGTTAAGACACAATTTCAAAATCAGGCACAAATTCAAGAAAAAGCAGGTCAAAGTAAGCACTAAAGGTCCTAAACGAAGAGGGCGTCCTCCAAAGTCAAAGAAAACTGTTTATGACGAAAACACTGCTCAGCTTGCCAGCTGCTCTGAAGCAGCAGAGCCCTCAGATTCGAGCAAGGAATTAACAAAAGAAAAGAAGAATCAGCAGGTCAATGATGTAGCCAAAACAGCAGAAACATTAACTGAAGAATCAAAATCCAAGAAATCAATTAATAAGCAGGTTAAGAAGAATCAAGTTGAACAGAAGGGGGTCTCAAATAATTCATCTACATCTGTTGTGACAGCCAGAAGTTCAAATCAACCAATCAGCACCACCTTAGACAAAACTCAGGAGTCAGCTGCAGTCAAAATGAAGTTGCATAAAGCAAAAAAATGCACTACATCTAAAAAAATTGGTCTTCATACTCCTTGCAAATCCAAGAAACACAAGTTCACAAATGTCATAGCCAAAACAGAGATTAAGAAAAGAATTCCTCTCAAAGAACCTGGAGAGAGCTCAACCTCGAAAAAGGTTGCCAAGTCAGATTCTGCTGTCCCACAGGCCGAGGCCAAAGCATCACCAGCAACAGCAGAAAATCTTGCTGATGAGGAGGGAAAATCAGATGGAAAAAACACAGACTCAACACAAAACTGCTCAGGTAGCTCTGTGCCTGCTGCTCCAGCTAACTGTTTAAATGAGATAACTTCATCACCCACCACTCCAGGAGAGAAAATTCAGAAGGAAACAGCAAAACAGAAGCCAAAAAAATCAGATATAAAGAATAAAGAAGGGAAGAAAGAAGAGAAAACTCATACAGCTTCCTCCAGTGCAGGCAAGACAAGCAAGAAGCACAAATATACCAATATAAAAGGGGACCAAAAAACATTCAAGGAAAAACATCCATGCAAAGATGCTGTCAAAAGATCTGCTTTGAAGAAAACAGCCAAGTCTGAATCTGTGAACAAACAGGTTGAGGCTAAAGCAGCAGCAGAGAGCTCTCCTGATGTGGAAGGAAAATCGGAAGAAACATCAGAGACAATACTTGACAGTTCTTGTTGCTCCACCCCTGCAGCCACATCTAGCGGCTTAAATGAAATGACTCCATCTGTTGCAACCGAAAAGATCATGAAAAAGGTGACAAAGAAGGAAAAT
The DNA here is from genome assembly GCA_034780835.1 of Ctenochaetus striatus. Taxonomy (NCBI): domain Eukaryota; kingdom Metazoa; phylum Chordata; class Actinopteri; order Acanthuriformes; family Acanthuridae; genus Ctenochaetus; species Ctenochaetus striatus. The sequence continues at coordinate 2,583,257 of JAUZTA010000020.1, read as the reverse complement.
GCAAAGAACACTCATCCCACGAAAAACTCAGATCCTAACAAAGAAAAAAAGAAGCGAAAGGTTGCTCATGAAAAAGGTGACACAAAGACTGTGAAGAAGAAATGCAAAGATCAGAGTGTTTCGTCAGAATCTAGGAAGTCAGCCATGACAAAACTCGAGGTCCAACCACTCACTGAGGTCAATGCGGAGGTAGCGGAGAGCTCTTTAATTCAGGAAGGAATATCTTCAGGAGAAGCACCACAAGCTGCAGTTAATGGTCCTGGTTACTCTGTGGTAATGAATGGACAAGCTGCAACTGAAGATGTAAAACCTGCGGTGCGCAAGGACACTCTTGAAAAGTATAGTAAGAGGCCCTTCATGCGACCACCACCCACAGCATACCTGGACGAAAAGTACACCACCATGCCAAAAAAAAGGAAGGAGCTGTCGTTTTTCCCGACGTTTCAGTTAAGTCCCGTTTCTGAGCAGGTAAAAGTTACAACAGCTCTGCAGAGACAACGATGTGCCAACTGTTTCGCCACGTTCAACAGTGCTGAGGACTTGCAGAATCACCTCCAACTACAGAAGTGCTCAAACCTCTTTGGATTTGACTCTGATGACGAGGGTGAGTCCATGTTCATTATTATTTAAATCTGAAGTGAATTAAAATGTCAATGCAGCACGTTCTGATGTTGTGAATACTGTGCTGGTATTCAGTATAGTAATAAATGATGCAAACACAGAACTTTGTTAAACTGCAGCTTTCAGGAGTTGTGTCTTTCTCTTCTGATGTGTCTCCCTTTTTCCTGCCTCAGGCAACAGTTGAACATGCTGATCGAAGTCATAGTGAACTGACATTTTGGATGCATAATAGACTGGACCCGTGGACCTGCATGGAGCCTCTGGATGGATCATACCTCAACGGATTAGTGCCCTGTGGATGACCTTGCCATGGGCAACTGAGAAGTGGCAGGTTTACCTGACTTTTACTGCAGCATGTGCCTGTAAAGCGAGCGGCCAGAACACATGGACTAGCCAATCAATAAAAGACAACTGTACTGATTCCCAGTCAGACTGTCAGCAGAACAGCTAGTACTGAAGTGCCTGCTCTGGAACCGCCATGCTGTTCCCAGCTGCTTCACCTGGTATGGAGATTAAGCATTATGGCTTTGAGACTGGACTCTTGAAAGCTGTGAAAAAAAAAACTGATGTAAGATGAAAAGGCTGCTCCTGCTTTCACTAGGATACATATTTTTCACATCAGTAAGCCATATAATGCCAATTTTTTGCTTTTTGCACTCTGCTCATTAAAATTTCAGTTTCTTTCTGCTTAAATTCTCAAAGTGATGGCATTGTACGGTTAATGAAACGTCACTGTTTCATTGATACATGCGATCCATGTCACCATCATGAGGTTACATGAAACGTAGATTGAGTCTAAAATTTGAAAAGCTGTAAGATTGCTGTATCATCTTTTGAATTTTTTTTTAATGTACAAGTCTTGTTTAAATACTAATTGTATTTCTCACACAAAGTTCCCTATGAGGTTATAAGGTCTGTGTTTGTCCTCACCATGAATAACCAGTAGGGGTCAGTATGCACCACAAATTTTTTTTAACTGAAGGACTTCTACATACAAAGCTGCTCCACTGTATTTATCACCGATAGAAACTCAAGAAATGGCTTCACTTCCAGTCATATCCATCAAGCTGTATTTCTTTTAGCAATAATAACCATAAAATGTGCCAGTATCCCCCTGCTACGTTGGCGGATTCTGCCACTGTCAGACAGACTCGCTCAATAATGTTCTCACTTTAATTCACTGTCAGTGGAGCAGCTGACATTCTGGCTTATGCTCATATTTTCTCAGTTAAACATAGATTTTTTCGATTTTATCTATACTGCCTGTTCAAGACCATAAAGACATTGTGATCTCTCTTTTAGGGTGTATCCTTCAAAGAAAAACTGTCATTAACTGCTACAGTTTGGAGTGTTATGGGGAGGCCACACAAGTCTTTTGTGTTTAGCAACAGTAGGTTATATTTATTTATGTTTTATTTTCTATCTTTTGTAAATATTTGAAGAGTTTCAATGGCTTATTATATAAGGGGATGTTGGAGCCGGGTTTATATTTTGTTCTTGAGGAAAAAATAAACATTTCAAACGGCATCTATTTTGTGGACCTTTCAGTGGTATTTGTTACATCAGAGAAGTGGATGCTCGACATCAGAGGAAAGAGCAGTTTATTCCAAAGCATAAAATGATTCAGTACACTGGCAAGAGATAAGAAACAGCAGTGTTGGACACTGGACTGTAGAGAATGTATTGAATTATATCTCGAGTGTTTGATTGATCAAACACCAGATAAATCTTCAGCCATGCCAACCTTAGTCCTGTGTCATCTGACCAAATCAAATTTTTCTATTCAACATATGAAACTACTCAAAAGTTAAAACTAGGGAGTGGAAGGGGCATAAATTAAAATGATGAAAAGGTTCTTTAGCCAGGTTTTTTAGCTGGTGTATAAATAATCATCTTACGGGAATCAAGTTCATAAAAGGCCATTTCAAACCTTAACTGTCAGTTCCTGCAGCCCCTTCAAAAAACAGTAGTTTTTCATTATATATTTTAAATTTGGAGTTTTGCACCAGTTTTGAAAATCAGCAGGGCAGAAAAATTCTCTAGTTAGCTGGATTTGAAAAACAGGCACGCACAGGAACAGTTAAAAGTCCCACTTCTCTTGAAAATATGTTGTGATTTACTTAATAGAAGGGTTTATTCGTTCGAAATTTGAAGATTAGAGGGTAGTACTCTCAAACTTCTCATTATAGTCACAGAAGTGTTTAAATTTTAATTTCTTCTTTTCTAATTTGAAATAGAAGCTGCAGTAAAAGGACCTGTGTTTCCATTATCTGTAGCTGTGGAGGCTCTGACTTTCACTGCCTGAGACAGCATTTCAGGGTGATTTTCTGGCAACTTGAGGGAAATTTTTGGACAATGGAATGTAGTGATACTGTGAAATCAATCCTATCTCTGTCAGTCATTTCCAGTATAGCATCCAGATCGGACATTAACCCTGCTTAGGCTCAGACAGTTGTATAAGTTCTTGATTTAGGGCAAGTGGTTGTGTTTGACAAATGCATAAGTAAAATGTGATAAATAAACATGCTTAGGTAGCCAAGGCTGTCTGTGGCATTAATCATTAATCACTGAGTAGACAAAGATCATGTGGTGAAGCAGTCCAATAGACAGACAGTCACGAGGGCCAGACAGAAAGGCGATCTCTTTGTTTTCCATCTTGGTCAATATTGTTTATTGTGGTAGACACTAACAGAGGGAGGGAAGAGAGGAAACAGGAGAACACAGAGTCAAGTTCCCACCCATAGGTCTGTGTGTGTGTGTATCTGTGTGTGTGTGTGTGTGTGTGTGTGAGATGAGGGGTGGAGGTAGCCTACTTTACACTGGATTGTCATCTGAAACATGAGCAATGTAACATGCATTTCTCATTCTCCAGTTGCAACAGAGTTAACATGCGATTGTTTTTTAAAGGAGAAGTGACAAATTTAAAACTTATGGTTGTATTGTATGTGGTATGTTTCTGGAAATTTGGGTGGGAGGGCTATAAAGACATGCAGAGAAGTTACATTTAAAAACAACACAGATATTACATGGAACGAGATTCTTGCATGACTGTCATATTCTCCACCAAAATTTACATATTTGATACCAGAACAGGATGATATAATTTACAGAAAATAAATGGAACATTTAAAGCAAGAATGCATCATTTTAAAGGAAAAAAAAGGTTTCTCACAAATGAAAAGTTGAGTTCATAGGTGATAAAATACACCATCACTCATTTAAATACATTCAGGGGTTGTGCTGCTACAGCTGTGTACGACCATAGTGCACAGTAACTAACATTAGTTAATTTTAGGTAAACATTGTCATATAATTACTGAGTAATTCAGCTGACTTTATGAGTCTTCTGCACTTGTTCTACCTAGCATTGTAGCTAAATGCTAAACAGAAGTTAATGCTAAATAGTAGCATTATAGCCAAATGCTAAACAAGCTAAATGCTAAACAGGTTTAGCATTATCTCATAATTGCCATTGTCGCAATATAACAAGTGCTGTGTAATCATTGTAGTATTTCACCGTTTTTGAGTTTACACATGATAAAATGACTAAAAAGGTGTTCTGTTCACAATACTGTGACTATAACAAACAGTAGACACTTTATAGTTCTTACAGCCAGCATGTACTGAAAAAAAACAAAAAAACAAAAACAGGGACACAAACATAACAGTCTGACAAGGGTTTTAATCAATACTTCAGAACTAGTTTAAATATTTAATAATAGCAACGACAGGAGATTTTCAACTTTTCTCTACATCCATAAAGCACAAACACTACAGTTATTTCTACACTGCAATAAATCTTCATCCTAAATTTTAATTAATGTTTTTGAGCCCCATTTTTTTTTAAAAAGCTTTTCATATGTTTTAATTTTTTTTTTTGTTTTTATTGTTTTTTTGTTTTGCAGTGCAGGCAAAACAGACAACCAAAGACATTAATCAGTTTCTCCATGGTAATTAAATTGGTTGGAGTACAGACATGTGAATAGTTTCATACCAACACAATATTCAGTTATGGTATCGACTTAAATACAGTATTTTACATTTACACATGATTCCACCTTCAAAATATCAGTTTTAAATATGAAAAAATGATTTCAATATTTACAAATAATATTATTTAGAGTGTGTAAAGTTAAATTAGAAGAACTAGAACTGTATCTAAATTTTACCATAAATCAGTTGTGTTTGGATTCAGCCATGTATGAGTGAGATCTTTGAAGAGCAGCACTGCAAGAGAGACAAGGTGGAACCAGAGGATCTAATTATTGTTTGGGAGTGTTTAAATTAGCGTTTAATATAACGGGATCTGCCTTTAAACCTGTACTTTATCGGGTGAGGGGAGCTGATCCAGCTAAGATTTGTTTTACTTTTTTACTTATCAGTCCAAATAAAACACAAAACAAAACAATAATTTGCACTCATTACACTATAGTTGCAATTGACACAATCTGTTTACCAAAAATAAAATCAAGTTTTGGAAACAGCTACTGGTGTCCTGGACCAAAGAAATATACCATCACCATTTCCACCTTTAACTCCACACATAAGGACCTGGCAACATAATCTCTAACATGATTTATACAAATAAATCCTTTAACCTCTCAAATAATTTATGACTCAAGGCTGCCAACTTGTGAAGCTGACTACAGCTTATTTAATCAAAAAAAAAAAAAGAAAGCAGGGAGTCTGGTATGTTATTATTTAATTCCACTTTCCATTTCACACAGTCATGAGTGGCGTCTCTGCAGCGTGTTGGTGGTTGAATATCGTGCTCGAACATGTTGTGACAGGGATGAACGCTGGCTCAGAGTCTGATTGGTCTCTCCCGCCCTTGCTGTCATGCTTTCAGGCAGACATCCGGTATGATTTGTCGCTTCCAGTCAAGCTTGTGTTGTTTGTAGTGGGTAAAAGGCTAACACATGTAAGACAGTTCCAGAAAGTCAAATATCTTTTCTCATGTTCCCTCTCTGGCTGAGATTACTCCACTTTTATGAGCTCTACTGCATGTGGTTTTTGGCGTTTTTGTCTCACTTGGAATGACTCTTGTCCTCCTTTTTGTCAGGGTACAGACAGCACCAATAAAACTCCTTAAGTGCTGCTTGTAGTCTTGTAATCCATTACATGTAAAGGTGTAATGTCAACTTCCTTCCCTTCCTGTCAAGAGACTCTTCCTCCCTCTTGCCCTTTTGTGAGGACAAAAGGTTTCTAGCCGCACGTTGAAGAGCGAGACATGGCGGCATGTGCAGTTTTGCTCCCCTGTCTGCCCGTGATCGGCTAATCCCAATCAGGCCTCATGTATTTGGGGATGCACTGGCAGACTTGCTGGCTGTAGTAAAAACCAGACTGGCACACAGGTCTGGGCTGTCTGCAAGGCAACCTGTAGCAACTGGATAGAGAGAGAGAGAGAGAGAGAGAGAGAGAAGGAGAAAGATGGAAGGGAAAGCCATAAAAAATGGAGATCAAGAGGGAGATGGAAAGAGGGAGGTGAGGTAGGAAAGACACAGTGAGACATGGGTGGGGAGAAAGAAAGGGTGAGGTTTAGAGGAACAGAAAAGAAATAAAAAGACACCAGGGATATTATACTCTCTTGGCATGACAGCTATTGATTATTCAGATTTGCACTTCCCTTTTGGATGAACCTTGATCCAAGCTGTGTTTGTGCGTGCATCAAAGGCTTTTTGTTTGAGAAAAGGATGTGGGAAAAGGAGAGGAAAGGATAAGGTCAAATTCTGGAAACTCCCCTCTTCAAAGTCACAGTAGGTGTGTAGACTTCTGTTGTGCCAACTCTTGAGACTAAAAGTTGAATCAAACATGAGAAAATAGACCAAATGGTGTAAAGAAGGAAGTGAGTATGTTGTTGCTTGAAAAATAATGACTCACCCTGCCTTAGCTGTGTTAAACAGCTGGCTGTGGTTGCAGGAGCTATCAAAAGTCCTTGCTACATTTGTAGAACTTCCTTTAACTTCTTCTGTAGTAGTTGGGTTTAAATTACGGGATTTATATAAATTAATCAATAAATTTGTTGCTAGGAAACACAACACCTCTGCTTAAAGCCACTGTAGCACTTCCATTTTGATGAATGTGAAGTATCTGATTATGCTAACCTAGCTAGCATTGGCGGTTTGTTAGCTAGCGTTTGATACTTGTACGTTTTTGGAACATCTTTTTTATACCTTGAGGTATGTTGTGTTATATTAATTTAATTTGGTGTATTCACTTTTATGTAATAATGGCATTTATGCAAGTACGCAGTAAAAAATGTCCACCTTATGTCATCATGTTACCTAACGATTAGCTAGCATGCTAACGCTAGGTTTGACAGTTGTGCTAGCTATTTAGCTTATTCGTTTTGCTACAATAGCTATACCTGGAAGCTAGCTTGAAAGTGGATGTAGATAATAATCAAATTACTACAAATATTAGCCAACAAGCTTAAGTTACAAAGGACAGGTTTGTGTCGTTTGTCTGTTTTAATTAAATATTTGTCAATCTCCACTAAGTTAGCACTTAGGATAAACTGAGGCAAAGTTTGAAGAGCACTGTCTGTGGGACTTGAAGCTGAAAAAAAAAAAAACTTAGCTTATTTATTTGTACGTTAGTTTTTCTAGTTAAAAAACTAGCGATCATAGGGACAGACATTTAAGGAAATCTAGCTCATAGTCGCAATTGGAGCACAGATCTAATTTATTTCAGCTCTCTTCAGATGAGAAAGTGCAAGAAACTGCCATCCAAGCCCACTTGAGTGTATGTCCATGAACTTTCCCACATATGTTAAGCTACGATTAGAAGTCACTCATATCAAAGCTTATGTTTACTTATGTGCTTTTTCTTGAGGCTGTCACTCCATCTGTCTCTAAGCCTGTCTGCCTGTCTGATGGCTGCTCTGCTCACTGTCATTAAGTTGACCCTGTCTCCCTGTCTGTCTCTCTGCAGGCCTCTTGGGTCAGGGCAAGGTCGATGTCTTGCATGCTGACTGTGGGAACCGCAACATGCATTCAAAACACGCACACGCAGCTGAGACCATGGTTGAATGTTTTGGACACCCTGTGTCCATAAAAGGTCATATGGAAACATGTGAACGAAAGAAAAAAATGGAGAAAGAAAGTTTTTCTTTTTTCAGTTCGGAATGCATGATATGTCCATTGAGAGTTTGCTTGCTTTCTCCCCCTCTGACTGCCTCTCTCATTCCTTCCTTACCCCTTTCTCTTACTGAGCTCCCAGGGCCAGAGTTGGCATCAAAGGGCCGATCGCCTGAACTGGTGCAGAAAGCACAACACACAGGACCAGATCTTCCAGTATAAGACACTGGCTTGGTAAGTAATTGATGAACTGACACACAGAAAGAGTGCTTTAAGTTGCTGAGAATTGAAATCTAAATTTAAAGTTGTGTAAACCTGTTTATTTAAATTTGCATCCCTCAAATATACTGTGCTTTAAATACTTCAGTAATTTAGACTTTTGTAATTCTTAGACATATATATATACTAAGTCTGGGTTTTAGTGACACACAGCATTTTGAAATCTTTCCCAGAACCTTAGGTTGACGTGATTTACGTGTTGTGGCTTTTTTATGAGTAACTGAGAAAGGAGGAACAAATAATGCCAAGGAATTGTTTTGACGCAAACTGGAGACCAGACTTTCTTACTCATTCTTAAATTTAAGTGGGTGCAATGACACACTATTGTTTAAGACAGCTTACGTGTCATGTACTGCACTGTTGGCATTATGGTTGGCACTTAGTTACTCATAAATAGGTTTTTTTCTGCCAGTTACAGACAGTGACGGTAGTGATTTAAAATATTTTGATGTTGACAGAGGGGAATTTTCATCTCTGATTTCATGAGAATAGTGCTGTCACAAGTGCAGATAGTACAACAATAATTCCAGTTTGAGAATTGATGCTGTTCTTTGTAAGGATGCAAAATAAAACATTTTTTTTGGACAATTTTTAAAAAATCTTTGCTTATTGGCCTTTTGGATGGGTGCACAGGGAGTTCTACAAGTTCAGAGTCAAGTTGTCAAAAAACAACAAAAAAACAGAGTGTGCATACTTGGGATAATTTAATGGCTCAAAGGAGACATCATTTCTTTGCTCTCCCCTTTGCACAGAGAGCTCAGAGTGAGAAACTTAGATTCTCAGAGTTTTGCTCAAGGACACTTAACCACAATAAACACTGACTTCAAACCAGTCCGAGGACAGACTCCTGGGCTTCTTGTACACCTACCTGCAGGTGTTGGAGTTGAACTTCTTGCCCTGCAGCAAACACGAATGTGAACTCTCTCTGCATTGACACAGGCAGGTTTCGGGGTTCAGGGGCTGGTTTCGAGGACACTCTGCAGCGCACATACAGCCACACAGCTCCTCATCCCACCGCTGGCCAGCAGGACACAACTTCCCCTCACCTTGACCTTCACACTGGCATTCACCTTTTAGTCAAAAGAGTTTAAAACAAACAGGAAGAGCAACAAATAATCAAAGGTCAATCAAGACCAAACTTCATGAGCACTGATAAAGTGCCCTTCTGTCTGTGTTGCCGAGCTAGATGTTTGGTGGTCAGGTTTTGACTTGCTACTACACTTATTTGCATAAAGCCCTACTTCCCAAATCTTCTTGCTTGATTGCTTTCAGAATGACAGCCTTCAACTCAGCAGTGTGTGGGTCCTTGTTAAGCCAAGGTGAAGTATGTGAAAAATTGAGAAAACACATAACAGAAAATAGGTGTTTCTGTACAACTTTTGTGCACAAAAAGAACTTAAGGCATCCATTCTCAGGCATTGGTCCAGACTCAGGGGTTTTAATTCTCTTTCAAACAACAACAGTGATGTAAATATTTTTCTAAGAGCTTCAGCCCTCCTTACAGGTGTCGTGGTCCAGTTTCCAGCCTGGATCGCAGCTGTCCTCAGTGAGTCCATTTCGACAGACGCACTCACAGGTGGACTTATCCAGAACCCTGTGGGGCCCGCAGAGAGCCAGCAGACCTGAGTCCAGAGCCTCTGGAGAACACATGCAGAAGAGGTAAAAAATGATATTTAGTTGTTGTTCCAGCTTTGTTTTGTCTTTCTTTAGCCGTTGGCAGTGCTGGCACATCAGGCAGCCCATCACTTTATTCCAGTTTGAAATATATCTAAAACTCAAAACAGACTGCTATGAATCTGTTAGCAAACACTGATGCTCAAGATGATGAATCTTACTAACTTTGATGATCTTGTGATTTTTTTCTGAAGCCCCACTGTGAGATTGCTCTAGGTGAAATATCTTAATAACCATTTTATGGACTATCCTGAAATTTGCATTTGATATTCAAGCTCCTCAGAGGATAAATTCTAAAGGCTTTGATGAAACCTTGACTTTAGTGATTAAATGATTGCCTGTATTTTAATTGCACCCTAAATGCTGAAGTGTAGTCATTGTGACCTGAAATAATGAAAATAAAGTAGAACAAAGCTTGAAACAAATGTAGTAAAAAATTATAAGAATGTGTTATAAAAAAAGTTTTTTGAACAAAACACAGTAATATATACAACAGAAATAGTTTCCACGTCTGTCATGAATCTAGTTAAAATACTGCAATTTATTGTTTGTAATCTAGAGTCAAAATCAGGTAAAAATGAAAGTGCGTGCTTATTTGGTTGATGACCAGCTTCTTCAAAATTAATGATATTCCCATTAACCTTAGCTGCACTTTGTCAGTGCTAATTAGCTGGTGTAGGCAAACTAACAGACTAATGTAAGACGGTGAAACTGCTGCACATTTCATGAAGGCCAATTAAACAAACAGCTTCAGCAGAAATGAATAAAGCTGCAAAGAAGCTGTCATCAACAAAAGTTTTCTCTGGAAACGCTGGTCTTAACCATGATCTGTTTGTCTTTCTGGGTCTGAAGCACCATATGTATTAATAATTAATTTGTAGTTTTGATCATTTAGACTCCTTCAATCTGTTTAAACAATATGAAGTAAAGTTTATTATTATAAAAGAAATGTAGCAGGAGATGGAAGGTATTTCAGATCACAACATGATCATACAAGCGAAATGCCACAGACACTTTTGCTTCTCACATTTCAGTTGAGAAAACATTCCCTCGGGCAGAAGTCGTCTCAGATCATTTCATTTGCCGTTCAGGTATCATCATCGTCTGACTGTGGCGGTGGAGTTTTTGGGAATATACACACACTGGCACACATCCCAAAACCTTCACAGTTAAGTTGTAGGCACATTTTGGATGACGCTGCATATTGGCTGTGAGCTGGGAGTTTTCAGTTCTGTTTGCTTGTTCTCAAGACAAGAAAAACCCCAAAATAATTAGATAAAAGCACACTCCCTGATTACATGTAAGTATATGTATGCTCCATACTTTGGGGGGGTTTTACACTTTGTAGGGACGCAGCAGGTGATTTCCACTTCAAGTCAGTCGGCAAAATCATCTGGTTTTGTTTGTTTCAAGGTTTAAGATCTTTGCTGTCTTGCGTCAGATGCAAAACCTGCTGCTTTATCATCACACTATCCAAACATTAGTCTTACTCCAGGATTTACTTTTGAGGTAAATTCTGTTTTTTATTAATGCAATGTAAAACTCAATTTATGTTTTGCATGTTGCTTTTTGACATCTCTCAGCCTTCTCATTGAGAATCTAATGTTATTCTTGGTGAAAGTACTTGAGTTCTACTTTTGATTTGTTGCTTATGGTTCCCCAAACTCTCATTTCTTTTAGGCATCTGATTGTGCGTTTTTTATTTGTTGCAATATTGCATCAGAGCCATGAAATAGAGCCAAATTGAATGATGTTCAGCTCTGTAGACCAGTGGTTGACAACCTTTTTGGCCCATTAAAATGATGCAGTGTCTCATCATGATTAACTGAATTGATTTAAAAGGCCAGAAGAGCTGAAAGTATCTGATATTTCACAGAAAAACACCAATAAAAATTAGAGAAAAGTCTGGAGAAAAATCGTGTAAAACACAAATGTCCTATCTGAAAACCAGATATCACCAGATATCGAGGAATTTAACCAAGATGACTCATGCACACTTACGAGTGTGAGGGTAGTTTATGGTGTCTGGAGAGACACACACACAGCTCACTGGATCCCATAATGAACCTGGAGCGCAGGGCAGTTCGGGTGGGGAACACCTACACACACGAACACACAAAGACATTTAGTAAATGCTTTGATATGGGGGAAAAATGACTCATAAATATTTAAAAAATGCCCATCATGCTCACTCACAGGTGATCTGTTGCAGCTCGTCTTATGATGGAGTGGAGCGGCCGCTTGGGGAGGCATTCGCACGCAGTGTGGTTAATGAAGGGTACCATGACGGTCGGCGGTTGGTCTGTCCTGTGTAGGGACACCTCCATTAGCTGGCAGGAAGAAAGATGGAGATTAGAGGTAGGTGTGTGTGTGTGTGTGTGTTCAGAACTGCAGATTGTGTAAGAAGGCAGTGCTTCTTGGTTGTTTATTCTTTCTGTTTATGCTTTCTTTTTCTGCAATCTTCCTGCTTGTGCCTATTTAACATCTTTCGGCTGATGTGGAGAAGTTACTGACGTGGTTGCAAGATTGTGCAACTGTGCATGACAATGTGTTGTATTGACTGGATGTCCAGTTGCAGCCAAAGGCAAAAGTCCCACTGCAGTAGGGCGTGATGTGATACAGATGAGCTTGTTACATAATTGGGCAGATTGGTTTCCGTCCCCGTTTCTGAAGCAGTTTGACATATAAAGGGAGAAAATATCAACTCAACAGTGGAACTAAGTGCTACAGAGTGTTTGACACACAAAGAAAGGAGAAAAAAAGAGAAGAAAAGAAGGAAGAGAATCCAGCTGTCGTGCTTACTGTCTTGTTCACAATCGTGTGACTTGTATTGGTGCAGTATCGTGCTTCATTGTTGCAGCATCCGCCACACCGATGCAGCGCCACACAACGAGGGAGGTAGAATTGACTGGTGGATTCTGGGTATTCTTTGGCGATCTCAACACAAACCTCTCTGGGCTGGCATGAGGTCCGCTGGATCTCCTCTAGGATGACTGAAAACATATGTGATTAAGTAACTGGATTTCGGTTGCTTACACTCTGTATGTGAATACACGAGAGCTTCTGGGTCTGAATTTATCTGTTAATCGTGTTTTTGGGGTGATGGCAGGAAATCTTTAACCCCTCTAATCCTCTGTCTGTTAGAACTTTTTTGTCATCTTTCCACTTGGACTCATTTTCTCAGAAATCACTTAGTTTCTGTACTTTTTGATAAATATGTCAGTGTTTACCTCCCAAAGTCCCGTCCACTTTGTAGAGAGCCTCCTCCCTTGGCACACCCCACAGATCCTCATCGTTAGAGTGGACTAAAGGGTTTGCTGATGAGGTGGGAAAAGAGGGGGAAGAGAAGACGCGCCATGATTTCTTCCTCAAGCAGTGCTGAAGCAGACTGTATTCAGGGTACAGGAGCTGTAGTAGTTGGTCCACACTTGTCACTGTCTCCAAACTGAGCTGATCATCTGACACCACCGGAGCCTGGAAGACAGGAAAATAATTAGATAAATAGGTCTTGGATAACACAACGTACCATCATAAAGTGTTTTATTCAGAGACAGAAGAAGGGAAACAAATCGATTGGGACAACAAAATGAAGCTTAAAGATTATATTTTCAGGCTATCAGGCTATTACAGGATATCCTGTTTTTGGTTGTTATATATTATAGAACTACTTAAAAATTCAATGCCTCTTTCAAAGTGTTAGGATCAAG
>JAUZTA010000020.1:2484197-2502674 GCA_034780835.1 Ctenochaetus striatus | reverse complement strand
CATCATCAACAAAGCTCAAGCTGTCTTCTTCTCCTCCTTCTCCTCCTTCTTCTTCTTCTTCCTCCTCCTCCTCTTCCTCCTCCTCTGAAGATGGTGGTTCTGGTGCTTCTCCCAGCATGGAGGCGAAGGCGAGCTGAACCCCTGGGCTGACTCCTTCCTCTGTAAAACGAGGACAGATTTACCAGGTGAGCAGCAGCTGTTGTAATGTGGCAGATTTTTCAGAGAATTTCACCTTTCGGGCTACATAAAGATTGCATCTGAAGACTATTTTCAGTATTGAATAATTAGCTGATTAATTTTGTGTTAAATTGATTGATTTGGTCTACAGAAGGTTTGTTTAAAAACATTATAAGTCACATTGGCTTGTGTTGTCTTATCTTAATACTTTTCACTAATGACATTATTTCAATACTGCTCCATCATCAGTGACATGCCCAAACATCGACAGACGACTCTAAATCCATGATTAGATACACAACATCTTAAATACCAATCAGTGTCAGACAAACGGCAGTTTTACCGGATTTCCCCGGGATTTGCGCAGAGGTGGAGGGCTGAGCATCATCCTCCACGTCTTGAGTTAACACATCTGACTCCTAACAGAAGAAGGAAGGAACAACCAATTACCAATATTTGTTTCTTAAAAAAACAATACACAAGTTAACTCAAATGTTGCGTGACAATACTGTGATAGTCGTCAATGAAATGAACGAAAACCAGTTTGAACTGTAAACGGTCACACTTCTTCAGCTAGCTTGCTAACTGTAGCTAGCTTAGTTTTGCTAGTAGCTTGAAGCTAAGTCGCTATGTACATCTGGCTAATGTTTTAACATACACTTGTGATTTACCTTAGATTTCCGTTCATCCCTCCGTTTGTCAAACTCCTCAAAAGTTATCCTTCCCTCCAGGTAATCTATGAGCTCGGCACTGAAGGCAGACATCTCCGTCTGTTAGCGTTTTCTGTTTCCGACCGAAGATCAATGACGAGAAAAAAAGATACCTCTTCACAGAGCAAAACCAGTCACATCTAAACAGAGACTAAAACTCATCTGTTAATGGAAGAAGACATCCTTAATACTGACAACTCCAAATCAAGACGGAGCGCCAGAACATGTTTGTAGTCAACTGTTGTCATGTGACCTACAACTTCCGGGTTGGACTTATCAAGACAACACCAAACGATAACGGTGTTTTGGTGACATCTAGTGGTGAAAAGCGAGAACAGCTTTAGTAATAAATGAAGAATGAATGAATTTTGTTCTTCTGTTTAATGTAACATGACTGTTTTTGTTACTTACCAACAATAACAACATTTCAAACATAAGGCATAATGAGCTCAAATATTACATAAATCCTTGCATAAACCAGTACTGGCTGGTGCAACATACATCTTCATATGTATTTAAAGTATACATGGTAAAAATGCTTAGGTTTTTAAATTAAATTCACCTCTTAAACAACCATTAGGTAAACTAAATTTACTCTTAAATGGACCAGTAGTAATAATCTACTAGTGACATGGAATTATATAACACTCAGAGACATTGTATTGACAAATTTTAAAGTATTTTAAATTAATGATAAATGACAAATGTATTAATTCCTTCATTGTTGTCTGCAAACATGCTTAATTCTATGTGTTGCAAATACAATATAATTTTTTCTCATTTTATCAGCACATCAAATACGCTTTGCACCATGTTAAGTTCCTCCGTTGTTCTTTACTGAAGTATCACAGTGTTTTATCATCTGACAGAGTAGCTCAAATTTACATTATTAAAAATTTAATATGCTACGTTTGTTTTGTCAGGAACAGGCTGGAAATTTACGTCAAAGCAGTGTTTGACGCATTCTGCATTATCAACTATTCTTTTATCTTTCATGCAAGAGAGAGCGGCACCAGGAGGAGAGAAGGGAAGAGAGGAAAAAGTGAAAGAGGGTGTGGTTTTATCCTGGCAGTTGATGCTCCTCCTGCTTCTTTCTGATTTTGCTTTCAGTGGCCCTCACTTTGTTTTAGTGTCCTGGACCTCCAAAACTGTATGATGTGCACCTGAAACCTAGCACAGGTGAGTACATATCATAATCTAAACATTAATCTAGTAATTTTGGGGTACACAGCTTTGTTACTGTTGTTTTGCTCTGTATTTGTCATAATCTGTGTGAAAATGATAAGGGGGGGCTTGTAACATTTATTTTATCATAGACGTTGAACAATTGTTTCAAGCCTTTATTTGTTAATCATTTGTCACGGTGACAAATACCAAAACACTGGTTTTAAGAGTCCAAAGCGACATCTTACAATCTCTTTCTTTGTAAAACAAGATTTCCAAAAGATAAATATAATTAATAAAAAATTATATAACAAAAACATCATCTCATTTTAGAAGCTGCACATACCAAATATTTGGAACTTTTTGCTTGATAAAAATCAACAAAATGATGGACAATCAACATCTGCTGTAGTTTTTACTCAGCTTGTTTTGCTTTGTATAAACAGAGACATCCTCAGTTGTGACTCATGCAAGTGACTTTTCACATTCACGTCACTCACATCAGTCATCTCTGTACGTGTGCACAGCAACAGGAAGCAGGTCTGAATTACTATCACTGCGTGTAAACAGTGAACACTTGGGTCTGTGTTTGTTGACTTTGACCATTATCAGGAACAATTTTTACCACCGAGTTGGTCAACACAAAGGGTTCAGGCTGGGCTTCATAACAACCACTGTCCTCTCTGACTACACTTCAGTCTGTGCTCAGTGGAAACAGCTTTCTTGGAAGCTGAGGATGAATTAAGTGGATGATTTCACCACCTCTTGCGTACGATTTTCTTTGTGTTCCAGAATAAAAAGGGAAGCAAAGTGGAAAGAACACAGTGTCTTTCAGAGACTCAGTGAATGAGAAGAAAAGACTGAGAAACTGAAGTGTTTGGTGCTCTTTTGAGCATCTCTCCATTCTCCCCATAAGGGATCCCATGTACCCAAGCTTCAGACTCTTTCTCTTTCTTCCCTCAGCTCTATGAAGCAAGTCAACCCACTTGGAAGTAAGAAAAGTTGTGCCCGCAGTCTCTAGTCGACATCAAATACAAATCAAGGGCATTAAACTGGGATCCTCGCAGCCACAAAGCCACACAAACATATACTATGTACAATGTGTGCTTCTGTTTACAAGGTAAAGGGTAACTGTAGGCAGCAGCTGTGAGTTAAGACTGCAGGCCGCAAGACAAGAAGATAATTTGCATTGCATATATATTGATTTTCTATAAACAAAGTTTGCTACTTGGATTTTAAATGTGACATAATAGTCACCATACTGTAAAAACTTCAGATTGGCTTTGTTTCCCACTGATGTTTAATCTTTGGGGGCATGTATTTAATTTTACTGGAAAACATTTATAAAAATGATTTTTCAGGCATTTGTAATTTTGCACGATCAATATCTTTATTTTCTGCCAAAGTTTAAAGGTATGTGTGGTTTGCAGACGTATACGAGCCAACATATATTCGAGGGTTTTTAGCTCATCTGTTCTTTATAAAGTGTTACCTGCAGACTGAACATTATGCAGACTTTATCAGTGGGATAATTTAGAGCTCTATTTCCAGGTTTTCCATGAGTGTGGAATCTTCCTCTCGTCATGAATGTGACTCGTTCAAGCTGCACTGCAGAGTTCCCATTTGCAAAAAAATATGATTTTAGAACGCTTTACGTTGTCACTGAGGTCGTCATCGCCATACTGGCCATCATAGGGAACCTGCTGGTTTGTCTGGCTGTCATCCGCAACAAGAAACTTCGCACTGTTACCAACTATTTCCTGGTGAGGAAATTCATTCCTAGAAAGTCTGTTTTATCTCTGACTGAAACATGGGATTCTTATGATCTTCTAAAGTGTCATTTAAAGTGGATGTAATGCACTTCAAGTGTGTTTTATTCTGTGTGCACTTGTGTGAAGGTATCGCTGGCCATTGCGGACATCCTGGTGGGACTGGTGGCTGTTCCCTGTGCAGTGCTCACAGACCTGGGTCAACCTCAACATAACCTGCCCCTTTGCCAGGTGCTGGTCATCATCGTTATAGTCCTCACACAGGTAATAACATTTACCTGGTGTTTTTGGAGATTGACAGATGAGAGCAGGCATGCACAACTCTCTTGTTGTCAGGACAATAATGTCCCCTTTGGGAAAAAATTAGCTGTGTAAAACTGCCAGTGCTTAATTTAAAAAAGCAAGCTTTTTTGACAAGAGAAGAAGGAAAACATAAGAAAGGAAACTGCCATTTAATATTTTCGGACACCTCCATGATCCCAATCATTTGCATACAGGTCCTTATTACAGAACTGATGTCCCTACGTGGAGGCGTTTGTTCTAAAATAGCTGAAAAGTAGCGAGTAAAATTAGGAGGGTCTCTTTTATTTTGTCCTTAAAAGAATCCCAACAAACTATGTACGCTAAAGACTCTGCAGGGCCTCTTTGAAAAACGTTTCTTTTTCTTCCAGAGCTCCATCCTCAGTATGTTAGCTGTAGCAGTGGAGCGTTACATGGCCATCCTTCTGCCCTTCCAGTACCAGCGTGTCAAGAGCACTAAAAACGCCGGGCTGGCCCTCTTGCTCACCTGGGTCCTGGCAGCCATCACCGGCTCTGTGCCCCTCATGGACCCACAGAGAAAACCAGTGAACTCTAAGTAAGAGGTTGATAGGGGAAGGGGGGATTATGGATGGATGGTGAGGAGCAGAGTGATGAAGTAATTTAAAGAATAATTACAACAAGACTGAGGGAAAAGTACCAGAATGAAAATTAGAAATATTGATGAACGAATGACAGCATTTAATATTTTCATACGCCTTCCTGTCCATTTCAGCTACTGTATCTTCACCTGCGTGGTGGACATGAACTACATGGTCTACTTTAACATCTTCTGCTGCTTCCTGCTGCCGCTAGTGGCCATGTTCATCATGTACGGCCATATCTTCCTCACCGTCCGACACCAAATCAGACGGATTGCTGTGGTTAGGGCAGCCAGAGAGGACAAGACAACTACTAGCACTGCAAATACTGAAATAGAGGAGACTGAGACATCAGCTGCTGGGGGAAGCAGGGGAGGTAGCATGGGAAGTGGAAAAGGACATGAGCATTCGGGAAGATCTAAGGCTGAAATAAGATATCCAATTGAGACAAAGACCACTGCTGTCTTTTCAAAGCTAGGGCTCAAGATTGCCTCAGGTGGGCCTTCCAGCTCTACTCGTGCCCCTGCTGACTGTCACCCAAGAGATTCTACAAAGTCAAAACCCAACTTCTGCACCCCTCAAGAGGTGCGTAAGGCCACCTCTCTGTTTCTCATCTTTTTTCTCTTCATGGTGTGCTGGATGCCCATTAGTCTCACTAACTGTGTCCTGTTGTTTTGCCCACGGTGTGATGTGCCCTTGTCGGTCACCCTTGGGGCCATTCTGCTGTCCCACGCCAACTCCGCCCTCAACCCAATCCTGTACGCATACAGTATGAGGTCCTTCCGACACACTCTGATAAGAATGTGGAAAGGAGTGTGGAGTGTCAAAATGACTGTAGAGCAGCGCTGAAGGACAGTTGAGGGTCTATACATGTAAAACTTGTTTAAAAGGTCAAATGATGGAAAGTAAAGCCTACAAGCTTCCTGTGACTTATTCAGCATGTTTCTTCAGAGCTGATTACATACACTTTCAAGGATTGTAAAATTAAGCCCATCATACGCTCCCTCCAGCACCAAATTAACCAATAGCATGCTTCCACAGGTGATGAGTCACAGCTGCTTCACATTAGTCATGATAACCTGTCAGTCATTGTTGCTAAAAGTCAGGATGCTTTAATTTACTGAAACATGTAATGAATTCATCTGCAGAGGTCCAACAACACGTTTACTCTTTTCCCATTACAGAGAAACCAGGAGTGAACCTACAAATGTTAAATTTCTCTCTTTTTTAAAATTATTTAAAAACACTGTTTTGAATTTTTACATTGTTAGCTAACCTAACTTGTGATAAGGCTAATTCTGACCAAGGGGCTAGCAAGCTCGCAACCAATTGCCTCTCCCTATTCATGTTGTTTCATTTAAGGTGACAATGTGTCAACATCTTTCATCTAATTCTGTAAATTTTGCAGTTTGGATTTGGTGTGTCTGTGTGTGGACATCTCACCTGCTTTTACTCCTCATGGGCATCTTCATTAGCAGGTTAGCTTCGTTAGCTTCCCTCCAGAGCTGTGGTCGACTGTCCAGACGGAGAGACTTTTCTTCATAGTTGTCATTTTTTTTATCTTAACAACTACAAGTTGTGCAGGTTGTAAGAAAACTAAGTTTGGCAGATTTTTTAATCTTTGAATGTATCTGTGTCTTACCTCTTCCTCGCAAACTCAAACCGGAAGTATTTTTTTCTTCCCCAATTCAGGCTTCAATCCGTCGGCAAAGACACAACACCGCCCCCTTGTGTATTGTCAGTTTACCCGTTTTCTCTTAGTCTGTCACGCCAATGTTAGAAAGACCTTTATCTTAACATTTATTTATGTTTAATTCACCTGAAATGTGTGTGTATTTCACACTCTAACATCAGGACAAAACAAGACTGCATATTAATGCGATTTGCCATATCGAATTAATAAGTTTGCACTGCCCCCATGTGGTGAAAAACATGCATGCAGCTTAAAGGAAGTAAGAGTTCTAGCAGATGTACAGGAATGTGTTATATTTTGCAACAAACAAGAGTCTTTAAATAGATCTTGTGTATACATTTCAGCAGAATTATCAGGGAGAGCTTTTACTTGGAAAAAATTTATACAAATTATTTAGTTATTGTTCATCTTTAAAAGCAGAACATCATTAAGACTTTCATTACTGATGCAGACATTTATTTTCAATTAGTTTAATGTCTGAATTCAGTGAAATTAAACATTTTAAGCTTCTGTATTTTTTACATTCAATAACATAACAGTTTGTATATATATTTGATCACAAAATTGTTTTCATTTTACACCAAAAATGTTTAAATTGTGTGTGCTGGGTTTGTTCAAACACTGAATGAGTCATTCAGTTTAAATGCACTAGAATGCACTTCTTCCAAAAAATTGAGGACATCAGCTGTCTAACTGTAGATAATGGTTTCTTCTGTTCGGACCAGCTTTTGAAAATAACTGTTTTTTGTTCATTTATTGTACCTTGGTTAAAAAATAAACTCAAATCAAAGAGGCAAGTCAAACCAACATAACTGCGTGCTTTATTGATATACAGTAAAGCATTTTATAATACAGTAGTAAGGCATATATTTGGTGGAATCTGATATGTTGTGAAGTATTGACGCGTTATTTGAAAAATGATGTGAGAATGAAACACATGTTAGATATGAAAAAGACAAAAAAAAAAAGAAAAGAAAAGAAAAAAAATCAATTAAATCCAGAGTCTGGGTAAAGAAAATGATGCCAGAAACACACAAGTGTGCAACGCCATGATGTTGCCTCGACTTCTCTGAGTGGTTATACATTAAATAAGGATGGATTTTATTTAGTCACACATGCTAATATTGTAACACCTCACACAGCACAAAACAAAATACCTTTAAAAAGACAAAATGTAACACTCTGCTAGAATAAACGCATCCTCCACACAGAAAACAATTATCTAGTATGTTCCAGGTATGACAGTAGTGCACACGGATTGATTTGATTTGTGTAAAATGCTAGTTTTATACTTGAGTTATTTACATCTCTGATAGAGATGAGAAATGCAGTGAATGCATCCGAACATTCAGATCGGAGACTCCTACAGTGCATCAGAACACGGAGGGATATACAGGATATCTGACATGAATCAATCAGCCAGCAATAGTAATCAATTAATAATCAACAATCTGAGAGGAGTGTGGGATTGAGTACAGTAAAGAAATTGTCTCCGGACCAGACTGTGACGATTCACACGAGGTAGAGCTTACGTTACTGGGCCTCCTTTAACTCAAACGTTCCTCTGTTAAAATCACTTAGACGGAAGAATTCCTCAAAAACAATCTCAACTAGCAGCCTCGTAACACTTTAGTGCTCAGATTCAATTAAAATAACATTCTTCGAAGTTCCTCTTACAGTACAGAAACTGTCATCTTTTAGACACAGTGTACTGTGTGTTGTCATCAGGCAGGAAACAACACTTTGAGAGCATCTTTGTGATAAAAATTTAAAATAAACTTGACACTTAAAGACGAATCCTAAAAACAAGCATCAGTGGGACAGTATATCACCAGAGTAAACCCCTAACTCTTATTGGCTGTACCTAATAGCTGCTGTTAGCTTGTTAGCTCAGCTAGCTGTGCAGCTGGTGGACCAACTGAGCAGTCTTAGTGGAACAGGAACTTGGAGCACCGGATGAGTGGCCCAAGTGATTTATGGGGCTCAAGCAGGAGACTGTGGAGATATTATGATATATTATATAGTAGAATATTTAACTAATTTAAACATATATAACACAATCAATATTATATTCAATAGGGATAAATGCATGATTAAATGCATGATAGTCCTTCTGGTACCTAAGATTTTCTATTTTACTATTTAAAAGAAAGAAAAAGATAACAGCATGCTGTTATATTTCTTTTCCGTTCCTCTAATTCTTTGGATTATTGCAAAACTGATTCAAATGATGTTCAATTAAGTCCAATTGTTTCTAATTATGTGCATCAAGTTTTGATGTGATTTTCTTGACTCGTCTCAGCTCTGAATCAGGCCTGTTTCAGCACACGGTACACTGTGTCGAAAACAAATACAGGGATAAAAACTGTTGCCATAGAGATGCTAATCATAGGGAAGATGAACAAATTAATGGATGGATAGATGGACGGATGAGTGGGTAAATGAAGACTTTAGGAAAAACAACAACATGATGTTTGTTAGCCACAGCCAAAAAAAGAGAAAAAGCTGATGTAATGTGGAAATTAGGCACCACCACACACACACGCATACACACACACACATACACAAACTCACACACACTCACAGACAACGTACTGTAAAGATCCAGGATGCCTGCATTACCTTGACAGTAGTGTACGCTGTTATAGAAAGACATTTTCCTCTTAGAAAGCACCCTTATGATTACAATCATTCTTTTTTGATACAAATGTCTGAAATGCTTTAGCTGTTTCCTTGATTACAAAGACATGGCAAATATTCAACCACGCTGAACACACCTATTTGTATCTCATCTCTCTTTGCCCCCCACCCCACTCTTGTTTTATACAATTGCATAGAAGTTTAAAAACCAGCCTCTGTTAATAATAAAACAACTTCAGGACGTTTTAAGAAACTACTGAAATCTACAAGTTATGTTTTTCTTTTGTTTTTTTTTTTTTTACGCGTCATTGCTGGAACCGCAATCCTTCACAAAAATAGACGTTATATATTCTCTTTGTAAACTGTGTTTCCAATCCAGTTGTTTTGACTAGAAAAGCATGCGACAGGTAGGGAGGGAGGAGTAGGAGGAAGAGGAGGAGGAGGAGGGCTAGGACACGGGGCTGAAGGTTGGGGGGTCGGGGTCAGAAGGGCAGGGCCTCGTGCTGTTCGGCACTCTGCTCGTCTGTCATCACGCTGACCAGTGACTCCATGGCTCGGCCCAGATCGTCGGCCATGTGGAACAAACTGCCAATACTGGGACCTGATGAGAGAAGGGAAGCCACTGCTTAGACAAAAAACACACTCATTACTGGTTACAGAATAAAAGATGAGCAATTAACACAAACACACACACGCACATGATGGTGAAATGGGAACAAAAACAAGTCTAACAGTCTACAGCCATACTAGCTGCCCTGTGAGGCTGAAATGATAATGCTAGCATGGCATGCTCACAAGTATGATGCTGCATGCTGTTTAGTGAGTATAATGTTCACCAGGGTGTTAGCATGCTAGCATTTGCTAATTAGCAGTAATTATCCACTTTAGTGTTACAGGTATTTTAATCAGTAGGTCAGTAAGCTTCGACCCGACGATGGCACTAGAGGAAAAAGTAAGATGTTATAACTCAACATGAGGAAAACATGAATGTGTGAACCAGATTTCGTAGCAATATATCCGAAAGCTGCTGAGATATTTCAATCCTTAAAGAGGTCAACTTTCTCCTAAAGGATAGTTTTCACCTTCCATCGCTAACGCTAGTTTGACCTAGTTTTATTTTACCCGAAACAGACTGAAACTGTGCATAAGCTGTAAGAAAGTGAGCAACTGCACTAAGAGAGTGTGTGTTCATGTGTTTGTTTTCAGTTCAGCCTCTGACTGAACTCAGCACTCACCAGTTTGCAGCTCTTTCAGTTAGTTCCTTTAGTCTTTCCTTTTTCTTCTTCCTTCTTACATTAAGTAAAATACATTTTCCATCCAGTAAGCGGTCGACAAAGAGGGACTGATTACAGTACAGGTCGTTGCCTCTCTGTCTCGCTACTGCATTCAGGTTAGAGTAGATATAAAATGACCAGGTGCTAACTTCTCCAGACTCTTTGGTCTGTCCTCAGCTCTCTCAGCCAGAGCTCCATGTTATAAATAGCTGTTTATCGGCATCTGTCTTTCGACTCTGCATGGCGCGGTCCAAAGCTTGCAACGCGCTACAAGCACTGCAATATGGATAAAGTGCTAAAATAATGTTAAAAAAATGGTTTGAAAATTAAATTCAACGTTATGAATGAAGCATTGAGGCTGTTCAACTGTGTGGTGCAGCTGTAATAACAACTATGAGGAAAATCATTCACTGATGAGGACAAATAAGACTAAATCAGATTGAAAGTTACCACTGAATAACAACTACGATGAAATGTGTCATTAAAAAAAAAACAGTTCAACGTGACACCTACCACCCGCAAATATCTTTTTCAGACAAGCTGACTTAAGCCTCAGAAACCACCATGTTGAACACTGCTGACAACTTTTATCCCCTCAATATGTGGCCGAATCTTACTGAGAGCCCTGTGACATTACTCACTCATCATCTTATCTAAAATCTACATGCATTCACTGATGCACTAAATACACACTCATTGAAGGCTACGAGGTTATTGCACAAACTCCACTTCCTACTGTGATGAACAGAGCAGCAGTGTGACAGAGGACAGAAAAGGGAAAGGAAATTAAAGACTGGGACGGGGAGGGAGGACAGATATTTGTTTTTTTCCACTTGGCCATAATGTTTTTTTTGTTTTCTTATACCTACTCTTATACAGCAGCCTTATTATTAAGCTATTTATTATGTTTTCCTCAAGACTTTCATGCAGTGAAAATACCCCTTAGAGGTGAGGGATAAGACGAGGAGGTGGGGAGAGAGAAAGTTGAGCAACTAACCTCTCATGGGTGTCCCCTTCTCCCTCCTGGCTCACGGGGAAAAAGAGGACAGAAAGAAAAGAGAGGAAGAAAGAGGGGAAAAAAATCAGACTTCTGTTGGTAACAGAGAAAGAAAGATGTGTGAAGGAATAGTGATCTCTACAGATGTAATAGGGACTAGTGTGACCATTTGATGACTAACGTCTGCACAACGAACCATAAACTCATCAGTAAAACAACAGAAACGGAGAGAGTAGGATGTGTGCTTCACTTTAAGTTGCATTTCTGTAGCTTATGAACTAAGAAACTGACAAAATAACACATTTGGTTAATTCACATTGGTCTCAAAGTGATTTTACGGGCATTTTTCAGTCTTCTGATGATTATTGGCGATCGAAACAACAATGTGCAGATGAATCGATAATAAAAATGATCATTTGCTGCAGCCTTATTTGGGTCATCAGTCGAGTCAATATTTGATTTTTTTCAGTGCAGTTATGTATTGATTACTGTTATCATTGCTTTTTCCTCTCTTTTTTCAAAGGGCTTTTGTCTGTGCTTATCACACTGTACAACCTGTGACTGATGACGGTTTCATTGTTTCTGAATACACACACACTGTTACCTCGGACTGTAGCTGAAGGCTTTGAAGACAAGTGTACTGTATATAATGTGATGTTTATTAGAGGTTCTTTGTGTCTGATGAAGCACAGAAATAGAGTGAAACTCATTGTGCGAGCGGAGAGCAGAACTCATTAGTTTCTCTGTGCAGCCTGAGGTTTCAAACCTGTATCTTTAATATCAGACCTGCTCTCCGTTCTTCAGGCTATGATTACCTAAGAAATGTTCATAATAGGTATCTTTTTGCTAATTAGCTGAGCTACAATTTTAATGAGCTCAAAGCTGCAAACTTTTCTATTTCCTCTGAGTTGAACGCCTCGAGGAAATCTTCACTTTAAAGGGTTCATTCAAAGACAGTTTTTTGTCCTTTTAGGGAAAAACAGGACTGCAATTATTAGCTTGTTTCTGATTTCAGATCACTTCCTCTGAGTTGGTTATCTGATTTTATACGGCTGTATGGCAAACAAGCTGCTGCTGGTGTTGGTGTTTCATACCCTGACTGTGAGGGAAAGAATTGTTGAGCTGTTCCATCACTTCCTCCAGTCCAGATGCATCTTGGGAAGGGCTGGACAGCTCGTCTTCACCTGAAATAGGAAGGAGGTGAAGATTTTCCACTTTCTTAATTCTGGCTGCTTAAAATGATGGTCAGTCACATTGTTTCTGTGTCTGGGAAGTGTGAACAACACTGACACACAGACACACACACACACTCACACGAATATGATTAAACAGTACATTGTAGTCCAGTGTGGAGCAGTAACAGCATGGTCTCTACAAGCTGTGAAACCCAACATCTCTGCTTACATCTCTATTTATAACCTCTTCGCATCTGAAAGGCTGGATGCAAATTAAAGAAAATGTGTGTGTGTGTGTGTGTGTGTGTGTGTGTGTGTGTGTGTGTGTGTGAATATATATATATACAAAAATGAAATATATGGAGAATATTTAATTTCACTTGGCAAGAGCACTGTAAAAATGTAGGGGATGGAGCTTTATGGTAGTAAATGGCTCAAATAGGATCTTTACACCATGTCATTCTTCCCTAAAAACTTGTCAGACTGAAATCTTGCCCAAACTAGATATCAATTTGCAAATTATTGAATGAAGTCTTTCGACAATAATATATTGGCGAATTTAAAATTTATTTGATTCTGATTTTTGTACACTTTCCAAATATTAACATCAGAATCTGCCACAACGAGCCCAGTGCCAATCAGAAGCCCTATAAATCTACAATGTTCTCTGTATCTTATAAAAATTAATTAAAACTATATGGCAGAAGTCTTTTTATTGGTCTCAAGAAATTCTTCTCAAATGCTTTAGCTTATTCATGTACTGCTGACAGTATTGGCAGCTTAATAATGTGGCTCCAAACCTGTTATTTTGTGCACAAGTTGCCCTTTAAAAGTTATGGCACAAAGCTGAAAACAGGCCTGGATAAGTTATAATGCTGGTACTCTCAACCGAGTTGCGGGGCCTTCCCGGTTTCCAGGCATGCCTCATTCCATGCAGCTGACATTTCCCACTGTGGGAGATGGCTGGTCTTCACAGAGGCTACTCAGTCTGGCCTTAGTTAGCAGCTACTCAGCGCTTTTATGCACACAGCTGCAGGAACTCTGTGGTCTCAACTTGGACAAAGACGTATGGAAAATTGTGTGGGAGCATGAAGTGATCGTTCTCACTCCTGTGACGTCTTTCACTGTGAGGTCAGTAGTTTTTCATCCACATGAGACACAGTCTAATAAATTCTGTGGTGAGTCTGTGAAGAAATGTTAAATGATCAAGAACTTTCCTTATCTGTGGCAAATCCCTCAGATATAAATAACATGAGAAGAGAAAACGTGACATCTAAAGTTGATAGCATAAGCATAATAGCACAGACAATCTGTAATTTTTATTGTGATTTAATTCTTTGGAGTAAGTAAACATGGCTTGCTGGAGTAAAATATGACTGCACTAACTTACAACAACTGCACCACAGTTAACAAGGAACAGACAGAGGTAATTTATGCCCTCTAAAACAGTCTGTAACTGACTGATGTGCAGATGAGCCGTCTGGTCATTAAAAACTGTCAACTCTGGTTCTGCTGCATAGAGGACACCCAACCTAAAAAAAATACTTATACACCATGTTTCAAACTAGCCCTCAGGCTACATTGGCTATGTTCAGACTGCAGGCAAAAGTGGCCAAAATCTGATTATTTTACTGATTTCATCTCAATGGAATGTGGCCTCAATCAGAATTGAGGGCACTTTCATTGAGCACAAAGACTGGCAGTGTGAGCATAGCATTTTTTTCCTGCAGCTGGCAAGACGGACAGAGGTGTCTGCAACTTATTATCTTTTCAAGACTATACCATATCTCATAAAAAAGGTTGGAGATAAAGAAACAAGATATTCTGACAGCTGAGAGAATTTTGGCTCATCTGTGTGTTGAACAATGGTGATCATACCTCTGTGTAATGTGGCAAACATTGCATGGACATGGTATTTTGCAGCCGCAGTAAAGCAAAAAAAAGCAGCACATGATTTGCACCGCCACTAACACATCCATTTCGCACAAACCCACAGCGACACACATACATGAATTAAAGCACAACATGAAAGAGGGGGGGGCGGATATGACTTCAGCATTGTAATGTGGAATACATTCTGAAATTCATTGTGATGCAGTCGTGAAGGATTGGATATCATTGTACAAATGCCGAAAACAGATTTTCTAAATTTCAGTTTCATGATGGAACAAAAAAGCTGGAACTCAGCTGCAAGAGCAGACAGTTTACAGCATGCACACATTAGGGTTAATGAGTATTTTTCAGTGTAATGTGTGAAAAAAATTAGCTGTGTGCAAGACCAATTTCATGTACAGTATAATATGAATGTCCTTTGTCGTCCTTTAGAGAAACAGCAGCAATAAACTAGACTGGCTCACCAACGCGCACTGCAGCATTAAACTATTCAAACCAGCTACGAGGTGAAGAAAATGACTCAGTATTCAGTCAGTTTTACTTCAAACACCTTGTGCCCACTTAGCGTCTTGTGCAAATGATGGCTTTCTGCAAAGCTAACAGGGCAGCGGCTGATCTATGCTGGAGACATTACATTACTCAAATAGCAGTGCACTCCTGTTCATTTAGTTATTATCATACAAATGAACGACTGTGGGATGCTTCCAAATGAAATTATTCTTTAATTAATGCTATTGACTTCAAAAAGAAAAATCATGATCGTGTACAGAAATAGAAATGCATCAACATGCATCAATTACTTCGTTCAAATCCAAAATGCTGAACTATGCTGATTGTTTTGAAATTAAACAGACTGGGGATTAAGTTAGTTTTTTCCAAAGAAGAGTTGGCTGGAATTTTGTAAACTGTTGCAGTGACACTTGCTCAGCTTGGAGTCATTTGTTAGTAATAGAGTTTGGTGTTCCACTCCAATAACATAAGCTAGTGCTGGGGTGATGGAGTACAAAGTCTCCACAAAGTATTTGACTTTTGTCATGCAAAACTAATCAGTAATTTACTAAGCGTGGCCAAACACTTGCCATTTCACACACTTCAGTTTCTCCAGCCGCACACTGTCCAAAGTAGTAAACTGTGAATTCTTGTGGCAATGGATTTTTTGCCTGTCTATTATATTTAACAAAACAAGGGAATATTTTGGCATTCATTTTTCTTTTTTTGAATCATGGAACAAATAGAGAATTCAGGTATTAGCTTAATAAATTCTTACAGGATTTTAGTAGACTAAGCAATCACAGAGGAGGCTTAAGTCTGGATGAGTCAAAGCCAAGAGGAAAGCTCAGTATGGCAGATGCGCGAAAAGCCATGAACATTTTTTACTTATGATTCTATTTGTACAAAATGAAGTAGGAAAAATTAACAAATGCACACGAGTAACAACCAAATATTTAACAAATGAGGTCATTTATCTAAATTTTTCAGTTTAGAAAAGGGAGAAAAAGAAAACTAGGTGCCAATCAGCAGAGGGCATTTTCACAACAATCCCAAGACATTGGCTGGTTTCACATATTTTTATCCAATATTTATCAGTTCAGTGCTGCCCAGCCACCATAATGTGCAGAAGAAACATGAAGTTAAAAGACAGAAGCAATAAAACATCATCCAAAAACATATTTAGTTCAAAATTCAAAAACATTTTTGAACTCTATTCAGAAATTATAAATTAGCAAAGTGGACAAAGACAAAACATCAATATTATTGTTTCAAAGAGATTTAAGATGTCAGTTTGCTGATTTCTGTTTGCAGAAGACAAAAAATGCTCCTCTACGATTTCCAGCAGCTTGCCATCAATCAACAGTGAGAAGTCTAAGTTTAGAGGAGGATGGTTTTAGTTTCAGTGAGATAGAGACAGGTCAGTTCAAACAGAAGTTTATCAGAAACATCTGGTTTGTGCTTTAAACACAAGTTAAGCACACATCTGGGAAGAAGAGAGGTGATATAATGCTCATCAGGCTACTGGAGAAGTTAGTTCAGCTCGAACTACTGAATAAGCATATCTATTTTAATTAGACAGTACTGCACTAAGTGTTCTGATAAATTACTGGATAGCAAATGAAATGTCACAACTTAAAAAACAGATAATATCCCTCTCATAGGACAAGGAAAAGACCTCCAAGGATAGTTTCTTATATTTTTTATTTAGAACTGTGTTATACTCCAAAACCTTGATGCTCCAATCCATACATTTCTCAGGGTCGAATCTATACATGAGGTTGTTCCAAATAACAAGTAGGCTGTTGAGATAGAAGAAAAATGTACCTCAGAGCTCAGCAGAAAAAAACATCTATAGGCTACCTTTTAATGAACTGCACTAAAGTTGTGCATGAATATCCAAGGTATTTGATTAGCCACAGGACTGTCAGAGTCATAAAATGTGGTGCTTATAATGTACAGACCACAATCTGGCAACATCCTTTGTAAGTTTTTTGTTTTCATTACTACTCTGAGTACTGCCAGGAAAATGTGGTACAGTTTTAATGAGTTAATAAGTTTTAATGACTCTCTGTGCTAAAGTTAGTAAAGGATGGTCAGCTAATCTAAATGTTAACAACAAAAAGGATACAACATATATACTGTTTAACTAACAACTTGCAGTGCCTACATGTTAATTTTTAAATACTGAATTATCTAACTTTTCCATCTCTTTGACTCATGCCTCCAACCCTATATTATGGAGAAGAAAGGAATTACTTAGGCTTAGAGCAAACAGAGCAGAACTGTGACAGTGTCTTATTTCTGGTTAAATAAAACAAGAACTAAAACAATTAGTCTACTGAATGACCGGCTGATAAACAGAAAAGTAAACAGTATCCAATTTACTTCATTAGAGAGAAGACAATACAGTAAAATATCAAAAATGTCACAAACTGTGTTTGAGACACCAATAATTGCTGTACTACAGGCCTGTTTAGTGTTTCATGATGCTATTTGAACACTAAATTTTTATAAGTAGAAAAGGGTTAACTGCCAATAATAAAAACACTCTTCACACTAATATAAATTATAGCCAGAAGTTATATAATTTTATTATATTTAATTTGAGGAGAATAGTCTAAATAGTGCAACAGCTGTTGAACATCAATAAAGACTTTCCATGTCAGGCAGGTCAATGAGGAAGATCCACGTCTTTTAGAAACATTTCTGATGACAAAGTGGAGAAGAGCCGCTCATATGAATGTCCCCATCACCAAAAGCCCCGGCCTCACTCTTTGAAACCGACCAAAACAATCTGCTGTTGCCATGAGAACCGTACCACTGCTTTCTGATGTGGCTGACTGTAGGAGGTGGAACATTTCCGCAGAGGTTACTCATAGATGATTTTCGCATGGACCACACTGCACGGACAAACTGCTCCTGCTGACAGTTTAAACTTTGGGGAAATCCTGTTGTAAATTCAAAGCCTGCCAGAAAATCAACACCCAGGACAGAGTGACTGCAGTTATTTATGCAAAGTATTTGTTTACAAGAAGTGGCCATTTACTTATACAATACTGATAAATTGACCAAGCAGAACAGCCAAATTTAGCCACTCATTGATAGGATTTGCAGCTTTTAATAGTCTAAAACCTGCAATTTGAATACAAAACAAGCCATCTGAGATTTTTCCTAAGAGCATGTTTTTCCTATATCTGTTTCTTAACATTTTATTGACCAATTACTCTTAAGCTACATGCTAACACCAGCCTGCTAATATGTTCTCAAGACACTGCTAGCATGCTGACATTTAGTGAGTATAATGTTTATCTTTTTTACCAACTTACTGTACTGTTCAGGCATGATGAAAATATAAGGGAAGTATCAAATCTTCGGTCAATATATCTAATAATTGTCGTAATCTTTCAATCTAGATCAAGGTGATCAACTAAGCATCCCAAGAGCTTATAAAAACAACAACAACAAAATCCCTCCAACCGGAAATCATCAGATTTCCTCATGACATAAACTACATTAACATTATTCTGTCATCAATAAGAGAGCTGCAACATTTAGCCATTTTATCAATGATTTACTTGTAGGATATAATAAAAT
>JAUZTA010000020.1:2468105-2484097 GCA_034780835.1 Ctenochaetus striatus | reverse complement strand
ATTAAGACTTCTTTTGAATTACTACAGTGACATTTCATCCCAATTTAAACCACAAACTCAGTTCAGTTAATTGTATTTCAATTTATTTCAGGTCACTTCATTCCATGTCTGTTAATTTCAGTGTGATAAAATTTAATACATGCTAAATCTGTGCATCTTATCTTGGTAGTTGTTTCAGGGCTGTACTGAAATTGAATCACGGTCATACAAAAAGCATAGATTGCGGTGGTAAGTGCATTTATTCAGCCACTACTCGCGGGCGGCAGAGCGGTTTCTACACTCGATGCATTGGTTTTTGTTGTTGTTATGTTTAGTTTAGTAACTGAATGGCCTGAGGCAGGAAGAAGGCTCGATGTCTATCTGTTGTCCACTCAGTATGGCAAAGACAGATACCCAACGGGAGCAGTTCAAACAGGCAGCGTGGGGCAGGAGATATTTTCTGCAGAAGACAGACTCTAGGAGCAGAGTGTGTGGGAGTACGCTGTCTGTGTATTTCATAAGATGGTGGCTGTGTCTGAGTGCTCATTCTGTCATTAGTGTGAAGGGTTAAAAAGCTTTCAAAACACACTCTTTTGATGGTTGAATCACAACGATCTGAGAGCAGTGCAGCAGCCATTAGAACTGAGCTCAAAATACCGGAGACAGTTTTCCTTTTTGCAGTAAGTAACGTGGCGCGGTGAACTGCATTCAGCCAAATAATCAACAATATTAAAGGAAATGTCAATAAGATTTCAACTATAATCGATCGACTCGATAAGTGTGCCAATTTTTCAGCCTGCTGCCTCTCTGTGCCATGCAGGTTGACCTTTAAAAGCCCAGACATAAGTCAGGGGTTTGATAGAAAGAAGAGAATGAGTAAAAGGTTGGAAAATCTACCTGCAGCTTAACCACTGACACCTGTTCACAGCTGCAGAAGCTCTCTGAACTATCAGGAGCACTTTTCTCTGAGCTATTAACGTCTATACAAGAGGGTCCTTCTGCTCCATCAGCTTTGCAAATGTCCAAAATCATATACACTTGCAATTCTAGGGCTATTTTTCCACCTTGCTGTGTCCTGATAGGGACATATGAACTTTTCCCACCAAAAAATTCAGGCTGGGACCTTAACACCACTATTAAATTTAAACCATTACAGTTGCTTCTATCACTGTTACAAAAAAATGCTGAGAATGAAACTGTTCAAGGGCCCATTTTCTAGGTTTCACGGACACTCTATCAATTACTCACACAAGGGCTGTATATTTCATCTGTAACATAACTCGTCTGACAGTTTTTTTTTTTTTCAGCCCTCCACTCCACCTGCCTGAGTCCAACCTGGACAGGATGTGCACGACTTTAAAGCGAGTAGTCTGAGCTGTGCATCACCAGCTCACGTCAAGGTGTTGGCATTTCTGCTGCATCCATACCTGGCAACGCTGGCTTCGTGTCTGTTTGAAAGTCCCCTGCTGGAGCAGTTCCAGTGCACAGCCTCTCATCTTGTACTCCCTCAATTGCTCACGCTCCATTTATATGTGATATAAAGCAATCGTCAATTGATCTGAGGCTTTTGTAAGAACATTTGTCTTGCAAGGGGGATTAATGGTGTGAAGGCGATTTGGCATCACAGCAGCATTTTAGGCCTTGTGTTTTGAAAAACATTTTTCAAATTAAAGGGTACGAAAAGAACAGCCAGTGAAAGGCATCACAATACTTCATAAACATTATTTGACAATCTGCCTCAGATGTTTGCAGTGATGTTTGTTTTTCTCAAGTAGTTTGTTCTTTTTTTTTTTTTTTTAAACTGTTCAGCCTCTAAGTTATGAGGTTGCTGGGAAACTCATCATACAGCTTATGGATTGTTACATAAAACTGTTTTAACTGTCAGGCACTACATTTTATGTTTAATTTGTTTATGTAGGTTTCAAACACAGTATGTAGTTCCTCACAACCAAAAATGATGAAAATAAAAGACACAGTTTGATGACGTCGTGCAATAACATGGAATCATGGGATTTGTTTATGTCAGTGTTAAACAGTCACAATTGCAAATGAAAACCCGTCTGATTGATTCAGGCAGAAATGTTCATGACGTCAGTCACGTTTGCTGGCTCCTTCTTCACTGTCTGGCTGATGTTGAAATATTAGAAGTTGAACAAGCTTTTAGAGACTCATTAAGTATAGTAATAATGTCTGATCAGTTTGTAGGTCATGTAGACTGTGTGCTTAGCCTTCAAAGCTATTGTTAACAGTCATTTAAAAAACTGTTTTAACATGAATATGAGATTATGTGCACCATTTAATTATCCTGTATGTCTATTTGTGTGTGTGTGTGTGTGTGTGTGTGTGTGTGTGTGTGTGTGTGTGTGCTCTTACCCATTGTATCAGTAGTCTGGCTGGCGGCCACGCGGAGCAGAGGGAGGGAGGAGTCGGAGCGCTGAGAGGAGGTGGAAGGAGAGGACAGAGCTGTGCCGTTCACCTTGGAATCCGTCTGACACACACACACACACACACACACACACACAAAGACACACACACATTACACACACAGCAAATTGGCAGCCGTGCCGCACAGCTTAATTAGAGGAGTCAAAGTGAAGTGTGTGTGTGTGGGACTGTGGAGTTGGCCTGATCCTCTGTGTCAGCTGGTGCTGACAGTCAGACAGTTCGGAGGAAGATGCTTCAGTCTGAACTCACTGGTGGGAAACTTCACGTCAACTTTGTTTCATTAATCCAGGAAAAGAGCAGGAACCTCGCTGCCTTGCTCAAGGGGCATCTAGGGTATGAACTAAAGTGCAATCCTCGGATCAAACTAAGGAGATTCACACTAATATTGCTTCTTGCAAAACTGCACTGATGCTTTAGTTATGTCTGTGTCTTTAGTAATGTTTCCATTAAAATTTAGCACAAATTCTTAATACTTATTCATAAAGATGCACAATAACATGTGAATTAATGTGTGTTTCCACCCACTGATGTGCATGTTCAGAAATAAGCAGTAGATGGCACTAATTCATCAATCCGTGGCTGTGAAACCATTGCACAACAAAGAGATACATAAGCAAACATCCTTAAAAGAGCTTCAGTCAAAGCTCAATCTACTGCAAATACCATGTTGAACATGATAAAGAATCATATTAATGTTAGTTTTATGTATTAATGTGAGGAAAGCTGCAGTCTCCTCATCGCTCCACACTCATCTGATGCTTTGGTCTCCTCAGAGGACATTTAAAGGCCAATTTATTCTGTTTTTTTTAAGACTTTTTTACATTTTGTGAAGCCAAATACAACAAAAAACCTCTTGCTGTCAGGAGTGTTGCCATCAAAGGCACTTTGTGCTCGCTTTTTTGCCTGCCTGAGTGTTTCTGTTTGCACACACTCTTGTGCTGCATCATATTTCCAGCAGGCTATTGCTTGGAACAGTTTGTTGAATAACTAATTTCTCTCTAACGTGCTGTGACAAGAGGTCCTACAAAAAGTGTAGCCTAGAGGCTCATGACCACCTTAATCTGCCTCTGGGTTTAACAAGATACGGGTCAAAACCATCACACAGTTCTGCTCGTGATGTTGAGTGTTAAAGTGAAGAGAGCTGAGGCATTTGGGCCAATTAGGGTGAAATAAACAACTGATGTTTATAGTGCTTGATGTGAGTAATCCTCAGCAAGTGTAAAAGGGTGTTAAGAGTTACAGTTTCATGAATGTGTATGTGTGTACCTGCTCCAGCAGCTGTCGGAGCCGGTGCAGTTGGGACTCCAGCTGTTTGTTGTGGTCCTCGAGTATCTGCATCCGAGCCTCCAGACGTCCTTTGTGCTGGCGCAGCAGTTTGGCCTCAGCGATGAGCTCGGCGTCGCGGGCGCTCTGCGGCGACACCGGGAGCATCTCTGGGGGCGAAGGCAGGGGTGACAGGCCCTTCCTGTCGTGGGCCTTCTTCAGACGGTCGTACTCTGACTGCAGCTTTCTGCGGGGAAGGCAGCAGAGGAATTAGATTATTATTACATGTAAAATATCAAACACCCACCGCTTAGAGGAAAAGGTGAACTTTTGTTTTATTGATTACAGAGTAAGTTGGGTCATTGCAGGAACAAAGTGTGAAATATGAATAAAACAGGAAGTATTCATCAGTAACAGTCATCTCCTATTCATGAGGCGGTCACTCTTTATCTTTTTTTTCTAGGTTTCAACAAAATCCCCTTTTTAACAAAGGGAAGGCCGAGAGGAGGAAGTATATTAGAAGGAACATAACACTTGGTCAAATATTTGCAGTTCACAGGCAAAGCCTCTATTCATATTTTAGGACATTTGTATTCCAGGACTGATGAAATACAAGGCAGACAAGAGGACACTGGTAATTGCCTGCCCTTACAAAGTGAATTTTTATGGAGGTTAAAGATTTGTGTAATTTAATTATAGACATTTTCTGAGCCACTTGAAACACAGTCACTTTACACACAAATCCAGGTTCGCTGTTAAAATAGACATGAGAATAAAAGAAAAATTTGGATGTTGTGAAGAAAAACATGTTACAGGACATTTTTTAAAAAAGGACAACCAGGAAAAAAGGGTCTGCTCCTTGGATGGAGTCTGAGAGGAAGGAGCACCTCATGGTTGACCCTTGAACCCTGTAGCCCCAAAAAACTACTGAAGACCACCGAAGAGCCCAAAATTTATAAAGCACAGACTGCAGAAATGTAACATGCTATTTGGAACCTGCAACTTCCTTCATGTTTGTACAAAATCAGGAGACTTTAACTTCTACTTAGGTTGAAGTTGAGTTGATTCAAGGTAAATTCAAGTGATGAAATAATAGGAAGATAATAATAATAGAAAGACAAGTCAATTCACTGACCTGTTCTCCTGCTCCAGATCGTTGAGGACCCTCTCCAGCTCTCCCTTCTCCTCCGTTTCCATGGAGATGAGGATCTGGGCGGGGCTGCGGGGCTGGCTGAGAGGAGAGCCTTGGTTCAGAGACTGGCAGTAGTGCTGGATCAACATGTGCTCGTCATCGCTGCGAACGCACACACACACAGGCACGCACCAAACAAACCCACCGATGATGGGCGGACATACACACATTGACATAGTCACAGAAATGCCAGTGCATGTATGCATGCACACACACGCGCACACACGCACAGGGAAATGGGGAAAAAAGGAAAATCAGCAAGTGAATGAAACTGCAGCAGTGGAACAGGACTGCACCACAGAAGAAGAATCTAAAACACAGCAGGGACAGAGAGAGGGCCAGAGTCGTCCTCTTTACATTACATTTGTCCTGAACTCTGTTGGCAACGCTTGGTTTTTGTTGCAATTTGATTGGCAACGCTCTGCCAACTCTGACCGATCACACACGCGGCTCGCGGTGTTTGGGAGGATTTTAATTAGGCCAGGTATTTAGACGCCGCTGCGTTCACTGCACTGCTTTCAGCTCAGCCAATCTTCCACTCTGAATACTAAAGGAGCTGCAGATTTGAGCTGTTTGAAAACAACAAAACCTCTTTAAGATGACTGCTGACTTGAAAGTAAAACTCATTATGGAAGGAGTGTGTACTCCTCTCAGCTTCTGGTTCAAAATAGCCTCTGGTTGTTTCTGCTAATCTTTTTCACTTTATCATTCAAGCTGTATGTTAAATGTTGATGTGCTACACTAGAGTCTTTAAATTCAAATTTTAATTACAGGCTTATCTTGGCAAGTTAAATTGCTTGTGCATCATGTACACTTCACAGCTTTATTGTCTCCGAGTTTGTCTTGCAGCCAGGCTTAATATAAAATGTACACAGATTTAAAGTTTTTACATTTTAGTATGCCAGGGGCTTTTAAGTGAATCAATCTGCAGGATGAAATCCTGTTTTAAATCTAAAACAATAAAATTATGTTTAGTAATTGTTTAGAATATGTAATTTAATTGTGTACATGAAAAAAACACACCTACTGACAGTATATTTAAATTTTTTGGTGTGAAAAAGAGCAAAAAAACTTTACCTTTGCTTTACCCTTTTATTGAGCTGCCAAAATATTACTTTTGTACCATTATTATTTTTCATATTATTTTATTTTGTCGAGCAGTTAATAGGTGTGAGTGACCACTGCCTTAACAAAGGCAAGCGGAGGCGTCTGACACTGCCACTGTCTGGCGAGTCCGAACCTTCTTGCCTACACAGACCGAGACCTTTGTTTTGGTTTTAAATGATTTTGACAAGTATGGCTTTAATAACTTTTTTGAGCTTTCTGTTCCTCTCTCTGTTCCGTGCAAAACTTCCTGTTTAAAATAATCACACTGTGTCTGAACTACTGCAAATATTTTTTTTTAAACAAAAGGAATTAGAGAAAGCCAATTCATTGTTATACTTATAGTAAAGAGATTCAACAGATAATTATTGCACCTATTGTACACGAAGACTAATTCTCTCATTACTGCCTGGATTTTGTTAATGAGCTGCTGAACTTTACATCCCAATTATAATCACCCAGAGAAAATCTTACCCCCGAGAACAATATAAATACAAGATGTACTGATATATCCTGGTGCTATCAGGTATAAAGGATTAATGATGATGCAAACAAGAATAACACCATTAAATGAGCCTGAATCCAGAATATTGAGCACATGTAAACATAGTCACCAACATATAACACAACCAGCCAATGGAAACAAAGAAGACAGAGCCAGTTCACACACAGCGAGCCAATCGGTGAGTGAGGAGGTTGGCAAAACAAAAACAAACAAACAAAAAGCGGTTCTCACATGCTCTCATTGGGTGAGATACTGTCATTGAGATAAGAGCCATTACGATTCTCCATTTCTGCTAACCTGCAGAGGGGGAAGAAACAGAGCAGTCAGTCTCAAAACCAAAAGGTCGAGCAATTAGCAGAATCTAGAGGGAAAATACGGATATGATTGTTGTTTTCCATCGTGTAACCTAATGTGCAGATTGATATATAACCACTTAACCAACATCAGGCTTCATGTGTCCTGTCATGGTTTATTTAACATCTAAACTCTGATTCTACAGACGCTGGTTTTCAAAGACAGAATGGCAGAAAGTGTGTAATTTTTCTAAAGGGAAGAAAATGAGGCCCTACGTCTCCATTTACACTAATTGTCTGCAAACAGCGACGGCAATAATGGAGAATTTGGTGAAGCACATAATGCTGTTTTTTTTGTCGTTGCTGAGACTGCTGGATCTCCTCTGTGTTTGCCATATGTTGTTATCATTTTACCCTGAACAGATGAAATGTTAGACACCCACACACTGTGCGCAGCCCTCTGTAACCCTCCGTCTATTGCCTCGCCACTTTATTTTATCATGTTTACAACCGATGCGCTACAAACTCAAGCCGCACCTTCAGTATCTGTCCTCTTTATATTTTATACAAGTTGGCTTGTATTGCCTTGAAAGCTGCCTTATAAAAGAAGCGATTGGCAGACCTCTAACACTTAATGCTGCTATTTGCTTTTCAATTTTATATGACTCACTTGTGTAACTGCCTTCGTACCTGATTTACTGAAGTTGAATTTCTGCTGCATTAGTCACAAATACTGCAATGATATTCTATGTAATGTGGCAAGAACACAAGTCTACAATATTGCGAGAACATCTGCTAAGAACAGGGAAGCTGTATAAGCAAAAGAATAGCAAAGGGCCAAACCTGAGACAGTTTGACACTGATTGCCTAAAATATAATACCAGGAATTTTTATTTATTTATTCTTCTGTAAAGCGAAGCAATCAAACAGATCTTTTTTTTTTTTTAAAGAGTCAGAGGGCAAGACTGATACTATTTTCATGTCTGTGGCTGTGTGTTATCTGTGTAAAACTGCAAAGTGTAAATAAGGTACATGTTAATCTGCTAGTTGTGGATCTGTGATGGTAATTTTAGGAGTTGCTAGCAGCTATAGCTTTTCCTACTCCTAACTCAGTTGACTAAGCTAATTAAAAAGCCATTTGCTTGTGTCTAGTTTTCCTTTTTTTAATGAACAACTACACGCGTAACACATAAAAGTGGGGAACCATTTAATCCAGTGGTTTGCATCTTCCTCAACTAAGCCAAGCCAGTGGTCTCTTGACATTTACAGATGTTGTGGGGTAAGATCTATAGATCTTAAAAAAGTAACCAGAAGAGACTGTTGTTGAATTTTTAAATGTAATGTTTCAAATGTTTGAAGCCCTACAAAGGAGGCTACAAAGCATGGCACAGTAGAAGTGGAGGAATGAGATGCAAAATAACTAAATTCACGGCTAGATACCTCTTTAGGTAAGTGAGTGTGTTTGTACCGTGGTTGAACTGATCCGTTTAAAAGAAAAAAAAAACCCTGGTATTATCTTTGAAGAAACTAGTGTCTGGCCATTAAAACGGGCCTTGTAAACAAACCTACCGGCTGTGTTCCACCGACAGATCTATCATGATAAAATAGCTGTGAGTGAAAAGCCAAAGATTTAAAATGCCCCGTCACTATCTCCACTAGATCAGTTTCCTGGTGGTTGGAGTGTCTGCCCAAAAAAGTAAAGAGATTTTGGGGCTTTATCAGGGCTCAAATAAAAGAAGCTCGGCGCTTGGCAGCGAGCGTTTAAGCAGATGGACTGTGACAGACTGGCATCTGCCCAGGCCGGTGAGTTTGTAATCATAAGCTACTGCACGCTACTGAAACAAGAGATAACCTCGCGGTCTGGGGGCCATCAGCTCCCTCAAGGCTTAATTATGTTACTTCTTCGCCCTACCACCTTCCTTTAATCTGCTGGATGGTATCTGGAATCCGACAGATCTAGACGCGTCAGGGGCTGAGAGCACAGGGCCACAGGGGGGAAGTGTGACTCAGCATGAGCGTCCGTCAGTGTGTGCTCCTGTATATTTATATATCTGTGTGTGTGTGTGTGTGTGTGTGTGTTAGCCTGAGGCAACAGTGAGTGGTGTCAAACACTCTCTGGCAGGGATCAAAGACTCGGCCTGTGGCTCAGACCTCACACTAACTCCACCGAGGGATGCCAACAGTGCCTGACTGACTGATTCAATGGCCGATTGATCGACTCATTGTTTGATTGATTTGACTGCTTCTTGTCCCTCAGCGGTGGGTTTCTGGGAGCGGTTAGGGTCACTGCAAACTGAAGAAAACACTGAAATGTTTTGGTGAATAAGCTCTGATTGACTCAGTGTGGCGCCACAACAATATTGATGGCTTTCCTCTCCTCTGGGCCCAGTATTGATGAGTTTTTCGAGCACACATGCTGGCGCGCTAGATGGTGCAAGCAACATCTCAGATGCATTAGCATATGCATATACTGGCCTCTCACTGCAGAGCGCTTATTCACCAAAAAGTCAATGCATCACTTTATCATGAGTACAGATTCAGTTGCTACTGTATGCAAAGAGATATCTTGACATTTTAGTTTAGCCATGTACCATTAATCATTTTCATTATCACCTGACTGAAAAAATCATTTCAGCACATTCAGCATTTAGGGCTGGATGTTCAGATTAAGTACTGTTTTTCTTTAAAAAGTCCTGCAGTGATAATATGTTTTATGAAAAGCACAGGCTTTTATACAAAATGTCAACAGTCAGGTGATAAGAGGACACTCAGATGTAGTTTGTCAAGGTATCCCACTCTGTATCACTAAATAATCAACAACCGTGCAGTAACTTCTTTCAAAGCAATGACATATACAGCCATAAATATACAGAATATTGATCTGGATTTTGCTGATTTGGTGGTTAAAGGTA
The DNA here is from genome assembly GCA_034780835.1 of Ctenochaetus striatus. Taxonomy (NCBI): domain Eukaryota; kingdom Metazoa; phylum Chordata; class Actinopteri; order Acanthuriformes; family Acanthuridae; genus Ctenochaetus; species Ctenochaetus striatus. The sequence continues at coordinate 2,474,404 of JAUZTA010000020.1, read as the reverse complement.
CAGGACACTCAAAACTGTGACTAGCTATGCATTAGCTGAAGTTGTTAACATTTTATTTACTTTATTTATCATCTACACCTTTATTTCAAGGCTTAAATACTCAGTTTTAAATAAGTTCACAAGTGTTTTATCACACTGAAACCGGATAAACCAAATAGGGATCACTGTGACCTGGACTTCCCCTTTGACGTGCAGGTGTATGGTTTAGCATCAGTCCCATTTTGGATTCTTACAGCACAGGTTTTGAAATATACACTCATCTGCCATTTTAGTCAGTACACTAACAATAAACTGTCCTTTAATTAAGCCTGTAATTTTAATTCCACTGCATTATTACTTTGGAGGATGTGGTTTGTGGTGCAGTTGAATTATATAGCATTATAAAGAAAGGTGCTCATTTTTCCATCCATCCCATAATGATCGTTTCAACGGGAACTCAATTTTTTTTCTGTGTTAACACTGTTTCAGTCACTGTATAATACAGAGCGATGGAGGGGAGGTCCACTTATTTCAGGACTGATTGATAAACTATTCTGTGCCGTCACTGTCAGCGCTTTTGTCTGTGACCACCCATATTGAGGTTGATTTTTACTTTGAAAACTATGACACAAGTTTTCATAACAAAAAAAGATATCAGCTTAGGAAGACAATTTTCATCTATTTTGAAACAAACCTCATCCTTGTCTCCTTCTTTTTCTGCATCAAATGTACAGCTAACACTTTATTTAACTCCCCCTAACAGGCATTTAAAAGAAGTATATTAACCTTAAATATTGTTAATCTCCTATGGACATCCACTAAATGAAAGCTGCTGTATAAAGATAAAATAAATAATTAATAAGTGTACTGATAAATTCTTGTTGCTGATGTTTACTCTTTCCTAGATGCAAATTAACAAAAAAAAGCACTAAATAATTCCATGGGAGTTTATGTTTGTACCAATGTTTATGTTTGTACCAATCATATTTTATTCTCTTCATATGTTCTCTTTTTTAGGATGAAGGTCTCCAAACTTTCATTTTGTTGTTGTTCACCCCTGTGTTGCATAAGGCCGATGAATTACCTCGAGACCCTGCAAACGACCTTCTATCTGCCTACATTCCAGCGTGGGAAAAACATCTGTTAAATGTCGTATACTGCTCTCGCTGTGCACAGTACATCATGTGAACATCTCTGGGTTGATACAGAAACAAGATGTAAAGAATTAGGCTTACTGTACCTTTAATTCGTCTTCAGTGTAATACAGAAGACATATGACGTCAATTGCAACTAATAGAACCAAAAATAGACTGTATATGACAAATGCCTGAAAGGTAAGTTCACATCCTGAGTGTTAATCAAAGCATTTAACAAAATTGTTCAGACTCCTTTACTGAAACAGACTCACTGGGTTGCGAACAATTGCTTTAAGACCATCTGTCGCTTATAAATGACTGAGTTTTTCAGGTAGGTGGGGAAGCTCTCATTAGCTTGTTCTAAAGCAAAAACACCTTTAATTTTTGACTAAAGCCACAAAGCTCTTTTATGATCAGCTTTTTTGATTCAGGAAGTGTAGAGAACATGAGAGTGTTGACCGTAAGTTCCCCAGAACTGCGTCAGCTAAGAATTAGGGCAGCCAATCCCCTGTGAGTTAATGGCTCTGTGAACACAGAGAGGAAAGACAGGCATCCCAATGCAGGAAGTGTGCTGCGCTTTAGCATTTTCTCCAAATTCATTATTCCAAATCACATCTATCAAAACGTTTCTGGTGTCTGGGAGAGCTCTCTGGAGGAGCCATTATCTGCAGCACTCGTAGGGCCTTGGGTAGCGGCAGGGAATGCAAAAAGTGGGGCACGAGGAAGGTTACTTCGCTGTGTCCTGTTCGCAACGCTGTGAGTACACACTGCTAGGAAACGCTGCTGAATGCAAATAGTGTGTTACCGGTTGGCGTAGTGCTCGATCCGAGTGTGCGTGTCGTCATGTGAGAGCTGAGGGGACGATCCAGGCCTGCGACAGAGGGGAAAACAGACAGGAGAAAGAGAGAGAGAGTTGTGAATCCAACCAGGAGGGACTCATTGATCCCAATGCACACACGCACACGTGCACAAGCCGCATGAATCCACAGGAGAGCTATGAGAGGAGCGACAGCACGAGGCACAGATGTGTGGTGGAGTGAAATGCTCTGTAAATAAGCTCCCTGCCTTCATCCTGCACTCCTGGCTTGGAATACATTTTCCTGCACTTCAAAAGACACGTTGGATCTGAGATGTCACACTTCTTCTGCCGAGGGAAAGATCAGTATTTTGACATCATTAACCAGGAGTCTCTAAGGACTCTAACAACTTCTCCTGCAGTGTCTCAGTCCTTGAGAAATTAGGGTTGGACTCTTTTAAAATCCTGAAAACTTCCCTTTACAAGGGCACCTTGACTCTGAAAGTTTTATCAGCTAGGAGCCAAAACAGATGAGTTTTTCACCACAAAGTAAAGATGGATGAATAATGAAAAGAGCCAGAAAAATCCCTGAAGTATGAAATCATTTGTGTTTTTTTTGCCATTTAGCACCAAAGTACATCTATTTTTTCTTAAATTCTAATGCTTTCATGTGCAAAAACACATTACTAGAGTGATTAAACACTACTTATGGAACTTAAAATATATATAAAAACAGAGGAATTTGGTGTACTGACTTAAAACAGTGTTTTTAAACAAGATCAAAATGTGACTAATGGCTTCACAGTCAATCCTTCACATTGACTACAAGACACTTGTGTTTCACTGTATTACTGATGTGCAAGTCTTCATATCTAAACGCCTTGTCTACTAGTTTTTATTTTGTTAATTCAAAAGATATTCATATGACAAGTATTCAAATAAACCTAATACTTTCTTAAAGACCTAATCTTAGGTCTTTGACTTTCTGAGACACTTTGTGAAGTGGAGTTAAGCATCAGCAAAAAACTGTGAGGCGTAAAATCACAACTACAAACAAAAAGACACTACACAATGAGTATGAAATGGGTGGAGGTGAGTGTGTGTGTCTGTTTGAGCAAGAGAATATTTCTACATGAGACTGAAAGAAAATTAATGTATAGGTTCAGTGTGTGTGTGTGTGTGTGTGTGTGTGACTTTATTCCAGTCAGTTCAGAGGTGACGTGTGTTTAACAGCAGATCACACACACACACACATTTGTACTTCTGTACTTGTGAGGACTCTTGTTGTTCACACTCTGCGTCTCTGAAACGTCACGGTGGCGTCTGCGGCTCGGAGGGTGAGACAGGTCGACCTGTCGTCCGGTTTGATCCTCGTCTCTGCAGGTCCAAACACAAATGGTTTCCATCGGGTCTGTGATTGGTGTGTGTGTGTGTGTGTATGGGTTAATGTTGACGTGTGTAAAGCACGTTCAGGGGACCGTCCTCATGTTTGAGCCGTCAGACGTTAAAGAAGTTAAATTAAACTTCTTCTTCCTGATAAACTGACGACTTTCTGTGTTTGTGTTGTAACATAAATGTCTTTAATCTCTTTGATCTCAGATCCATCGATCAGCCCGTTTAATGTCCCACAGTTTTCAAACAGGAAACGACAGAGTTTCAGTCAGGACTCACTTCCTGTTTTCTTACGTGTTTTACGATGAATATTTATGTTTTGATTTGTGTTGATGGTTTGATTGAAGAAGTGAAAATATTGCTGATCCTGTTGTGTATTTTTACTACTTTTGTCGTCATCATGAGGGAAGAAAAAGGAATCATCTCACAGATTATCTAATCTGAAAGAGATTTACAACATAAGTCACATTTTTAACATATTACAGTGATTATTTTATTTGAGCGAAGAAGTTTTTACAGAACGAAACTCAAACTCCTTTATGTTTACACCTTCACTGCAGCTGTGAGTTAATCTGGTTCCTGTTAATCAGATTAGAAACCATCAGACCATCAGAGAAGGTTTCTAATCTGAGATTTTTGAGGTAAATTTGACTCAAACAACATGAGATTATGAAGATGCAGGTTTGAGGAAGTGATGTCAGAGCAGAGACGATGGAGAGACGGAGAGTCGACCCCCCCCCCCATGTCTTATTCTGAGTGTATTGGTTTGTATTGGGGGGGGGTTGACCTCGATATGAAGGAGAGTTTGTGTGTGTGTGTGTGTGTGTGTGTGTGTGCCCTGGGAATGGTAATTAAGATCATTAAATGCAAATAAACACATCACCCGGCGATCATTTTTATCGACGAGCCCGGATTGATTGACACTTGCCAGTCGGCTGCAGAGCCGATCGATAGGAAAACATATTGATCAGGAGGTGAGAGTCACAGATGACGATCGGAGTGAAACTGACCTTCTGACGGACTGAGAGCTTCTCCGTCTGATCACAGCTCACTTTTCTCCACCTGGAGTCACAATTCAAGGCGTTTAAGGCCTTAAGGTGCTGAATGTGAGAGTTTCCAGGTGTTTTCAAGGATGTTTCAGATGTTCCAGGAAGTGTTTTTAAATAAGCAAATATGAAGAAGTCGTTGTGTCCTTGAGGTCCTTGAAGTCTTTTCTACGTTTTCTCTCAGCCCATTTTAGGAGGCCATTAAGGTCCTTGAGGTTCCTGAAGAGTACTTTTTTAGCAGAAACTCTACTTTCTGAATGTTTGTAGGTCCTTGAGAGGTTGCAGGTGATCTTCAAGGAGTCTTAATGGTGTTGGAGCAGATTACAGGAGAGTTTTTACTCAAAGATGCAGAGGATCCGGGGTCCCAGCAGTCCTTGAAGTTCTCATGAGGGTATCTTTAATGGGATGGTTGGAGTTTTTAAGGGGCTCAGTCATTGAGGGAGTCCTGGAGTTTCTCCAGGGTTTGCAGGCTCCTCTCAAGGGGGGTTTGAATGGATTCCAGGATTCCTTGAGGGGTTCCAGTGTATGTGAGTACTTTTTTTTGAGGGTAACTACATTCTGTTGAGAAGGTTGAGTTCCTTGAAGAGGTTCTGGAGGCCTTGAAAACATTTCGTGGGTCTTTTAAGGATGCTGATGGTTTTTAGAAGAATCCAGAACTTCTCGAGTGTTTCTCTCAGTTTCTCTTTGCAGAGAAAAAAGTTTTCCTCTTCATTTGAATGCAGATGGTTTGTTTTGGTGCAAACTGACCTTCAACAAAAGTTTTAGAGACAAGAAACGGTTAAAAAAGCCGATCAGCTGATCAGACTGAGCAGAGCTGAACATCATCACTCTTTATTTATTTTGAATGGGCCAAAAGTTTCTCAGTTTAAGTTCTGAAGTGTTGAGCTGATCTTTAAGGATCATCGTCACACTAAGAGCTCCTGAAGGAGTCCTCCTGGTTTGAGGGAGGTGCTTGTCTTGGTCCTTTAGAAGGTCACACAATTTTATCTTTTTAACATTGTGGTTAAAAGTTAAGTTTGAAATATCGATGCTGAGAATCAGAGGACATTTAATGATGCAAACAGCTTCACGAACAGCAGCTTTTAAAGCTTCGACCTTAACAGAGAGCCTTTGTTTTAATTCTAATGAGACGATACTGTTGAGTTGCATGATGGGAAATGTAGTCGACTTTGTTGCTGCGATTTAATGCCTCTTTTCTTCTTCTTTGTTTCAAAACGTCGTAGCCTGCGTGTGTTCGCAGACTGACAGAGTGTCCTCCATCTTCCCCTCACACACACACACACACACACACACACACACACACACACACACACGGAGTCTGAGACCTTTACACTCCACACACCCCGTATTCTAACTCACTAATGACACAGGCGCTAATTTCCTAATGCCTCCTGTCATCCTCAACACACACACACAAACACACATGCAAACACACACAAACACACACACACACACACACTTGCAGCCCACACACACACTAACTTCCAGTTTACGCCTCGCTGTGAGTGATATCCAGACCATTATGGGCCCTTTATTTACATTGGCTTTACAAATGAGCCCTAATTACTGGGTCTTAATGATGTGGTGGGGCGAGCGAGGAGCGAGGGAGCAGAGAGATAACAAGAGAGAGAGAGACAGGGGGGAGACGAGGGGGGAGAGACGAGGGGGGGGAGAGGAAAAGAGGCGTTTGCTTGGAGGGTTTTTTGTAAATGTCAAGAGCAGAGAGTTGATGGCTTCATCAATCCTTTATCCCCGCAAAACACCTGGAGGAGGAGAGAAGAGGGGAAGGAAGGAGATTAGTCAGGGAGCAGGAGGTACGGAGGGAGGGAGGGAGGAGAGGAGAGAGGAGAGGAGGAGAGGAGAGGGGAGGAGAGGGGAGGCGAAGCCGAGCGTACACTTGACACTGAGCTAATGGTAAATCCTCAGCTTTATACTGTAATTTACTGCGGA
>JAUZTA010000020.1:2407897-2422263 GCA_034780835.1 Ctenochaetus striatus | reverse complement strand
TTTACAGCTGTGTGTGTGTTAGTGTGTGCACGCTGTTCCACCAGATAGTGTATGTGTGTGTGTGTGTGTGTGTGTGGGTGCAGGGTGACGGCCGCAGGTCAAAATATGTTCTCTCGCAGAACAGAGCCTTCCCTTCAACACCCACAATGCAGTGGGGGGATTTTTTGCATTCGTCTGCCAGGCACCAACTGGCCAATGAAATCTCTTTATGTTGCCATGTCAGCATTCCTGTCATACCAATCAGGGCAGAGAGTCAAGGAAAAAGTGTCTTAAACTCTGGGTCAAAGTACTGGATGTCTGACAAATTGTTGCAGTCGTTATTATTTAAATTTTTCACCTGTAACCTTAGAAATATGCAAGATCTTCTTCTGTAGGTGATGTTACAACCTCTGTCTTCAGCTGGTTGACTAAATTCTTCTTCTTCTTCTTCTCCAAATGAATACTTATTCACGCAGCCACAAACTCAAAGTGGATCCCCTGCTTTGCTTCATTAAAGATCTACATTACATCAGGTGTAAAAACTGTCATGGATGGATGAAAGCAGCAATAAAAGAATTGTAAAACCAGCAGTTGTGAAACTAAAATTGGAAGAATAATGGGCATCTACACACAAGCAGCAGGAACAAAAGGTTTCTTTAAAAGTAAGGGTTGTTCTTGAAGAAAAAAGAAGCTTTGGTCAAAGAATCTTTTTTTCTCATGTTCTGCCTTTTACTCCTTATCTCTGGGTAATTTTCTCCAATTTCTTCCCGTTCTAATCTTTTTCATCACTTCTCTTCTCTCACCCTGTCAAAATCCCTACATTCACACTTCTGCAATCACCATATCTGCCCAGTGATTGTTCTATTCTTATTCCTCAAGCCAATCAGTCCTTGGACGCTTGTCTTTAAATATCACTGAAATTCTGTCATTCCTCTAACTACAACCAAGACCTCCAGGGTGACCAGAGTCAGAGTCGATCAGTATTGTTTTTCACCTTCAATTTAGACCTTTCAATTAAGACTTGGACCAGTTTTATAATATTGCAGGAGTAAAAAGTACAAGAAGGAGGAGCCAAAGTGACCTGGTAGATAACATGGAACAAACAACCTGGATTATTACTGTGACAAGCCAGTCTGAGAAGTTCACATGACATCTAAATGACTCTGTTTGGACCAAAAAGTCTAATCAATTTATCTATTTCCAGCACTGGGTCAATACTTATAGATGAGAAGGATGTTAATACTGTGCTCAAATGCAGCAGTTGCATGCATTAAAGCCAGTTCAACATTCAGTATGTGGTGTCTAAGAATGCTTCAACTAAGGGATCAGACACAGTTCGACCTTGTTTTTTGATAAATTTCACATCAAAAACATTGTAAAAATAATTCAGAGCTGCAGTGAAACTATGAAAGTGGTTTTCACATATAAACTCAGTTGGATGTCCATAGAATCAGGATGGTATGACGGAGGATGAGGCTACAAACTTTACATAATGATGACTGTTTTTGCATGATATCAATATTAAATGCATCTGGATAGAGGAAGGAGTAAATAAATAGTTATGGAGAAAAGAGTAGGAAGCAGCTGAGCTCAGTTCACTTAGATTAGAGGAAGAAAGCTGCAATATTTTGGGGCTGTTTCCAGCAGCAGCACAAGAACATCAACACGCCCACTCACTCGCTGTGACTTCCCAGGACAATGACCTGCTCTATTTACACATGGGCTCGATTGCACATTATAGGAACAACTGCTCTGGAAACCGCTTTGCTAAATATGCAGGCGTTTGAGTTCACACAGAGCTCAGTTGGTAAGGGTTAAAGTTAGCAGTGCATGAGTGATAGAAGCTTATGTTGTATTAACAGGATAAATAACCAGGCCACTCGGCAACATCTTAATACGTATGACTCAAAATGCCTCAGTGGAGCTGTGCACAGTCGGGTAAACAGGAAACATAACACTGTGAGCGTGTGTGTACTTGTACTTCTGTCAGTATAAAGAACAACTTTAGCTTCAAAACAAGGGCATGTGAGGACATTTCTGCATGGTGAGCGCATGTAGGCTGATCCTCTCAACTATAAAGGGCTGTTTGAGGGTTAAGACTTGGTTTTATGGTTAGAGTTAGGGAATGCATCATGTCAATGAGGGTCTTCACTCAGATTAAAAAAAACTGGGGTCCTACCTTCCACTGTGCCAGCAGGTTCCTGGCTGTCGGCTGCTCCTGCAGTCTCTCTTTGTTGGTGGCATCTATCAAAACGTTGCATGTCGTCTCAGCCTCCGTCAGCCAGTTGAGGAACTTCTCCAGGTCGAGGTAGAAGTGCTGCAGCAGCTTCAGAGCTGCCTCCAGAGCCGTCTCCCTGTCCGTAGCACTGGAGAGACGAGATCCACGCCATCAAGCAAAATAAAATTTGTAACTACTGATATGTGAACCTTTCAGCCCTGGGTTAAGTTTAACAGAGAACTCCTCCTATTTTAAGAATTTTGTCCAATCCATTTTCAGGGTCAGTTTGCTTAAAAATTTTAATTGGAATTCTTCAATAACTGAACTAAGTTAATTACTTTTATCAATTAAAATTCCCTTTGCAGACTATTTCAAGTGGTTGTATCAGAAAACATGAGGGACTTCCCTCCCACAGACAAACTCTGGGAAATCAGTTTGAGGAGTTACAATGTGTGTTTGCCTGCCATGGCTTTATGAATAAATATACACCAATGACTCAGCTGACATATGGACAGAAAGCTCTTCGATGTATTTACATTCATTTTTCATACTAGTTGTCATCATAGTTCAGTCAGCATAGGTGTGGCTACACACAGAGCAGATCATAAACTTAGTCTGAAGTGTTTGCATGGTGTTTGTATACAATAAGTCTGCATGTTGTTACCGCTTGCTGATGTGCGTCCAGGTGGCCACCATGTTGTCGTTGACCTGGGTGACCTTGTGCGTGTCGTCGTTAGCGTACAGTGTCAGCAGTTTGCCAGCAAGTGCGTTGGTTTCATCCACCTGACCCTGCCACTGCTGCACCTCCTTCAGAAAGAGCTGAGAAGGGAGGAGGGATGAAAGAAAGAGGATAGAAAGGAAGGAAAGCAACACAAAATGACCAAATGAACAAGAAAAGTGACACTTCTAAATAATGAGAGATTACAAAGCTCAACTAGACAGAAAACAAAAACTGGAAACATTCAGGGACTAGATGTGCAGCCAAACCTTCAGTTCAGCGTTTTGCCTCTTCAGTGAGTCCACATTGTAGGTGATCATCTGAAAGGACTCCAGCTTTTCATTGGCCTGCTTGATGTGATGATCCACTCCTTTCTTAGCGTCCAGCCAGTTGGTGGAGTCCTGCAGCATGTTGTGCAGCTGCTTTGTTCTATCGGAGAGCTTTGTCTGAGAGTCTTCCCAGTGAGTCTGAAGCCTGTCAACTGCAGTGACAGAAGGAAAAAAATGGCCAGACATTGTTTTTTTTTAAAAAAAAATTACGGTGATGTTATGCAAGCTGCTGCTTTACTTTGTTGTTTTCATGCATCTTGGATCCCTGAACTGTCATGTCATTCTTGTTTATAACTGTTGGAGGGCGCAAACCTTTGAAATTTTGCTAGAGCGTGATGACATCTTAATAGTTTAAATTGGAAAAATAAAAAATGCATTGGGCATGAAAGATCTTTTACAGCGGCTCTGCATTCAGGATAATAAAACAAGACAAAAGGAAAGTGGCAATTTATGTTTTCCTCATTTTTCTCCTGATTGAACTATTTTTTTTCTGACTTTGAACGGCTCGTGGCACCTCAAGTCCAGAGTGTTCTGACTGAACAGACATTAATTTTTATTTTATATCTGTTATATTACTATTTTTTAGCCATTTACAGGCACCATCTCAACAAAAAAAGCTTATAGTAGACCAAAAATGTCACATTGACTTTTAATTACTTTTTCAATCACTATTCTTTTTGTAAACTCTAACATTTCATTATTGTCTTTGTTGCACAAATCATTTTTTTCTTAATAGGAAAAGAGTGTCCATCCTTCATGCATCAGGAGCAATCAAACCAATTAGTAATAAGTTGCCTCACCACGTATATTGAGATACACAACATTTATATTTTTCTCTGTTTTTTAATTTTGTTCTCACTTCTGAAGGCTTTGTATCTTTTTCACATGGGCAAGTAAATGTGTGTGAGACGTACTGCGTTCAGTGATAGCGTTACGGGTGTCCTGGTTGCTGGTTTTGTTCTTCAAGTTTTGGGCTGCTGTAACCTGCCTCTCCAGAAGGGGGTGCCGTTGTTCCAGCTCCTGCAGAGAGGACTAAAAACACACAATAAATATTTGTAAATTATTGAGCCACTGACACATTGTTGGTGCACTTTTTAAATACATGCTGCAAGGTTACACTCCGATTTTTATACAAATGAAACTCTTAGTGGAATAAAACAGTGCTGATGACGACCTTGAGCCTGCTGATGTTGTCATTGATGTCGTCAAGGTCGGCCACCACCACACGCTTGTTCTGCACCATGTTATCCAGCATGGTCAGCCAATCGGTGAGCTCAGCCCAGGACTTGTTGAACTGAGCGAGTGCTGCGGGTTCAGGCTGAGAGCTTCCTGTCAGAGATTCAGCTGGGAAACAAACAAACATTCACAGATTGATTAAACCATGTATCTATGTCAGAGTATAGACTTGGGCTAAACTATGGAACAAAGACTGCACAGAAATTCCACATTTGCATGATACCATAGTGCCTCCAACATTAATTTCTGAGGACTTGTAACCTTCAAAATGCAGGATATGTGAAGCAGTTATTATGTCAACACAAAACACAGGGTTAAAAGCAAGTGCACCTGCTGCACTCTGATCTTAAGTCTTCCAAAGTTGCGTTGTCAAGGTGAGGCTGGCTGAAATATAACTGCCTGCACCCCCCACACACACCCAATGAAGAAAACTGTGGCTTACTGGCTTTTTTGGCTACGAGCAGATTGGCCATCCGCTCTTTATGCTGCCGCACCAACTCCAGAATCACAGTCCAGTCTTCTTTCAACTTGGCATACTTCACCTGTCCCCACACACACACACACACATACATACACAAACACACACAGAAAGTCAGAGTCAGTGACAACAAATGCAATCAAAGGTTTTTATTTTGACGGGGCAAGTTGAAATGGGGAAAGCTCAGAACTTTTTTAAGTCAAATATGCCTCTGTGTCTTTGATCTTCAAAAGATTTAATATTCCCTGACATACATTAATGAAGTACACAATATGGATTTGATGAACTATTTGAAGCAGAATTTGTGGTGAGATGAAAGAGAGAAGTGTTTATTTTATACCCCAGAGGAAAAATGCATGCAAGCAAATTTAACACTGAAAACGTCTATTTTGCCATTGCCCTTTATGAAAAAATGTTAAAAAAGTGAAGGAAAAATGAAGCATAAAATGCTTTCATAACATAGTCAAACTCGACAGCCTCTAAGAAGGAGTTTATGCTGTTGGTTTTTGTTCAGCAGATAAATCACTGTCACAGTGTTTGATTTCCACACCTTGTCTGGTTGGTTTGGAGGATTGTCCTTGAGCAGCTGATCGGCTCGCTCCAAAACAAACTCCACCTCTGGCTGCTTGACTTGCACTTCCTCAATGAGCTGGAGGAACAAAGTGACAACAGACTGTAAAATATACTACAGATAAAGATTCACTTTTTTGTGGGAGCGTTTTAAAATTTTAAAACTGGGCAATATATATCATATATATTAGCAAAAAGCACAAAAAATTACTAAGTTGCATGCATGTGTGTGTGAGGGCTACCCTGGGTGGCGGCTCCTCAGGGCTTTGCTCTAGCTTGGCTCGGGTGCTGGACGCCCAGGCTGACAGGTCGTCCATCTGACCCTGAAGCTTCTCCAGCTCTTTCAGCAGACCTTCGATCTCCAGCTGACGTTCAGGCAGAGCCTTTGACACCTAAACAAAGACAGAATGTGATTTATAAGTGCACATAACACTCTCAACAACTAACAAACACAAGGCACTCCTTTTAAAATCTTCAGGGACCAACATTAGTCTGCTGAAGTAAAATAACTTATGGATATAGTGATGAAAGTGACCACAACCATGGTCACAGAGGTGCATATGTGCTTTACTATGAGAGAAACAACTGTAAAAACCTAAGTGTAAGTACTTGGATTTTACTGCATAATTATGCTAACACTGTTCCAATAAATCCAGTGGTTGAATAGAACGACAGTAAGGACAGTTGCCTACGTATTGTAAAAATATTAAGGAATTTGTTCTTAACTAGACTTTGTTAATATTAAAACTGAGCTGAAAATATTAAACTGAGAAACTGCTCATAGCCTTTATCAGTAGAAAATATCATGATGAATGTGTCGGGGTTTTTACAGCCTGGTGCAGCTTCGCTCTGATGAGTAAAGATGAATGTCTGCTTACAAAATGCTGACGTGCTGTTTGCTGTAGTGTTCACAGCGGTGGCTGCTGACCTGAGCCCAGCGAGCGTTGATGATCCTGATGTCTTTCTGTCTGTCGGCAGGAAGTGTTATCTGTTTGTGTCTGGAGTTCAGACCCTCCATCGCCGCCTTCTTGGCAGGAAGCTCCTCCACATGTGCCTGACACACACACACACACACACACACAAAACAAACACACAAGTCAAGCAGGCTGAGTTTAATAAGCTTCTATTGCGGAGGCTTAATGTAGAACACGAGCCCTCTCAATCAAATTATGTAAACACACACAAACACACACACACATATTAACAATACAGTATTTCAAGGTTGAATTTCAGAATGAAACATTATAGCTTCTCTCCGGAACCATAATCCCGCCTAAATTAAATTAAACAAACCAACACACACACGTAAGTACATGCAACTGTGTTTTCAAAGCTGAGAGTAATAATAAATAACTCATTTATACGATGACAAGAGCTGAATTAAATTAAAACACACACCAACACAGGTACAGAAACACTCACACACAGAGCTCAGTGGCTCATTGTTTCTGCTGTGTTGTCTTAGTTGTACCTGCACTTTGCCCAGGGTGTCTCTGATGTGCTGTGGCTCTGCAGGCTGCAGAGGGATGGCCAGCACGCCCTCTGCTTTGTCCAACCATCCCAGCATTGAGCCCATGTTCTCCTGCAGATCTGCCGCCGCTGTACGTGCCTCTGCAGACCTAAAGCGGTGGAGGGCGGAGGAAAGAGAAGAAGAGAAAAGGAGGGTGAGGTTTGTTTTAGAGATGGAAATGCAGTTACGGAGCAAAATCCTCATCTTCAGTCATAAGGCATCCAACAGAGAGGTGGAGGGTCTTGCTTTCATGCAAACAAACCTTTAAAACTTCGAATACTGAATTAAGAAAACCATCACAGGCAGTATGCTCTATGCCCTCACAAAAAATTATAAAAAAATAATATCCATGTAGACCTCAGGGATACACATGGTGTGTTTTGGTGAGGAAACTCTACAGAGCATCTTTAAATGTATGTTATCAGTTTATTTGATGCAATATTAAATAGCTGGAAAGCTAATGGTGAAAACTTTAGAAAGTATAGCTGCCTAAAACTGTATCGTATGAGTCATGTTCAATAATTTAGCATTTCTACTCAACACCTGCACCTGCGTTGCCTGCCTCTAAGAAAAAACCTGTTTTATATTGAGGTCTAAGTTCTGCTGCTAACGACTGAGAACACTGGAGACATATTTCTGTCTATGGACAAATTAAAAGAAAAATATTCCTGCAGCAAGAAACACACATAAACACACATACACTTCACAAACACACACATTTCACACCTCCTCTTGTGCTCATTGAGCTGCTGGCAGACGTTCGCCCAGCGAGTGTTGAGTAGTTTGAGCTGCATTTGGAGCCGCGAGGCATCGTCTGGTTTGCTCAACTGGCTGATGTCCTCTCCTGCAGAGTTCACTCTGCCCAACACCACTTCTTGGATAGGTATGGCCTCTGTTAGGTCCTACACACACACACACACACACACACACATACACACATAAACACAGTGTATCAAGACATCAAACTATGCTTATAAATGTTTTGCAGACTGGATTTCAGTAATAAATTGTTGCTTTAAATGTGAACAGACCATTGATAGTTGGAATAAGTCCCCAAGAAGCCAAGTTCAGGCCAAACAATGTCCCCACAACTATATAAATTCCATTCTGTTCAATATATCTGAGGGTCTGTGTGTGCTTGTACACTTGGGGATCGGGATCGGGTGTGGTTTAGGTAGCAGCTTGTGATTTAAGGTACCAGATGGTCCTCTGTCTCTATACAGACACCCTGTCTTTCTATCTTACACACTCACAGACACATACACACACACACACACACACAAAGGTTGGCACTTGAGTGGCACTTGGACACTGCATCCCTGTCTGTGCAGGTGGACATTGAGAGCTGATCACAGCAGCCCAAAATGGACTTGGCATGTCTGATGATGCAAACACACACATACACACACAAACACACACATAACAATACTTCATATGCAGAGTTGAGTGCATCAATTTAACCAGAGCGACTGAAACCAAAAGTCAACTCAGTAAGCCGGGTGAAAACAACCCTTCATGCTTTCTTTTCTGTGAAAATGATTACTAATACTTACTAATACATTATTTATCTAAGTCTTGGTGATATTAAATCCCACCATTTTCCGCTTGTATTACCATAAATTGCTTTTCATAATCCTTCAATTTCAGTTTTTGGGGTTGATGTAACATTGAAATGTCAAAATTGATGACATAATATTGTTACATAAGGCCTAAAAAAGGAAAGTGTTCTGTTTGTATTGAGGCTGACTGCACTGTCAGACACTCACTGCCTTTTCCTCCTGACAACTGCCATCTGTGCGCCAACGTGTGTGTTTTTGTCTTCAGATGGGCACCACAAACACACAGCTACGCACAGAATTCAACAGCATTTTGTAATGTTACGTTGTGTCTGGAAAGTTAGGTCATGTCTTTTTTTAGCATGTTGTTTTATGTGTTATTATGTCAAGACATTTTTATTACGCACCACTAGAGGGAGAGAAATGAGTTACGTTTATTGTTGTTGGAGAAAGTTGTTCTTGTTGGAGAAGTTGACACTTTCACTGCATTTCATGTGGATACACTCACTGCATTACTTTCAAATGTCACTTCATTATTTCATGTGTAAATACAATAATTATATACTTCAAGAGCTGCTTACATATTAGCATGAAACATCAAATTTTAAAAGTTGTTTAAATCTAATGAAACGACAGTCCCATTAGGCTCAGCTTTACTTTGTGTCCAGTGCTAATCAGCGAACGGTAGCATGGCCATAGTCAGCATGTTAGCATCCAACATTAATCTATTTTATTGAAGAATGAGAGTGTGTAGCAGAATGATAAATGTTGACTGAAAGACATGATAGTGTTCCCTTTCCATGAACTTGAGACATTTATCTTTTATGCAAAATTAAGCAGCACTTTGGTCAGAAAGCAAGGAAAAAGAGAGATGAAAGTGCTGATGGAGGAAGGTTGGACTCATGCGCTTTGCTCAAGGGCACTTCAGTAGCATTACTGGACGCTGGAGATGAAGTATGACTCATCCTTATCTGGACTGGACTCTGCTGCTTTCTGGGTAACGTCAGCCATGTGTGTGAAAACTTGTCTTTCTGTTTATACAGAAAGGCTTGTGTTTTTGGTCTTTTGTGTGTGTGTGTGTGTGTGTGTGTGTGTGTGTGTGTGTGTTACCCTGAGGTGCTGTCTGTGTGCTGCTGGCTCATTCTCGGCCAGTTTCAAAGTGCTCTCAGCATCATTCAGCCACTCCTCCAGCGTCTTCTGATCCGAAACAAACTTCTGCCACTTGGAGTTACAATCCTGCCAACGCCTTGATGTGCACACAAACACACACTCAGATTTTCATGCAAATGGTTGCACAAAATGAGTCTATAGAGAAACCTGGAAGCCCTGATTCTCCCTCCAGCAGCTCCTTACTTCAGTCTGTCCTGGTAGAGCTTGTTCAGTTTGTCCCAGTTGGTGTTGAGGAGGGTTGCGGTCTCCTGGATCCTCTGGCCCTCCAGAGGCCGAGCGCCAGACACCATCTCCTCCCTGCGGGCCAACGCTCCCTCCACCGGGTCACGCAGCTTGTCAATGCTTCCCTTCACCTCCTGTGTGTCATGGTGGAGGCAGAGAACACAGAGGGATGTGTTCAATGCAAAAATGTTTATTTTTCCATCTTAATTCAGAGATTTTGAGACTATTTAAGACATTATAGACACAGTAAATTTACTCAGTATATTTTCATGTTTCAATCAGACACTAAATATTTTTTCTTGCTGTAATAACATTTTCTTCTTGATTCCTTGTCCTTTACAATCTAAATTATTTAGTTTTTGCTAGACACTAGAGATAACTTGTTAATAAGAGAATTTGCTACATTCAAAACAAGAAAAGTTTTTATCTAAAAACTTAATATTTTAACATCCAGTAATAGAGAGAAAAATCTGTCATTATAAAGTAAGAAATTTCTTGTAAAAATGATAAAGTGGTCTGGGTAAAACAAGAACTCAAATAAATAAATTTTTGTTATGATGGCATTAAACATTTAAATATATAAAGGATTTCAATACAACAAAAATATTTTTTGCCACATTGAGAAAATAAGCCAGAAAAATGTGTTACATGAAAGCATCATGCTGCCATACCTTTGTAATTTATTTAGAGGGGAAATACTATAAGTCAAATACTAAAATAGGCATTGCTTTTGCTAATAAGGTAGCATTTGTATCCATTACTGCCTTGAAACTGGCTGAACTGATTCATGTTCATGATATTATTTCCAGAGAAACACTGTCTGTGTCTCTCAGACAGAAACACTACAGCTGTGCTAACCTTCAGGCAGTGTTCTTGCTGGGGCAGGTTATAATACGCTGCAGGCCAGTATTCAGGAGAGTTCAGCTTGAAGTCCGTCTCTGACACCGAGAGCAGCAACGCCTGCAGCTCTGTTAGGTAGTCCTAGACACCCACACACAGAGAAAAACACACACACACACACACAGAAGAGGGAGGAAGAACCAACATGTACAGGTTCACAACAACACGAGGTAAAGAGGTAGATCAGAAAAAGACATTCGTTATGATTTCATACAAATAATAAATATATTACTTCATGCTTGTTGTTTCTCTAACCATGCTACACGTCAAACGTCGCTTTAAGGGGAGAAAAATGATTTTTATTTTGTTAAGGGACTAATCTGGGACTTCAGTTATTGAAGAAGTTTCCTGGAGATCAAGTGACATTTAGAAAAATACAAAATGTAAATCAGATAACAGAAAATGTAATTTCAATTAACATTTTTTTGCAGCTTTTTATATCAATAAAACCAATGTAAATATTTATTGTGGATGTTAATCACAGATGAATTGTTAATTTTTTATAAATGAAGCCCCAGATCTCCTCAAAGCTGTCTGATACCATGTGATCCATCTCTATGTTCAAAAAACTTTCCAAATACACACCATTAATCCCTATTGTGTATCATGATCATACCCA
Source organism: Ctenochaetus striatus (assembly GCA_034780835.1). NCBI lineage: Eukaryota > Metazoa > Chordata > Actinopteri > Acanthuriformes > Acanthuridae > Ctenochaetus > Ctenochaetus striatus. Next base: position 2,410,758 of record JAUZTA010000020.1, on the reverse strand, counting down.
AGCTTCTGTCATCTCACTTGTAACTTGAGCCTTTGACGATGAGTCTGCTCTTGAGGACAGCAATCAAAATGAATTTTACATTTCCCCTGGTCATGATACACAATACTCTCAGAGAGCATGGCAAATGAAGCCACCTCTACCACTGACGCTCCTCTCCACGGTGCAGAGATACTGGGATATTAACTCGGCTCAGTTCATTTCACCCCATTGTTATGCTCCTGTCACCTGGGCAATTGCCTCTCCTGTTAAATGGCACTTTTTAATTAACCCAAAATAAAAACACACACATTAGCATTATTAGCAGCCTTACAGAAAGTTAATGATTGCTGCTGGCCTTAAGTTAACAAATCAGCTCAGGGTTTGCCTGGTGTGACAGTAATAATGTCTGTAACAGGAGTGGGATGTAGTGCATGAGCTGATTCACCCATCAGCTAATAGACTAAGCATCCATTGCAGTGATGACTCCTGCGATTTAGTATCATATATTTAGCCCTGTAATAAACTCTAAGGATCTACAAGATGGATTGGTCAGAATAAAAGCAACAGAGGCTGAGACATCCTGACTCTTGGTCCCTTGTATGCGTCAAGCACCAAAAACTAAAAAATAAAAGGCCTGAGCGTTCAACATCCCAGCTCTCTGCTCACTATTAGCATTATGTCTGCTGCAGACAGACAGGTCTGTCATACTGGGTTACAACTGGGTAAAGAAATGAGGACATAAAGGTAAAATGTACACAATCTAACAAGGCAACCATGTCTCTTACAAATTATATTCACAGGTAGCATGTTTGAAAACAGAAAAGTAGCTGTATGAGCTGTTGTAATGGTGCAGAGATGAAAGGAATAGCTCCATATTTAGGTGAAAGCTGAGAAGATTATTGCCCCTAGCATGTCTGTGCATGAACTATAATCAAGCTTTGGCATGTGGCTGATTAGCTTAGCTTACTACAGCTTAGCCACTATTTCTTTTGGATGAAGCAAATAGGGTTTAACACAATGCAATAATGGATGCTGTCAGCTGTATTTATCAAGTTAAGCTATATATTTGATTTGTCAAACTCAAACTACTTAATTTTAACACAAAGGCTGCAGATTTTGTCCGATATATTTTTTTTTTTACTAAAATCAAAGAAGAAATCTCTTTAGATAAGTATGGACAGGAGCAATGATCAGTGATGAATGTGTTGTAAATATGGGCAAACATAAGTATTGGTATTTATGTGAACTTGTCTAAGGTCCAGTTAAAGAGAGGGAAAGATGTGATAATGATTAAATAATAATAAATGTATTTTTTAGGAGTGACGGTTGCACAAGGATGAATGATTTAGGACTGAATGTAACCCAGTGTGACAGACTCGCACATTATTATCTCTCACATTTGATAAATCACAATAATTTATATAACAACCTAATGAACACACATAATCACACACAAAGACCCACCTTCTCACAAATGTAACTTTTCATTTTTTAACATTGTTTGCATATGTTTGATTTAATTTGTGCTATTGAGGTTTGACATGAGAGCAGAGCAGACCTCATAGATGAGAGGGGGAGGCTTAAAGCAACATGTTGTTTATTTCAAACAAAAAGAGTCAAAAAAAATGTGGAGTTTGGGTTTTGGTTCTAGGTTAGACTTTTACTTTGAGCAGTAAGTTTGGCGCAAGCAGTTATTCTAGTTTTGTTTAGATGTCCTTGTCTAGACTGATGGATCTTTAACTCCTGCCAGGAAACACTGATTTCTTTCCAGCATCTTAAAACTGAATCAGTGTAGGAGTGCAACTTTTTCTGTTTCCTGATGTCATCACTCTTCCATCCAAAGATTTTTTTTTTATAGACTGAACGCTTGAATTTGTAACTGCAGGAAAATATTCAAGCCAGGGAAAAATAGAAAATAGCTTGAGCCTCCCACTCTCATAGTTTGGCCTACTCTTTTCTTTCTTCTGGACAACTTGGACTGAATACACATCTGTACTGTATTTTTCTTTATCATAAGCCGTTGTATAAGTATAGGCAGCAGTGTCCTAATATACACTCTGAGTCGCTGCGGTGTGGATTTTACAGTGTGCTGCATGTGTAGCATGCCGCATTGATTCATGGCTGCTCAGTCACTGAGAGGAGATGAAAATAAGTAAGAGAACTATTTTGGTCCTGGAGTGCAGTTAGGTGTGACGAGGAGCGTGGCGAGGAGGCATTTTCCTGGGGTACATTGGGCTCTTCCTTCGTCTGAGTCAGTTTGGTATTTTGGTGGCTATTGTTGATCTAGGAACAACTAGGCACCTGTTTCCTGTGACTTTTTCCCTCACATATTTGGAATTACAGCATTTTTTTTAAGCAAAAGAATTAAATCTTGGCAAGTTAACCTTTAAAAATAATCCAAGACTTTTTTCAATAACAGATATATCAGTAGTCAGGACTTTTTTTAGTCCACCTTCACTATAAAATGTGTTTTGCTTCACTTAGATATTTAAACTTCTGTGCAGAGTGACGCATGCATGCTTTTACATTCATCTGCTAAAGGAGAAAGTTTCTGAGCTGTATTTCAATCTCAGTTTATTGTGTGACATCACAACTAGTTTGGAAGCCAAGATGGGTCCAAAATTTAGCTTAAAACCTCTTGTGCATGTTAAAAGGCCATAAAGTAGTAAATGTGATTGGCCGTAATTGTCAAAGTCTCTAAAATGCCCGCCTTTAATCAAAGCCTATAAACTGGCAACCAATTAGCAAAAGTGCGTTTTGGCACTAAGCGCTGTTTGTTAGACTATGATAGAAGCTCTTACTCCTGGTTTACAAAATTAGGACAAATTATAAAGGTCACCTTTCTAATATTTAAGTTTTTACACTTTTTACAATTCTACACA
>JAUZTA010000020.1:2368791-2381946 GCA_034780835.1 Ctenochaetus striatus | reverse complement strand
GGTTTTTTTGGGGGGGGGGTATGTTTTGTCCAAGAACAAATTCTGTTTAATGGTTTAAGCAGACTGAAAACTGAAAGGGCAGAAAGAGACAAAGAGCCAAAAGGTATTAAACCAATCACGAGTGAACAGCTTTTTGTTGAGATGTGAATGCATCAAATGTGTCCTCAATGGGTCTTAAGATCTGATTCATCTGAGATTTGATCCGAGAAAAGCACTCTAAGTGATCAAGACTGAAGAAGCTCTGTATAATGCAGTCTGTTTACCATTTAAGTTTTGTATATTTCCAACTCTTAAAAAGTATCGACTGTCAGCAAAAACTGTGGCTGAAAAACTTGAATTAAATGGACTTTGTGAGAAAAGTTAAGTTAACTGTTTTATAGGCATTAACAAGCCTTTTCATATCAATGAAGCTTTTAAAAGTCATCAGATGAGTGAAAGAAAAGACAGATGGTGAGAGACAAAAAGCAAGTGAAGGAAGAACGGAAAGAGAGGGAGAGCTTAATGGATGGATGGATGGATGCACGGACAAATGAATCAATGCATCTTCTGTTGACACAGCCACCGAGTGTGAAGAGACAGAGAGAGACGGAGTGAACAAGAAAGCCAACAAATCAATGAGTGAAGGAGTGTAGCTAATACTTTCCCAAACGAGGGAGGGAGCAGGAGACGAGGGGGGGATTAGGAGAATAAACGAGTGAACAGATTCACAACTGGAGTTTCCTTTAAGCTCAGAGGAGAAAAGAGGAGTAGGAAGAGCAGGTGAAAGGAAGAGGGGAGGAGGGGGAGATTAGCAAGAGCGAGCAGAGTGAAATCAATTTTTAATTTTCAACTCGATTCTCAAGTAAACTTTTTGCAGGGATAAGGCCTGAATGGAAAAGGACTACCACAGATGAGACCTTTGGGGAAAAATCACAAAGCAAATAGATCTATGAATTTACATCACAAATGCATCACATTAAGGCAAAAGAGCCAAAAAGGTACAGAAGTGAATACAAAGAATTGATGCAATTTGATATAAAGTTGAGGAATGGAGGGACTGAGAGTTAAGAGGGAGGTTTGGAAAGAAAGACATAAAGCTGTGAGGGAGGACGCTGGAAGAACATTAAGAGAAACTAAAAGAAAGACAGAAAGAAAGAGAGCTGTATTTCTTTTTCACTTCAACAATGAAGGAGAGGCAGGCAGACGGGGTTGTTATCGACCTGGAATTAACCAGGATCAAAACAGAGTGACAGAGAGAGGAGAAAGAACAGCTGCAGCAGGAGCACACAATCGTTCAGATCTGGGCCTCCACTGTGAATATAAAGAACGAGATCATGATGATCCAGAAAAAGCCCAGATGTCAGGTAAATCCTAAAAGGGCTCAACAAAGACTGAAAAACATAAAACTCTACATATTTAGGACTAGAACTAAGACATGCAGGTAATATTAATGTGGCAGTGAATGATCTCAGAGAAGAAAGGCATATAGAAATGCATAAGCCACGAAATCCATGGATGCCAAAACTGGCATGTTTATAGTCTGCAGGACTTTATGAAAATTAATGATGTATTATAAAATGTTTTAATAAGAAATTCAGGAATGAAATGTCAATTTAGGAAAAGAAAAAATAAAAGCTTCTGAGTAAAAACAGACTGTGGATCTGTCTAACAGTCGCAGTATTTGCATAAAGTCAAGAATCTGCTTTGATGACATATTTTAAAAAAACTTGTCACATTTACGTTAAATAAGAAATAAACTGTAGTCTTTACTGTCTCTAACTATTCCACTGATTGCTGTGTGATTTGATTCACACATCTGTCGTTCTCAGAAGATAAGCTGTAATAATCTTTCCTTTAGCACCACCATCAGGCCAAAATTTTAATTTGTCTATCAGTTAGATTTGTATCCAAAAGTAATTATTAGCAAATGTTGCAAAGTTGCTAGCATTGCCTCAGACTCTTCAGTATTTTATTAATCTATTACCTTTATGTATCATCTTTATGTGTCCTATCAGGATCTTTTCAGTAAATTAATAAACTAATGTCATCTTCTCATATTAAAATTTTTTTTGTGATAGTTGTTGCATATTGTCATATAATGATGTAGTAATGTGTAGCAATGCGAAAACCATTTGTTGTCTTTCCTTTCTTACATATTTATTTACTATTACAATGTAAAACTCGGTAAGTCTATTTTGTTAATACTTTACCTAATTATGGTCACATTAAAACATAATTCATATGGATTTTTGTCTCCCTTGGTTTCAGATCTTTCACAACCAAATATGTCTGCCTTACACACACACACACACACACACCTTGAGCTCCTCCACGGCTTTGCGTAGCTCCTCTGGCGTCTTGTATGTAAAGTCTCTCTCCAAGTAGTCTTCCTCAGCCTGGTTGATCCACTCCTGCATCTCCTGCATCTCCTTCCTCAGAGCCATGGTCTTATCGAGGCCGCCTTTCAGAGCGGACTTCTTTGCATAGGCCTAGACAGCGGAGAGGGAAACACACACACATACACCTTATTTTATCTGAAATGCTCGAGAGCGGGAAAACACACCCTTTGGAGGAAGGTGACACACCTGTTTGCAGACGTTCTCCCACTGAACGTTGAGTTCGTCTAGTAATTTCTGGATGTAGATGGCAAACGGTGGCTCGGCCTCCTTCTTCAGGTACAAGCCCACTTCGTTGATGCCATTGACGCTGGGTTGGATGGTGTGTATGTCATTTACAAGAGCCTGGCCAATGAGAATACAGGATTAAGATTTTACAGATGGAATTATGACTGAACATATTTCAAAATGGATCATAAAGGGAAAATCTATGACTGGATATTTTTTCTATTCAAACTCTTTACAAGCGGTCATAAAAATATGTTTATCAGCTCATTTCCAATCTCATTTTTCTTCTTTAAGGCTTATTTCACAGACTAATGGGCATTTTATTAACTCTCAAGGTTATTTTATGAATTCTTTGGGCCATTTTTTATCCCTAGAACATTTTATTTTTATCTCCTCTGTATAAACCTTTCATCAAACTGCCCCCTTTTAGCATTTTGAGAACTGAGAACTGTTAAACCGGTACTCCTCTATTTTTTGTTAATTAAAAAAAATTATTTGTCAGCGAGAAATAAAAAATATACTGCCACCAAAGTTTAATCTAGGTCATTAAAAGCCACAATTTGGTTTAAAGTAATACTAGAGTGCATTGTTTCCTCACTGTGCACTGCTCTAACTGTTTCTCCAGAGCTTCAGAGTCTCCCAGTGCCGGCCACTCCTCGTTCAGGAACACATCCACATCGGCCATCCACTTCTTCAAAGTCTTGACGTCATTCTAGTGGAGACACAAAACATCAGCAACTGAAATTAAATCACATTCTTTGATTACTTGAACTCTAAAACAACATACAGTGATACATCAGCTCAGGCTCACCTCAAACTGCATCAGTTTGGCCATGAGCTCCTGGATTCTCTGAGCGTTGTCCGTCAGCGTGCTGCCAAGTCGTCTCCATCTTGTCATGATGCCTTCCATCTCAGCACGATACCTGCATGAAATTACAGACGCTTACTGGCTTGTGATATGAGACATTTTGTAACAAATACATCACACAAGCACACTTCCTTTCTTAAGCATTTCTTGTGCATTCACTGCAGTGCTTCTCAACTCTAAATTGAAGCCAATCCATGCTATTAATACTCCTATTTTCCATGTCTTACTTCTGGCTGATGTCTGGTGGAGCTTTCTGGAAGACCTGCTCCACAGCCGAGGTCAGGTAGTCCACCTCGCTCTGGTGTTCGGCCAAAGCAACCTGGAGGGTCTGCAGACAGACATGGAGAGGTGGAATGAGACATGAGTTATGTGCTGTGTTGTGTCCACCTCGTCTTCACTCACCCAAAATTATTTTACCAGAAGTATCTGTGTTTGGATTAGTATTCTTTAAATTGTTTTTTCACTGATTTTGATGCTTTTCCTAACTATACGAGTTGAACTATTCAAAATGACACTGATATTTAAATGTAAATTAATCATATAAATAGGCTGAGTTCAGTTATAAGAGCATTTTTTTGTGTAATTTCAAAAAAGGATTTGGAGTTTTTGGAGGGTTTGGACTTCTTGATGGAAACTGAACAGCATTATTCTGAAAAAGTCTGACTTCTGCTAAAGATAGCACTGTGTCCATGATGTGTTTTCCCAGAAATATTTGTTGACAAGTCTCTGTAGAAAGGCGGCAGACATCACCGTACAATTTATCGGATGACCATCCATCACAAGACAAAATGCTTTAGGCAAAAAGTAATTTTATCGGCTTGTCTGTTGCATCACACAGTACTGAGCACAGTGAGACGGTGAGCAAAGGATGACGAGCACAAGAGGTTATAAAGCTGCAACCCTTTGTAATGAAAGCCCTCTCACACTATTTGATTTTGCTTATTCTGCTGTACAGGATGAATTACAAGTGGATGGGTGAGGGAATTCCTGGTGAACTTTGGATGGAAGGTTTTGGGGGAAGAAAGCCTCGTTTTCACCGAGGTGGCTCAGAGGCTTAGCTTAGCTTAGTTCAAGCACAGTTCCTGGACAGGACATTCGTCAGTTACTATGGCTTACCCACAATCCCTCTGCTGCAACACTGAACCCCAAACAGGAAAACATTACAGACTATTCTACTCAAAGTTTTGGGGATTTTGTTTTTCCTTCTTTTCTCTCAGACATTTTGAAGTAGCTTTATGAAAGAGGAGGAAATTTACATGGAAAGGCCTCTAAAAATTTCTGTATCTGACTCATAATTGAGTTGTTTCATCCTTTGATTTCTTTGTCTCTTTCAACTCAGCTAGCCACTCTTTAATATCCGCAGAAAAGAAAAAGCTGATTTGCACAAATGCTTAATACACACACAAACACATACACGCACACACTTATATTTGCAATATTTTGTTACACTTACATTACTTAAAAGTCTACAAGTTTCCTGGTAACAGAAACTGATGGAACTGATTTTTAGGTTTGTAAGCTCGAACTATTTATCTGACATGAATAAAAGTTGAACCTTGAAAGGGAACTAGTAAAATTGTGTCACACCACCAAGGATTTAGTTAAATAAGACTTATCACCCCATTATAGTTACATAAACATTCATTCAAGCAGTTTCTTCCCTCACAAATGATCTTAGGCTGAGTACAGACTCACAACCAGACAACACCCAAGTGTGATTTTGGCCTCTCATCAAGTTACCCACAGGATTAATGTTAATTAGTGAGAGCTGATATGACCTGCTGCCACGGCCGTTTGTCACTTTAACTGGCGAGTGCCTGCTAGCTGAGTGTTTTTGTACGCTGCTCTTTGCTAATGAGCCAGCGAGAGTTCGTCGTCGAGGAGTTTAGCAAATTTATTTTGTCAAAACCGACATCTGGTGATTTTATTGACATATGCAGTGAAAAGCTGCACAATAGCCGTCTGACATAACAGCAGTCTGGACAATTAATTCATGATTTCAATGCACAATATTTCATTTCTGCCACTAGATGTCTCTCCATCAAAACAACGGAATTAAACACATGGTTTTGATGACATCACGAAGAAGTGTGGGATCATGGGATTTGTTTATTTCACTGTTAAACAGCCACCAAAAATCTGTCCAAGAAAACCAGGCAGAAAATGCTCACAAGCGAGGTAATGTGTTAAAGTTTGATCCATGATTCAAATTTAGTCACTTTTTTTCAAATTTCCTTCCTCCCTCATTGGCTTTAGTTTCCCCAGAGGTTAAGGAAACCGACTAAAAGTAAAGCGTAACATTACCTTGAATAAATATTTTTCAGTTTCTCTGAGTTTGAACATTACTGGAAATAATTTGGTTCATGTAAATACACAACTTTAAATAAATATAACAAAGATATCTAGCCATTTAATACATTTAAATTGAACATATTCTAATTTAAAGTCATTTTCTGCAGCAAAAATGCCAAACATTTATTGGTTTCAACTTCTTAATTGTGAACTTGAATGCTGTTTGGACAAAGAAGATGTCACCTTAACCTCCAAGTAGTTAATTGCATTCCTAAATCAATTATCTTGCTGGCCAACCTCTGCTCTTTTCTCACTACATCACCCTTCTGCAAAATGGCAGATTAGTTGCAAGATGTAATAACAGCAAAAATTATAGGTAGTGATTGAATGCTGCAATCAGGTCTTTAATAACTTGTGCCAGTAGCTGTGGATATTAATAATCATCTCTCTTCAAACTGTCATTACCTCAACCAATCAGAGCTGTTTTTAATATCTGTGTTTCTAACGGTTAGTCAGGATTCAACCAAGTTTCAACACTTGTTATTTTAATGAACAAAGCATCTAGATTTGGAGGTCATAGCAAAAACATCTGACCATACACACATGTAAACATGCACAGACTCGTGGCAGTCTTGCCTCTCTGGGTGACGAGCTGGGAAACGGTTGTGTTGGAAATTAATGACAGCTCATCAGTATGCAGAATGAAATCCTAATTATTATCTACAATCAACTTTAATTAATCTCAGGCTACGAGGCTTGATCTCCCTGCTATGCCACAAGACCATTATCAAGCATAAAGAGGGCTGAATGCACGCACACACACACACACACGCACACACACAAACCAACACCTCCTCTGTGGTGTGACCTTGACTTCAGCTGAAGATAAAAATCAACACTTCTTAAACAACAACAAAGTAATAACAAGAAAGAACAAAAGACCTTGTATATTTCTGACTGGAAATACGGATTAACATCCACACGATGGAAAGGACGGTTTGTGTGCATGTATGTGTATGTATCCCCCTCCATATTGTATGCACGCTGACACACTGCGTTGGCATTTTTGAGCTTGTGTGTTTATCTGTAGGTAGATATTGTGATAAACAGAGACACTGATTTGCTCCACTGGGATTCTGCTCACCCGCGTCTCATAATTGCAGAGCAGTAGACAAACACACACATCCACACACACACACACACACCAATAGCAGACCAGCTCTGGCCTGCTCTCTGCATGTTAAGCAGATGCAACTCAGGCTCCACAAAATCACTGATGATTCACTGAAACTGAAATTCTCCCTGCTTGTTTTAGGTTTCCTTGGTTTACAGTTTAACTAGCTGTTAGTCCTGCTGCTTTAGATTTAAAAGACTCTAGTTTACAGGATGCAAGACAGCAAAGAATCGGTAGGTATAAACAGAAGCTGCAATTTTGCAGTGTTTAAATAGCAAAGGCTTACTGTTCTGAAGCTACAACAAAAAAGGATTTTTACAGTATTTTGGTTCTTTAATTGTATGTATTCAGTCTAACAGCAAGGTTAAGAGCCAGAACACAATGTATTGTGTGAACTGTAAAATAATGAAACATCAGTTTAGGTCCACAAAACAATGTTTTTACATTAAGATTGGCTGTTACTATATATTTATACACAGTAACTGCGACACAGCTAACTGTAGTGTAGGAGTAAAAAATTGCTTTGACAAAATACAATCAGATTAGAGTGAAGAGTAAAATCAAATATTTTTCTTGCAAGATGCAACCAGAAAAGGGGGGTTCACACCAGAGATGAGCCTTTCATTTAAATTTTTCCTTTTCATATTCAATGCAAACCCCAAACTCTCTCTGTTTGCCAGCTACCTGCTGAAGCATTAAATCCATCAGTATGGAAAGAGTCCTGTTTAGGGTTCAACTTTGCCTTTTTCCCCAAGTAAGTTAAGCTGGAATTAAGAAAAGTCAACATTTCTTTAGAATATTACATGAAAAATCTTGCGCTTCTCATTTTGTAGCTATTTAAGCTGCATTTAATGTGAAAAACATATTTACAAAACAACACACAATCAATAAACAAAGGGGAAGGGAATTATACATATTATTCATGGTAATAGGAAGTGGAGGTGGGCCAGGGTTATAATTTAAAAAAACAAGCTGCTGGCATCCCCAGCCAGAGAGGCGTGAAAAGCACCACAGGGGTATGTTTAGAATAATATTACCGCCTTAGTTGTCATTTTTAGGACATCCAGTTTATTTATTTAAACTCAATCCACTTAACTTTTGGTATATTAGGGTTAGGGGTTTGGACAAAAATACATATGCTGAGAAGTGTTAGGTAAAGTAAAAAAAAGACTCCTTAGCTATTAACACTTGCTTATGTGGAAAATGACCCCCTCTTTTTAAAAGGACACTCCATCCGCTTTAATGATTCATTCTACAGGGATTTTATGTTTACAACGGTGATTTGGGGATGTCCTGGTGTATCAGATTCACGCAATTTACTCACTAGGCTGTGGGTATGAATCAGACTCTTGGTTAATGGGGCATGTCATCTGTTTTCTCTCCCTTCTTTATCCTCTGCCTGCTACCTCAAAGAGCAGCGGAAAAGGATCCCTTAAAAGAGTGCTGCTTTGGCAGTTTGGCATTGCCACTGGCAATATAACTTTACAACTCGTAGTAAAAACTGATTACAGTGTTATACAGCCCCACAGGATTATAGAGCCAGCCCCATTTTGGAATTTTATGGGAATTTGTAAACAGATCCGAGCAGCAGTGTTGTCAAGAGCGGACACGGCGATACAGAGCAAATTCACCTATCGCTGTTGACTCCTGGAGGATGATGGGATTATAGCATATCCTTCAACAGCATAATTACCTGTGATTCATACCAAATAGAGAGCTGCCACTACCAAAATGCATTATACCACAAAATCTAGGCGCTGATAAGTTAACTGATGAGCTGTAATGGGAAATATGTCTGTAACTAGATTCAATGGCTGTTTTGAGCTGGTAAACTGTTGCACAAGAGATGCTTAAAGAGCCACAGCTGAACTTTTTGCACCTGAGGAGTTAAGTGTCACTTGAGCAAAGAAAGGGTTGAGAGTTTCAGATGTGGTCTACCAGTGCAAGTTAAAGCGTGACAGCCCGACACACCAGGCTTACAGTCGGCCATCGTCATGTGTCAGGCTGTCAGCGAGCATCTATGGCCCTAGTTCTTGCAGTGTGTCCCACACAGTTTGAACTAATCATCCCTTGTTGGCAACGTTTTGGCAGCTTTTAGGACATGGGCATGAGCACCCTGATTGGCTGTTCAGCTTAAGCGAATCAGTGCATGAAAAGAGAAATGGCAGTGAGAAAAGAGAGCAAACGGGTGAAGTCAAGAGGGCACAAACACTTAAGTCTTCTTGGTTTTTATCAATTATTTGAAACAAACTAATATTTTGATTGTGACAGTAACAAAAATAGCAGTTAAACAGTAAAAGGTATTTGTTCTAAAAGTGTCAGTAGACTGTAAGCAGTTTACATGTTAATTGTTATGTAAATACTTAACCAACGTGTATCAGGTAAAAACAGTTAAATTGTGAGCAAAAGGTTAACAACAGATGCATGAAAAGTATGAAGAATCTTAATTAATCTGAATCTAAATGAAGTATGAGCTAGTAAAGATTAGCCAGATTGTAACTGTACTGCTGCAAGTGCTGCAACGAAAGAACAAATATTATTCAAAGATAAATACGGCTCAGACGGCACATAACCTCAATTTTTTTTGCACTGCTAAATCCATTCAAAGTCCAGACATGATATTGAAAAAGGAAAATATCACTCATGTGCAGACTGACGTGTGGGAGCGGGTGTCTGTACCTGAACGTCCTTCAGTCTCTGTTCCATAATAGGATACTCTGTGACGGCTGTGGATGGGATGGCCAGTTTGGCCTCGCACTGTTGTAACCATGCCAACAGTGTCGATATGGTTTCCTTATAACGAGCCGGGGGCAAGCTTTCCAAAACTGGAGACACACAGAGAAAGACAGAGAGATATGTCAGGGAGGCTGTCGGGTCAGCAGTGTTGTTTTACCACTGCAAACTGCAAAGACGTTAATATCCAGAAACATGGACACATACCAACCTGGACATATGTTATATATATATATAAATATAAATAATCTATGAATTTATCCTCTAATATGAGAAAATGCACAAAGTTTGCTAATTTTGTCTTCCTGAAAGAACTGATTATTTCATATTTCTGGACCTTTTTATTAATATGAGAAACAAAGCACTGAGGAACAAAAGCCCTCTATTGCTGGAATTGGATCCATTTACTCAATTTAAATGCCCCAGTTGACACAATTAAGCGCTGCAGTTTTACTGACCAGCTTACTCTCCTGCTATAATGTTGGACCGGAATCACTGGAAATGACCTTTTTCATTCATGACATCCCATATGGTTCTGCGTAACAAATCATCTGGCATAACGAGGAGTATTATGTATAAGATGTTTGCATATATTGTATCTGACATTTCGTTTGTGAGATTTCTGAAAATGCCATTTTCTATATGTGGATGTTTCCCGTGTGAAAAGTTGTTTTCTTCGTTTTTGGAAACTTTTGACTCATGCATCCACAGCAATTTATGACTTTTATATTTCTACTCGGGTAAACTCACTCTTTTCAATTCTTGCTAGTAAAGCTTCCTTGATTTGAACTGAACCGACTGAAAGAAATGTCCTGACCTGACCTGAACTGATTTCAGAAGCAGAAAGAGGAAGAAAGCCACAAAAGGGAAAAAAAATATCATCTATAAAAAGCGGGGCATTCCTTTTAGAGAAAAAATTTTCTACCTGCCTTTAAACTGCACCTCAATTTGACACAGAAATCTGTGTGTGTGTGTGTGTCAGCGTGCATGCCTATTCACATCCACGTGTAAGTGGTTGGGTGAGTGTGTTGGATATCTCACCCCTGGCATGGGTGAGAAAAGCGCAGCGTGTGGCACGAGGGAGGAAGCTCTTTGATAGAGTAAAGAAGTATAGGTTGTTTGCTTGGCTGTCAGCAACATCCTCTATCTTTCCTCCACTCTCAAGCTGCCTCTTCTTCTCTTTCTTTCTTCCACTCTGCATCTTTATCATTCGATGTCTTTTTCCCTTAGGGTCATTTTCTCAGTGGCTGTATTTTTTTTTTTGTTTTCTCATTTCTTTCCATCACTCTCTCCCTCATTGATATAAATAGCTATCTGCTCTTGTTTTGTCACAGCGTCTGTCTGATTTAGTTTTCATTGTCTTGATGGTTGCAGCTCTCAGCTTCTTTTTCTATCTCATTAAGTCTCATTGTCATTGTTTGCAACAGAGCAGCACACACACACACACACACATACACACAAAACACACACTCACAGTGAGAGTGGCACTACAAATTGAACTAAATGATTCACTTTTACTTGCTGCTCACCATGAAGACGGGTGACAGAGTCTACCCACATGGTTGAGGGCTGACTGTATGTTGTGACACGAGTCAGAGTCAGCCTGCTCTAAAACTGGCCTTTTGGATTGTAATGTGAGCATTTTAAGTGACAGTATGATACACGCAGCTCTAAAAATAAGAGACTTAAAATGTCATGATTTTTTTAATCTATGAATGTAGAGTCTTAGGGTAATCCCAATCTAAATGTAAAAAGTATTACTTAATCTATTTACATTATTTCTCTCAATTCAAAATTAATCTTCATTCCAACTCAACTATTATTTGTCTGTAATAATATATTTCCTAACAAATCCTCATGTGTTTTTTTTTATCTTTTCAGCTGTCTTCTCTGCACAGACACCAGAGGTTATGGTAGGTATTATTAAATCACTGGAGTTTTTTCAAGATTCTGTGTCTCGCCCAAGGATACGTCAACACAGTGGGAGTTTTTCCCTCTCAGGTCATTCAAGGCAGTCTTGCTGTACAAACTGCTCTGCATTTGTGTTGTAGTATTATTCTGAAAAAGACTTTCACAGTTAATAAAAAGTGAAAAAAAAAATGCTTCAATGTTTAACTTCCAGCAGGGAAATAATATATAAGCTTTATTATTAGCAATACAACAATATGTTATGTTCTCTGGCAGATTGATGTTTTTTAAAACACATTACAGAACCATATGCTGTGCCACATTAAACACATAAATGCTTATAGGTGGTAATTGAAGAGCAGATGATATGGAAACAAAACAGTCTTCATCCCTGCATCAACCCACACTGAGAGACGTGGCTGCAGGCTGCAGATCTGTCTGCATGAACTCAATGCATTTGTTCCGTTTTCTGAAAACCACAACAAATGTGTCTGTGCTGATTGTAACGTCGCTGTTCCTGTTGTGGATTGAGACATTTGCCACTTTACATTTGTTTAATACAAGGTGGGCTGTCAAGACTGACTTTCATCAGCAGGAAACTGAACCGTCACTTTTGTCTTGAAGCAATTGATTCAATGGGTCCTTTTCAGGCCTGGGAACTTTGCAGAAGTATGAAGGGAGGATGATGATAGCTTGTTTTTGAAAAGATTAGGAACTGAGCTCCACATCAAAAAAACACATAGTAAGTGCCAGTCCTGTTGTTTTGTGGGCAGAACTGCTTCAAGCTTTTAAAATGTTTTGTTCATTTCTATGATTCTTTTTGCAGATAACACACCTCTTGTGAGATGCTGCCGGTTAAACACTGTGTTTTGTTACTACTAAAGTGTAAGGAAGTCTGTATAAATCTGATGCAGATTTTTTTTTTTTTTGCCAAAACAAAACAAAACAAAATTCAGGAACCTTTCACAGAGAAGCTTTTGTTCTTTAACACAGAGCTATTCAGCTGTACCAACTAAACTAGATCTGGTTTAGTTTGCTCCTAAACTCTTTAAGCAGGACAATTAAAGACTACTTGTGAACTATTTAATGGTCATCATATGACTACACTGAACATAGTGCTTTGTAGTACATGCATATACTATGCATTAAATGACATTTATCACGATGTATGCATGCATGGATAGACAGTATTTGACTATCTGTGTTGTTGATGTGAGAAATGAAAGAAAAGAAAGCATTATCAAACTATATCCTGGTGATTGTGACACAGAAGACGCAGCAGCCATTAAATTAACAAATGCATACCTGACAATTTACTTTTATCTTTTAATAAATATATAATTCAAACCTAATCCCATGAAATTTTTAAGGGCTGAAATTATTGGGCAACATTGCCTGAACTCATTCGATAACTGTAAAATAAAATGCTTTTTTTAAAAAATGAGATGAGGGGTGGTTTATTCCTTTTTCGTAATTGAAATAGCTGGCTTATTCAAAGATCTTTAACATCCATTTTGTTGACAAGCCATTACTTAAAGTTCATTGTGTAACATCTCTAGGGCAGCCAGCCTTTATGT
>JAUZTA010000020.1:2311162-2323354 GCA_034780835.1 Ctenochaetus striatus | reverse complement strand
GGGTTGTGGGTGCGTTAACAGAGTGATGTGTAGAGTCAGGTTAGCGCACGAATGCAGGAATAATGAACAAGAAAAAGGAGGTAGAGAGATGACAATGGAGAGGAAAAAGAAACAAGAGAGAGAGAGACAAAAGTCAGCAGACAAAAAGCAACAGAAATGAGCCTGTGCCAAGACACAATGTGTATGAGAGTGCCTGAGATAGATAAATGAAGCCAGAGTCATAGTTTTGGCTGTGGAATACTGATTTATCAGCATCACAGAGGAATCTAAGGATGCTACTGCTTGTCTGAGCAAGACAAACAGCTCCACAAATAAAGCCACCACCTGCAAGTGTGTAAGTGTGTGGGCTACACATCCCTCGCTTGTGTAGTCCACTCTGTTCTTCCATCCCATGATCTCCATTTTAATCGTTTCAGCAAAGCTACATGTTTGTGCATACTTATGAGGCTTTGGGGGTGTCTGTGTGTTTGTGTGTGTGTGAGTGTGTGTGTTTGTGTGTGTTCATGCATTTTTGCGGAGAAATATTGATAAAGGATTTTGAGAGAGCACAATATAAATTCTGAGCGGCGTATCGTCTACAAGCCAACATTTGAGAACTCAGAGGCACAAGTATGCAAGAGCAGCTTGTTTCTGACTCTGCTGTCACTTTTTCCAGCTGCTTTGGCTTCTGAGCACTTAGGATTACAAGAGGTCGTTTGCCATCCATCTTTTGCTAGCAAACTGCCCATTTTTAAAGTCTGAACAACAAAAGGTCAGCTTTACTTCAATATAAAAAGCAACTAACAACATTTCTCTGTTAAATTCCTGAAAACAGAAATAAAAGAAATTAGGAAAAAACTGCATCTAGTTATGATTCAAACTTGAAAAAGATGACATTTAAAAAATAATTTAATTTTCAAAATTAATCTACCATAACAGCTTAAAAATGAGAAAGTTTGCCAATGATTATGTTATGTGTGTCAGCCATTTAGCGTGATTGTATTTTCATTTTTGAGACACAACAGCCTGCATGCACTTAGAGTGGTTAAGCTACCCTATCTTTAAATTTGAAAGTAGACAAAGGAGCTAAAAAAGATAAACTTCTGGCTCACACACAACAGATGTTCAATGTTCTGCTCTTAGTTTTGAGTCTGTGCTTTTTTTGGATTCAGACTGCCAAAAGAAAATGCACGCAGCTTTGCTCATTATGAGCATAAGCATCCCTGTTGCAGATTCAAATGTAGTTACACAAACACTCTCTGACGACTGTCTTCACTTGCACACAAATCTGATTTTAACTGTTGACTTGATTAATGTACAGATTTCTTTTGTGCTCTCACAAGTCTTATGACATCAGTACACTTGCATACATAAGCATGTCAGAGTGTGTAAAGTGCATGTATTTTTGTGCATTGATGTGTGAGTTCTTGCGTGTTGCATTGGAGATATCTGTATGCTTCTGCTTCTATGTGTGTGTTTGTGTATCAGCCTTGCAGTAATTCTATCTGTCTGTGTAAACACACACTGTGGAATTGTCATTAGTTTGGATTAAAATAGCTACTCAGATTATTCTCTGGAAAATATTTGGTTTCAACACTGATATTTAACTTACAACTCAGAAATTATATTCTTATACAGAACAATAAACTCTTTTGTTCCATTCATGACTCCTCCAAGTTGCTGTGACATACGTTAGGTCAGATAAAACTTTGGAATAGAGCTTGGTAGTGAGAACCATTTTAACTAATATTCCAAAGTTTGATGATGTATTCAAAGACCACGTCAAAAAATACGGTTTCCAAGAGATAAAGTTAGAGACCTGAGCTTCAAGGCGGCAGCTGGATGTCAGCTTTGATTCTAAGCTAAAGAAGTGAACAAAGGCTTGAGAGCACTGAGAAACAAAGCAAAGACAAGTCAGAGGAGTGAAAGAGGAATTAGAGGTAGAAGTCAGTGTGAGAAACACACAAAGACAGGATAAACAGTGGAAAGGGATACAGGAATAAAACAAACACAAGCAAAATAGAGATAGGGATTATGTAATGCAGAGGTTTTTCCGAAAGATATCCCAGCAAAGAAGTTACGAACTACTTCAAAGACTGTGCACTTAAACTACTGTTCACTCCCAGATATGTCCCCATGAGCCAGGACACATCATCAGGCTCATTTAAACACATTACTCACTGCAACGCTCGCTGAACTCCTGCTGCATGTTGGTGTTAATGTCAACCAGCAAACAAAACCCCAACAGCTGTGCACATGACCCGTGTGTTCACCAACATCTGGGATCATGTCACACAGAGATCAGGCTATGCAGATAACAAAGCCTATTAATGCTGGGAAAAACATAATCAGATTAGGAAAAACAGGTGGAAAAATGGAAGAAACCTCAGGAAGATCAGCGGAGGAGGAATCGAAGATGGTTTAACTCTGTGATTATATGATTAAATCCAAGTATCCTTCATGGTTTGAGTCCTAGCAATAAAACTGCTGTTTACATCACAAACAATGAGCTGTTTCAAAAGAGGAAACATCAAAAAGGTGTCTAACTTCCCAAACCCTTAAGTTTTTTAACACCAAATATGAGCCACAAAAGCCTCACACAAACACAACTAAAAATCCCTCCATAGCCTGAGAAAATGTTCAAAAAGCCCATGTGGGGGGTTGATGATGTTTTGAGCATTGAGGCGCAGCATAATAATGATACACGTTTACCCTACTTGCTCCCAACTAGTGATTGTTTATTGTAAGATCAATAGAAATTCATCTCCCGTGATGTGTCGTTTCAAGGCTTAAGCAAGCTGTGAGGGATTACAACGCTCCCTATCGTGTGTGCTCAAAGCCTGAACACAGCACTCACAACGGGGGATTAAAGACGAATGCCTCCGAAAAGCTCCAATTCTGATATTCTACAATCAATACAAAACAATCAATAGACCATTTCACAAAGCCAATTTATACATGTGTACAGCAAGATCTTGGAAAATGATAAAATTCTGCAACCATGCGGAAGGAATCAACTGACTTTAAAAAGTAAAACAACTTTTGCGAATCCCCTGGTAATGGCTTATAGAGGAAAACCAGTGTTTGAAAATGGTGTTTTTTTCCTTTAAAATGGTGGAATTCTTTTAAAAATAACACTGACATCTGACAATGCTGAATGTACAGGTCCATTCAGGTCAAGAGCATGATCAACTTTTACAATTTAACCACAAAAAATGAAACAGAGAACATATTGGTCTGAGGACCTCATGTTGTAGTGAGCGTGAAAATCACACAGAAATTACACAATAAATGTGATTATGTTTATTTAACGATATTTTGAGTGATGTAATAAAGAATCAAGATATTTAACTTTTGATCAGGAGAGAGAACAGGCTTTTATTACGAAAAGAACATTAAATAGAAAATCTGAAAACACCAGCTTTAAGCTAAACTGTGGCACTTCTAGGAATTGGTCATTTTACAAACACTCACTGATCTCTTTAGCTTTGCACTGAGAAGCAATAACATGGGCAGCTCTTCTGAAAAGTTTAGTAAGTCTAGACCTTTGTCTGCAAAAATACATCACCACCATTTATCATAGACAGCTGCCCACCAAAGACAGTGCTGCAATAAACCTTAACCCCTGTCAGCTTTACACTCTTTATCCCTGCCTGACAATTTTGATTAACAGTCTGTAAACTGGTCTTAGGTCAGCAGCAACCCTGGCAGTGATGGATGACACGAATGTCAAAAAATTCTGGCTGGACATTCTCGTTAGGAGGCTCCTCTGGTGTTATTTTTGCACAAAAATCAGAAGGACTTACTGTGACGGTCGAAAACATTTTTGCCAAGCCATTGGTCACTTTAAGCCTCACTGATCAAGCCCTTTCACCAAGGTGACCACAGCTATCACCATGGAAACACCCAATCAAAGTATTACACATCGTGTTCAACTGGGCCAATTAAGGTGTATGATTGGAAGGCGTGAAATACGATGGGACCTGTAACTCACCTCAAATATTCTTCTCTGGAATTAGTGGTGTGTGTGTGTGTGTATGTGTGTGCAGCTGTGTGTGAGTGTGTGTGTGTGTGTGTGTGTCTGCGTGTGTGTTAGTTACCCTCAGGATCCAGCAGTCTCTCTATCCCCAGGTGTTGTTCTGCCTTATTAAAGGCGTGTTCCAGTCTGTCGATCGCAGACGTCTTCTTCTCCACTGAGCTCCAATCAAAAAGCTCAGGTCTGCGGAGGCAAACGAGAAATCAACAGGGATCACGAACCCATTGCATCTATATTTTAATTCATCCAGATATAGAAGTACACCCAAAATATTTAGTAGATCACGTCCCTGGTTGATCATTTTCCGTGTGGCTCTGTGCCTCATTCAGCAAATGTTGAGCAGAAGCAGACAAAGGGCATTCTCAAGTGTAAAACGGCTGACAGTGTAGTAATAAAAAAGTTTTTATTATGGAGCCTATAGATTAATTTTCCTAATAAAAATGAAATAAGCTGTAATTAACTCACTTCAGCTGATGCCATCAGGTTTATTTTTGGAACTACTTTAAGTCAGCAACCATGTATTCATCTGCTGCGCAGCCAGTCTTTAGCGGTACGTACTCTCCAAACACCACCTCCTCAGTCAACAGTGAGAGTGGACCATGTGTTGTTTGGTTTCAGCATTTGAACATTTGCTCTGTTAAGTCTGCTGTTCGGTAAACATGACGTTGTTGGCGTGGAGCGACAAAGCAAACGATCGAGCTGGTGGTGGCTTTGCGTGTGTGATCTCCCGCTCTGTATTCATGTAAGAACACTGCTAACAAACTTTCATGCTAGCTAACCATGATTTAATCCATATTTACACGAGTCCAAGCCCAAGATCCAAACTCTCATGGGTATCCAGAAGCAGATTAACATGGTTTAAGCCACTCAATGATCCATTTGTCCAGCTTTCAATCAACATCAATTTACTGATTCAATTACCTGTTTATTTATTTATTTGTTCACTTGTTCATGAATTCATTTAATATTGTTTTTTAATTCAAAATTTAAACTTCATTGCCATAGGTATGTAATTATTCTATATATACTATATGACAGGGGCAACATAGGGGATTAACAACCACATTTTAATATTATTTTAGTTCAGTTCACCTCACTAATCTTATTATTGTGTCCTTTCATCAACATCTCCAATGGCAATTAGCACATTTTCTTACACAGCAGTCCCTCCTAGTGTGATCTGGTTTGTATTCTGGTTTTAAGCATAATCTAGATAGAAAATGACAATTATTGTCTGAAACTCATTCTTTGCGATCTGTTCAATTTAAAATATTTGCATATTGCAAATATGTCTGAGGTATCTGTGATCTCTAAACTCACCGACAGACTTTGTGACAGCTTAAAACATAAATAATAAGCACACAATGATATTAGATTTTTAAAGAATTTTTAAAATCTCTGTCCTTACATACAAAATAAGTCAAACAACAGACTGTCCAGGAAAGCTTACTTGATTAAAATTCTTGTTTTTTTGCTCTTGGTCTACATCAAATGTAGGTTGGATTTTGAATTAAGTTTTACTTGGAGATCAGCTTGTAATGTGGATACTTTGCATTCAGTCCACGCTGGATCTGCTCATATGAGACAGATGTCACTCTGAAATTCCTCCCTCATCACTTATAATCTACTTTCTATATGACAGACACTAAATTGTCCTTTATAGTGAGCATTAAATTGAGATTATCAGACACTTTCTCACCATCATCATTTTGTGTCATAACTGCAATCACTAAATTACATTACTCATATATTCAGAGGTTTGTCAACAGCTTCAAACTCCGTGAAGGGTAATGACTGCAGCTTACTGAAAACAAATGGCTCAAGTGAAATTTAAATAATTGTTTAAACATGACAAGCACAAAAAACTAGGAAGTGAGAGAAGTCAACACATTTCTGGCTGCAACAATAGCTGCACAACTCGCTGGCAGCTTCTCCCCTGTCCACACATTACATTAACTGATTAACTTTAAATGAAGACTATGTCATTCACTCAGTTGGCTTCCTCTAGCAGTGCATCACTAATAGCTTGCTGGCAGCAGCTGACGTAGTCCGTCTCTTTGTCTTTCTCTTTCTCCCACTCCATTTCTTTTTTTTTTCTCTTTGTAGGACTTGGCTACTTTGTAGCAATGGGCTCATTTTTTACCTCAGAGTCTATCTATTTAAAAAAATGTGTGAACAAGGGCACAATTTAGGAAGCCAAATGAATCCCATACTGTGTCTCCTTCTGTACACTTTTAACATTCCCATGTCGATCCTGCTCTGCTTTGTGTCTGCTATGTTATTTTCTCTGTATTTATCTGTCTGTGAACACACACACATACACACACAATACCAGTTTTACAGTACCTGTGGCTGTGGATGAGGGCATTGAAGGCCAATCCATCATTCCAGCTACTGGAGAAGTTAACCACATTGACCTGAGGACAGAGATAATGGATATTAAAGGGCCAAGTTGTGAATGCAATATGACACCCTCTGTTGTAACACTATCGCCCCAATACTGGTTTCCATTTTCATAGGTTGACAACATCTTTTCTGTCTCAAATTGCCAGTGTAAGCCTTTAATACATGGAGTGACAGACCACTGTGGCTAAGAATAGGTTCAAATGT
This sequence comes from Ctenochaetus striatus, assembly GCA_034780835.1. Taxonomy (NCBI): domain Eukaryota; kingdom Metazoa; phylum Chordata; class Actinopteri; order Acanthuriformes; family Acanthuridae; genus Ctenochaetus; species Ctenochaetus striatus. Next base: position 2,316,729 of record JAUZTA010000020.1, on the reverse strand, counting down.
AATTCAAAACGGCATGGAGCTCAAAAAGTATTGAGAAGTAATCTGAATGCTCCCTACATCTCACCCCTGAGTTACAGCCCATTTTCCTGTCAGGCTTTCTAGTACAGTAAATATACAGGTTACACTGAGAGGAGTGACAAATTTTACATCAAAATCTGTTACAGTTTTCTATTTTTGCATAGAAGTCACCAAAAATGCCTCCTTTTTAAAGCAAGAACTGTCCATTTTAACGGCTAAAATAATAACCATCATCATGAACAAGTTTTATTATATGTTTATTAGCTAGCTAAAATTATGTAATTTACCTTATTTACCTACAACTTAACATATTTTTCAGGGGGAAGACTGGTTATGACCTGCATTCTGTGTCTCATTTCTTGGACCTTAAAACTTCTTCACAGTTGATGAAAACAGGAATTTCAGTCAAACAAACAGGAACCAACACAATGATGTAATTAGCTATAATATGCTACTTGGTAATGGAACTGACCCTAAGTTACATGTTAAAGCTTACTCTTGAGCAGACAGACACAATGTTTAACCACTTTTGCTCCGGTGTTTTTAGTTTTGGAAAGGTAATTAAAAATACAGAATCCTAAAAACTGCAGATATTGAACAGTTTCACCCATAATTAAAAGATTCAAGGACCCGTTACTCCTAAGACAACTTTCAAGTAGTTCACAATAGGACATTTTAGGTGATTTGGGTGAAAGAAACTATTAAATATTATCCAAAATCTGACATGTGGCATTGAGTCTTCTCAGAAATTTAGCTTACAGGCTTCAGTGAAGTAGATAAAAATTCCACCCGAAAGAAAAAATGAATAAATGGAGAAAAAATAGATGGCACTCTGTAAAGACCTCTACAAATACTCTAAAGAAATCCTAAGACACCATCCCAAGTGTTGAAATTTTAAGTTAATTGGATCTTTTTTTCACCCTGAAAACATATTTTTAGGACTAAGGCTCATATCTGTCTGTCTTCTAGTTTCGTACTTAGGGCTATAAAATGATAATCATCTGATGGCACTAATCCCAGATCTGGATCACCACCAAAACCTAATCCATTATTCCTTGGCTCAAAGCCTATCTACCCACCAAATTTCATGAAAATCTGTTCATTAGGGGCTTGAGTTATCCAGTCTGACGGATAGACAGACAACATGAAAAAACATAAGGTCATTGGCAGGGGTAAAAACATTCTGCAGCACTAAAGATAAACTGGAGGAAGGACGTCATTTCATTATTTTACTTATTAGATTTAAAGCTATTGCTTTTAAATGGAGACAGACATTGTGTCTCTACATTTACAGTAAAAGGCAGTTATTATTTATGCATTACAGGACAGCAGCTTCCTGAAAACACAAGAGACGCTGCTGTCGAGACGAACGACTGTGATAGTGGATCCAGTGTGACAGCCTGTGGACTGAGAATAAGACTGGCTGAAAGCGAAGGGACAGACCTGAGGATAATGGCGCGTGTTCTGACGAACCCAACTCAGCAGAATCTTCTCACTGTTGGTCTGCTGTAGGCCCGCCATCACATCCTTCATCACATCCTTCACCTGCACACAAGTACAAAGTATAGTTGGTGTAAAAGCATAGTATATACAGCACATAAACACACAGGAGAAGCAGATTGTTGTTAATATGAACATCTGCACATTCAAACATGGCAGTCAAAAGCTATGCTATTGGCCCCTACAGTGTTTATTGTTCATTACACCTCACAACATGAAGGTTTGGATGAAACAAATAAAACTATTTCAGTTTACTTGAAGTAAAGCTTTGCCTGCTGATGACCCAAGATGAAAAATAACTATAATCATTAAAATTAAAAAGGGTTCATCCTCATAGAAAATTCATGGAAATCCAGCTAATGATGTCCTGTGTACAAACTTTTGATTTAAAAGTGCAGAGATGAAAAACCTCATCAAGTGTCCAAAATGTAAAATGTTTATCCTCTGTTTATTTGATTTAATTTAATTCGGAGCTCCAGGAGATGGCAATATCAGCTGACTGGTCACACAACTTTGGTGAAGACTGATATATTTGATCTACTGTTTGATGGACTGCCATGCTATTTTTTTTAGACATTCCGGATCCCAAACTTTCTTTTTCAGCTACTTTTTTATGTTTTGAGATTTTTTTGCCTCATCAGACAGCAGAGACAGACGAGGGTAAAGGTTTGGTAAGGCTGGTAAGGCTGCAAGATACAGATAAAAATGCCACTTAAAACTCAATAACCAGCTCCTGTAGATGTAGAGTTAGCAGTTGGCAACTGTTTGCAGTTACACACACACACCCCACACCCCCTCTCTCTTTTCTCTCTTTTGCTCATACACTCACAATTACATGCACAGAACTGGAAAACTATCCTGATGAACAGAGCAACAGATATTGAAATTCATGCTAAAATGATACCTGGTGTTGTACAATTACCATGAAGAGACCTTTAAAAAAAATAAGTAAATAAAAAATCTGCTGCTTTCCAGCAAAATTTTGACGCAGCCTGTCAGTGGATACTTTGCATACTCTCACACACACACACACACACAGTTGCTCCACATGGCGGCATGCACTCACTTAAAGGACCCTTGTGTGCGTACACACATATCCATGCACAAGCCTGTGTGTGGGTAACGCTGCATCCTCACACAGGCTGGATTTTTGGCAGTTGTGAGTGACAGTTTTGGAGCACTTGTTCAGGGCTCAGGGGAAAGAGAGCAAGACAGAGACGTTATACTTTCTACTGTCCAGTTGTGCATGCTTATGCATGTCCTCTGCTCACCTATCTACCACAACACATACAAACACACACACACACACAAAAAAAGCGAGTTATTGTTTACCTCTTTTTGTCTCTTTTTGCTTTACCCACACTCTATGTTCCTAAATTCTTGTTTCGGTCAACTTTCCTCCTCTGTCTTGCTCCCCGTGCTTTCTGCATCCCAACACACACACACATGCAGCACAGCAGTCAACACAGCGGTCGAAAAACTACAACAGCAAGCTACATGTAGACATACAAACACACACAGACACTCTTAGTTGCACAGACATATGTAGAATAATAGCCTAAAAAGCAGATCAAGGAGTCTATCATGCTGTTGTTCACTCTCAGAGTGACACAAACACACAATGTGCAACCAAACCTCATCATATTGTTCAGAGTAATTTGGTGTCCAAGTAAATTCCTAGCAAGGGGACTCTCACTCACACACACACACATATTCACACACACAGGTTTGTTAGCGATTCTTCATAGAATGTGGCCTGCCGGGTAAAAAAGGGACTCATTTGGGAGTAGGTCACTGCATGCATTTCCACTTTAATTGGAGGGGCGCTTTGACAAAGACTGCTGTATACACATATTCACACTGACACACACACACACACGCACACACTCCTGCACACTGACAGATGCACGCACACACCTAGGAAGTACTCACAGCCTGGCATACGTGCCCATACACAAGCAAGCGATAACCTCCAGGGCGTAGCAGCCTTTTGACAGGGATTTACACACACACATGCACATGCACGCACATACACACACTACATACACAGACACACAAACACACACACTGCCCACACTCTGTCAACATACACACCTCATTATAGAATTGTGTTTTGCTATTAATCGCGTCATTAAGTCTATTCTAAAACTAGCATGATTGAGACATTAGCCTCCATTCAACTTAATGAGGAATGAAATACAATTCAAATGTATGCGTTGACATGTAAACTATTCAATCGACTGGCTTTACATGAAGTTGGTTTTAAGCACTAGTTTATCGTAACATTTTGAACTTTAAAAACAGATATAAGCTAGAAGCAGTGGCGTAATGTTCTTCTAAGAATTGGCAGAGAGATGAAAGGCAACCAAAAAAAAGGACCAGGAGGGAACGAAACATCATGAAAAAAGGAACATTAAAGGAACCTTCAGATGCCCTGGACTGTTTTTACACAGCGCTAATGCGGCTGAAGGATATTCTTTTCCTCAAAGCAATGATGTTGGATACCTGACCTGTGTTTGCTCATGTTTTCTGGTCAGAAATAAACAATAACAAATATGATGGCAATGAAAAATTGAAACCATATTCAGCCCTTGTGGCTGTGTCACTCAACAAAGACAGACAGCTAAACTCTATTTTCTGTCTTGCAGAAAAACTGCAAACATATAAAATTAGAATACATTTAACATTAAACAAAAGCAATGAAATGCATCCTACAATATTTTAGACATGTCGATTTTCCAGTTACTATATAAGTGTATTTCCATCCTTGCCAAATTACTCGTACTCTACAATTTCCATGTCACACAGGTTCCCAGAAGAGGCAAGTAATTTTTCTACAAAAAATGTAAATTAGCATGAAACAACTACTGGCTTTTGCCCTCACATTTTCACCAGTGGTTCAAAACTATTTTGTGGCAACAAAAGAATGGATCTCTTCAAATTTTCTGAAGACAAAAACTAAACCTGATCAAGCTTTTGCTGCTGAATGTCCTTGACACTTTAACAGCTTCCCACAAAATCTGAGAGAAGTCAAATCAATGAATGTCATTGGCATCTTAAAGCCCCCTTTGTTTTCTTGGATTTCTCTTATTTTCACAGCTTTTCTGTCAGCTGCATACCTAGTAAGTGCTACATAAATACAGCTTGCTAAATTGCTCACTGTTGTAAAATATTTATATAAATTGGGGATGTTGGTAAAATAGCAACAAAAAAACACTGAAAAACAAACAACAGAGGGCTGAATCTTTGAATACATTTTCTTTCTCTCTTTGTGATCTTCAACTGGTTTTGAAATTCTGGATTCACATTTTTATTTACAATGTAGGTAATGTATGATTTCTTGTATATACAAAGAGTAAATAACATTAAATTTGTGATCACTATCACCTAGCATTGTAGTTCAGACTCTTTTTATTATGATTTAGAATGACACTTGGGCACATCTAAGGCTTTCAAGCAGGTTTTAAAGCAACATTGCAACTTTTTTTCTGTTAAGACTTCACTGTTTACTTCTCCCTCAAAGGCAGACTTTTCAATTCACTTTTCCTAGCTGTCTGTAATCATTTTTGTTTTGTGTTTCCTGCATTGAAACTGCTCCCGTTACAGTGACAGCTATACTTTAGGAAACAGTAAACATCCCAAATATCCCCGAGAAAAAGGTTCAGATGAACACAGAGAGATAAAGTGCAGCCCTCTGTTGTTTGATGTGAAACAAAATTGAGTATTGCAGCTATAAGTGAACACATTTTAAGCAATGTATATACACTATCTCTGTTGCAGCAGATTCAGATCGTACATCATGGACAAAAGACAATTTCAGCCTGTGTTAAAGTGATGCTTTCAAGTGAGAAGGCTTTGTATACAATCAGCTCACCATCATGAGTGCAGCCATTTTACTTAACGCAGCTTGTTCATTTTCACTATAAAGCTGATATACATATAATTTAGAATTCAGGTAGACCACAAGGCTCTATTTTATTTTTTGCCAGAGTTTTGTTTGACTCATTTTACTAATCAAGTTCAGGAAAAACAAAAACAAAAAAAAAAAC
>JAUZTA010000020.1:2296044-2307771 GCA_034780835.1 Ctenochaetus striatus | reverse complement strand
GGCCCTTTATCTGACAATGCCATAGGGAATCCCTTCTGTCAGTACCACAATGAAATTATACTTGAGTTAAATTTATGGACTACCACAACAATATGAAACATTTAAATGAATAAGGATTCCCTGTAATCATTTATATGCACAATTAGTAAAATTTGTTTAACAAACTACTAGAGACACAATATTTCAAAACAGAAACACAGTGTCAAGTGGTGAAAAATCTGTGTTATTTACAAGATGATACATGCACACACTGCTCCATTGGCTTTTATTGTCTACCGAGGGCTGCTGGCATATGGTTCACAGGGCTGATGAACTGAAAACATTTATTTAAAATAATTATGTGTTCAGCTGATTATGGTTGATTGATAAGCCCAAAATCCCCTTTTTTATAGATGGATCTGTTCTGACATTCTTCTAAATGCACCATGATCACTGTCAAAGGTACTAATCTTGGGATTTAACAGCAGATGGCACTTATTAATTCAACATCAGTGTTGTTTACTGCCTCAGGCACTGGGCCCTTTTGGGGCCAACCTATGGCATTTTCTTTTCATCCTGGTCACCTTTCTGCTAATGCCAGACTGCGGGTCTGTTGTGCTTGTGCTGATCTGACTTTGCAACTAATTGTCTGTGGAACTTACAAACACCGACGCACAGCTTGTGTTAAAGCTAAGAAAAAAATCCTCTAGAAAGATTAAAACTGCACCTGTAATTGTTATCAACTCTCAACATGCACTTCTCAAATGCGCATGTTGAATATCATTTTCATATAATTAATGGATCCCATCTTGTATAATTTTGTCCTGGTGGGGGCAACACTTTGCTGTGTTGATATCACAGGTTTTTTGTGTTCATGCATGTCTGTATGTGATGCTTTGTCTACATGACCTCTGTGTCATGCTCTTAACTACTGCATGCATATCTATCTATAATATTTTGTCAAATATAATAAGTGAGATACAAGGACAGTGGAGCAAAATTTCCTGTGCACAGGAATTGAGACTACCACCACCCATGAAGGCGACATTTACGTTCAACAATTTTTGGAAAAATCAAAAAATCAATTGAGTAAAATCAAGTATTCTTACCAGCTCCTGTCCTGCCAGCCCCTCCAGCAGCTCCAGCAGGCGTCTTCCATCACACAGGTCTGAGAACAGATCCTCCACAGGCGGTTTCCCTGTCTAAAGCACAGACACGCATACAATTATCTAACTAAATTTATTGAAATTAAATGTCAGGTGCATTTACTCTAAACATTCCTAAGATTTAACATGTTTATCAATACAAAGTTAGATTTCTGTGCTTTTAAGTCTGTAGAAGCTCTTTGCTACAAAAAAACAAAACCATGTATCCAACCGTAGAAAAAGTTAAACCTGCTCTGAGAGCAACAAACGCAGGAGGTGAAGTGAGGTGAATTTACTTGCTTCATGTAAAAGGTCAAAGGTTTAATCCCCACTACTGAAGACTTTGCACTTCACTGGCAAAAACCATGCAGAGTTATTGGAAATAGAGAGACATCTCTTGAGTAATCACAAACCAGCCCTGAGTTAAAAGTGCAGATAGCAGTTAATACCTGAGAGGTAGCATTTTATCAGTGCTGATAAGTCTAGGATTACAAGCTAGCAGCTACTTCACATGGAAACGCTGCGGGCTGAATACAGTGAGTGTCTTTTATGGGCCTTCACAGCGGCCAGGAAGGGAGAATTCAGGTGCTGCTTCAATACATCAAAAATAAATGTACTTTTTTTTCCTCTTTACAGCTAAAAATAACAGGAGCTTCACTAATCTGTGCGTCTACATAAAAAGAAAGGACCTAAACGTATAATTTTAGAGATACGAGTGTCACAGGTTGTTGAGTCATAAATGAAAGATCTTTTAGATGAACAATAAAAGTTTCATATAAAGAGCTGTGACAGAACATCAGTCATAAGAAAAAGCTCTCAGTCTTTTCTTTGGAGGTAAAAAATGGTCCAAAATGTTGCCCAAATTATTACAGTCAGCATATAACAATTTATACCCACACAATTACATAAAAAGAGACCCTGCTCACCTGATTTGGCAACACTGCCTGAAGACAGATTTAAACAAATATTACCGAAGACTAGTAGCATCAATTTTCCATTTATGCAAAGCTTTTATTTTCCGAGAATTTCTCACATATTTTTTCCCCTATAGCCTCCACAGGGCCAGAGCTCTTGAGTTGAAACTGTTAAATAACTTCAATTTAACTTGGATATTGCAAATGACCTTCACATGCACACAGTTTATTAGAAGTGTCATAACAGATTTAAGATCAGCTAATCTGGACTAATTTTTTGGCAACACTTGATTTAGCATGGTATTTGAGAGTGAAGAAAAAGCCTACTGAAGTAAGTAATTATGAGAAAGTGTAAGAGGAATTGGTGAAGACAGTAAAGGGGCAAGGACATGGACAATAAGGAAGCACGGTGAAGACAGGCTTCTTCAAAGAAAAGCTTTTTCTCCTTTACGTATTGCCAGAAGCATCAAGTGCAAATGACATCATGAATCTTGCCTGCATTATTACTATCCTGGTTACCGTGGCAGAAATCTCTCTCCCTGTATTGATCATGCATTATTACAACAATGGCTGTCACGCAGAAGTCCTCAATTCTGCATCTAAATGCATCAGCACCAGCAGTGTGACAGAGAAAATGAAAGAAATAGGTAGAAATGGCCCAGAACTGGAAAAAATAAGAAAGAGAAAAAAACCAAAATCACTTTTCTGTAATAAAGAAATTCAGTTATCAATCTTCTGAGGAACAGCCTCTTTCTATCAGTGTCTCATTTTCTCATATTTTCCCTTCCTATTCTGCTCTCTCTCAGTCTTATATTTCATACTCAGTCTCCCACACACACCTTCATTCTCTCACATCTCATCTTTCTCTTATTTCCCTCCCTCTGCCCATCTCTCTCTTTTTCAGCCCTCTCCGCCCTCGACCTACGTCTCTCGGCATTGTCCTGAGACTCGCTGTTATTGAGTCATTCTCCACACCAACACTGTGTGTGTCTGTTTGTGTGTGCGTGTGTGTGTTGGTAGTAGATGTATTACTTGAATGGCTTGTGGACAGTGCGTGGGTGCAGGTGATAAGTGAAGAAACCACAGATAAACACAGATAAAAGAACAGGAAACAAAAAGGCAAAAAAAAAAAAAAGAGCCATATGCACATTTTAAAATTACTACACAGGGAAAAGAGAATACACACAAACAAACAGGCATTCTTTCTTTTCCCTCCCTGTCCACCCACACCTGTTAAAAATCTCTCTCTTGTCCATTTAGTGATGGCCTCCTTCATATTTCCAGTCCACTTCAACAATGAAAACAGTCCTTCTGGTGGTCTCTGGGCTGAATTGTGGTTCCTGTAATTACAGCTCTCACTGGAATCACTTGAACCTTGGAAACTGGTCTGTACTTGTAACTGAAGAACCATGAAACGTGTTCATGTACTGAGGCGAGGTGGCAGACCTACTCAAAAGAATCCATCCAAAGCAAATGTTCCATTGATTTTACAGCTAATCAAATCCAAATGTTTTCTATTTTTCTTGCTGATTTCGTGGCTTTGAGCAAAGCAGACTGCAGCACTTTCTGGCGTTCTTCGATCGAAAGACTCTCAAGTACTATTAAACAAGATACCAAACAGACTAAACAAGATAAGCTGGGTGCACCGAACGGCCTGACCTCTAAACTGGAATGAAAATTACATTCCTCTGTGGGAAGAAATAAAAAAAAAATAAACAGGAAGTTTTAAAAATGAGGAGCCCTTTAGCATCAGTCATTTCAGCGAGAGCAGTAAAATTTGATTGGGTTAATAATGTTTTACTGAGGAGAAACTGAGACGCTTTTTATATTCAAAATGATGTATTTTTATTTGGGAATCATATTACAAATTATGGCTACGTTGTAAGATTGTTTCAAGTTGAAATGAGAAAAATAAAGCATTCTTTAAAATACCAGCATGCATATAAAAGAAAAAACACAACCTAACAAATATAAATGCAAATGAGGGGGTTTTGCATAGTTGATTAAAAATGGTAAATTGTGCACGGTGCAGTGTCCCCTCTGGAGATAAATCTTAAGGGTGGAAAATACTTTATTGCTATCTGTTAAAAACATAATTTTCATAATTTCTTCCTCCTTAAAGACGGTAAAGAACATCCACTCCATCACTAGAAATACTGTCCTAGCCTGCATGAATACAAGCCATAAAGCTTATGTCTGACAGTTTTGCAATTAAAGAATAATTTGTTGAAATTATGTCTGCATCTGCAGTGATTGCAGGCACATACTAAGATGGCCCCCTTTAACAGCCTTGAATGTGCCACCCTGCACCAAAGTTTATTCACAATCATCATTAATGATCAAAAAACTAATTGATCCTCGACAAAAAGCTTCAATAAACTCAGTCCTGCTGATGGAGATCGAACACAGCAGGAGTACCAACACATAGCTGATACTGCTCAGGAGTTAGAGAGTAGCAATGCAAACAAGTGGTCAAAAAAATAAGCATAACTCAGCTGCTAAAAACGATCAAGTGATGAAACTTGGAACGCTCACTCCTGAAAGTTATTGCTTAACACCTGCTACATTCACATTACTGTGCAACACGAACTTACTTGCAAGCACGCCGCGTAGCCCACCTACAGTTTGCAGCTGTAAGTACTGATTGGCTGCAATGTTCCAAAAATAGGTAGATAAATAAATTGATATAGTAAAATGAAAAACCCATCTTAATGTAGCATGATACTGAGCCTGTAGTATTTGGGGTGACATAGAGGGCAGCTTGTTCTTTCCACCTGCCAACAAATAAGTGTGAAATCACAGGCTGCTCTTGAAACACACTCAGAAGTCTGATTTGTTTCAGCACTTATGCATCTTTTTTATCTTCCTCCAACACAAACTGGGATTTACAAACACAAGCACACACCTTCACAACCCTGATCAGCACAAACCCTCACACATTCACACCCTCTCTCACACACACAAGCAAGATCCTTTTCATTTTCAGCAAACAGTGATAGCCATGAGTACAATCACCTCGACTAGCATGTGACCAGAAAGCCAAACTGACTGCGCTGACTCATTTTTCGTTTGTGTTTGTGTGTGTGTAAGTGTGTGTGTGTGTGTGTGTGTGTGTGTGTTAGTATTTCAATTTTCCCAAAACTTCTTTTCAGACATACACAGATGATTCACGCTGTGTCCTGCAAACGAAGGACACTCAGTCCTTTCTCACCTTTAAAAGGTTGTGTCAGAGCTGCGTTACAATTTCAGTCAGCAATAAATAAGAGAACATTAACTGTGTGATAAGGACGTTCAGTCTGTGCAAACACTGAATAAAATATCTTCTCCATATTTCTTTTGCTTACATGTCAAAGTGTATCTGTGTCCCTCACAGCCCTTTTATTCCAGTTCCTCTGTAAGTGAGGGTACACTGCACATGTCTACCAATTCCAATGTAGATTACAGCTTAGGCCAAGTAAGTATAGCTGCTTTTTGTGGTGTCCTGACAATCATCACCCACACTGAGCTGCAGCCTGAGTCGACCCACCAGCTGCTAAGTATTGCAAACGCTTCGTCACATCCAAAATCTCATTTGTCATTCAATATTTGAACTGTAAACATCTGAGCTAAACAATAAATCAAACCAGACATGTGCAAAGAAATAACTCTGGGCTGCTTAAAGCTAACAGTTATTTTCACTGTAGATTAATCTGCCAATTATTTTCTCAATTAATTTTAACCTATAAAGTGTGAGAAAGTAATGACATGTGGCATTAAACACGTCCTGAGGGCCAGAGTGATTTTCAAACAGTCTGAGTTGTCTGACCAACAGCCTTAAGAGATTCTGTTCATTATCTCACAACTTACTGGGAACTGGAACTTGGAGAACACACAGCTTTTTAAAAAGTCACATTTCTAATGATGAGACCTGCTAAAAACGGCCTAAAATGTGTAGGATGTACAAAGCTTGTTGTGGGATGCTTTGGTTCTGTTTTGGGCAATAATAAGCTAGCATTTACATGTTTCTATGTAACAAAATGGGTATTATGACTGATACTCAAATTGAATCCAACTGTGATGTTAAAATAATTTAACCTGGTTTATTTGTCTTTGCTAAATTGTTCTATGTCTCAAATGTTTAAGTTCAGCTGCTTACAAAATTTGACAGTTCAAAAATAACAATTTTGGAATCATTTATGTTAACAAATCAAATATTAAAGCAGGATTTGTATTTCACCCTGCACTTTAAAAGAGATAAAAAATAGTCTAAATAAAAGCTGTGCAAGTGTTAATGGACCAGCTGGTGACAGCATAAAAATTGCAAAATTGCATTAGGCCATATTGGATGAGTTTAAAAACTGGAGGTTGTTTATTTAATGGGAAAAAAAGGGTACAGATGAAAAAAGAAAGCAAGTGCAAATTTTCTATGGTTTAAAAGAAAGTACAAAAGCTATTAACACAAAGGTGAAAGGCTCTCTGGGCCATTTTGCATGCACTTAGTTTGGACCTGACTTCAGCGGGTTGGGTTCCATCTACTGTCAAATCACACAAGATGCCAGACTTAATGAGGTAAAAATAACAGCTGTGTAACATCTGTGAACCTTAATTTTGAACCACACAACCAACCTGATGATAGTTTTTTAATGAAGTATTTCCAAGACAATAGAAATGGTACATCCAGCTATCATTTCAAGCATTACAACATATTTTGCTCACTGAAACACATGAAGAAAAGGAAAAAAATACACAAAAAAGCAAGACATAGAAAAGATTTTTTCTTTTTTTTTTAGGAAACTGCAACATTATAGAGGTTTGCTCTGGTTTAAAGAGGTGAAATGTGTTGCTTCACCAAAAACACCTGTCCAAAATGCAGCAGCATGAGGCAGAATGTGCAACTACTTGTAAATGTGCCTTCAGCTGACCGACATCTATCACACAGAGGTGAGACTTCACATCCTGGGAAGTCACGCTGCTCTGACTAATAGCAGTTCCTGTTTGTACTGAACAGAAACAATCAAATGAATCACTTTATATAGTAGAAAAAGCCTATTGTGATCAATAAGTGACAAAGCATGTTACAAAAGGTACCTTTTCATGTAATTTTTGAATAGATTTTTGGACAAACATTCCCTTTGGACAAGAACATATATCCTGCCACCATTGTAAAGACAGTATGTCTGTGTTTTGACTCTAAAAGTGCTGTGAAATTTGTAAAAAAAAAAAAAAAAAAAGAAAAAGGTTGAAATACAAGAATAAAGCAAATAACTGCAAATATTCAGATACAGTTTGTATGTATTAATTTTTAATTTATTTACTGTTCTTTTTTCAACCCTACTGTCCAAACAACAACTACATAAGACAGACACGTGAGCGGACTGTGTGTGTGTCACTTTAACTGTAAGGTAAAACCAGTGCTGACATTTTACCCTCCATCTCCCATGTCAGACATAAACCCAGCAGCGATGAAGCTATGAAAACAAATCAGGAGCAGGCATGTTTTAAGATGTCAGCTCCTGTAATTGAATTTGCTAACAGGTCCTCTTGGGTGACTTCTCGCTGAATCACACAGAGGAAAGATGCCACAAAGATGGCACATTAGTCGCACAATCTGATTCGAGAAAAAGAGACAGTTAGAAGGGAGACAACCTTGTATTTTAGTGATTTGGTTAAACTACAGAAAGAGGATCGCTCCGTGCTCATTGCATCTCTTTCAATCCGCCTACCGACCACGTATCCTCACTCTGGAAGTGTCTGGATTTCACCAAGATAACAGTCAACGTGACACATTTATTGGTAACGTCTTGTTTTTGCTGGAAGAAGCCGGTGGCAGATAAATGGATGAGTGCTGTGAGTCATCGCTATTTTTTGTTAGTGACAGAAAACATCAGTTATCTGACTGAACAGACTCATTGTGTTAGCTCCATAGAAAAGGAATTACAGAATCATGAACAGTGCGAGGTTTTAGTCCAGATACTTGGGCCTAAAAAGCCTCAGGGTCCATATTTCATTAAATTAAAATAACATTTAATTTAATTGTCACATGCTGATTGAAACAACTGACAACCTGAGAGCAGGCAGTACTTCAGAACGGGAGAGCAGGTTGGTCTCTGAGGCAAAAATATAATTAAGATGCAATGTATACTCTGAGAGGATAATTGTGAATAGAGCAAGGGTCACCAATCCACTGATTGTAATTAGCATGATCTTTGCAGAGCATTGGAGTTTGCAAGATAATTTAATCATTTTCACCAATCAGAATGCACTTCTCCAGCTTAAATGTCGCTTAATTTGCTGATTTTAGTCACTGCTAATTCAAAGCAATCACATTATGTATGCAATTATATCTGTGCCTTAATCCCCAGTATGCATTGGGACAGTTTGAGCATACAATGATTCGCTGCATTATCAGGCAAAGAATCGTTTTAATTAAAGCAAGCTAACAAATAAGGGTTTACAGTTTTGGTATGTACCCAAACTTATATTAAGTATTTATGCAAAATTACACTTCTACATTCTGTCAGTGCTTCCCAACTCATTTTGTAAGCCCTACGAGCATTTGGACTGAACACTGTTGTCCCATTTTCCTATTTGTTTACGCTCTTGTACATTATAACAGTGTGGTTATGCTTATACATGAACAAGGAACTGAGATGGCTGAACATAAGGAAAAAGAGATGGGAGAGTGACATGAGTTTCCATTCAGCAAACTACTAAATTATAACCACACGCATGCATCTGCAGTGGTTATTGTTAATCTGTAATTAAATAAATCTTTAAAGTCCCCTCAAGTCAAAAATGTGTTCTGCTTCTTCTTCTTTCTCTGTGATGGGAATGAACCTGAGTTTGTTTACTGTCTGTTTGTTTTCCTGTCATTTTTCTTTTTTATTCAACACCTCATCTGTAAACACACAAACTGAATTTAAACTATAGTTATAATAACGTACATATTTTTTATTTGCACTTCTCTCTCTGACTTCAGTCTAAAATAAACAAGATTAAACCTTTTCATTTCCTGCCTTATTGTGATAGTGGACTACAGCGTCTGCCAAGCAATATACTTTTTTGCAAACTTAGACTGGAAGCAAACTAGGTGGTTTTTTTGTATTGTTTTGTTTTTTTTGTCGCCCACAAAAGTGGTTATCTTCAACTTCACCCAGGCATTCATCTACACTTGGGGCACATGAACAAGCAGGCAAATGGAAAAGAGGGCTGCTGTTGATCTTAGACTACAAAAAGCATCTTTATGGAACGGCTTTCTAATCATAAAAAAACAAAGACAGCAAATTAGACAGCTTTAAAGCTTCTTCTGACACGATGTAAACTGAGATGACCCACAGAGGTGAGCTGCACTGCAGAGCGCTATAAGCAATATTTACAGGCAAGCTGTGAAATGCATCTATTAAATTCAGATCTCTGAGCATTTCAGTGTCTCTCTGTGAGCTACAAGTGTGCAGAAAAACTCACACTCACAGAGACAAGCAGACACAGACACACTGATTTTCCAGTCAAGGTTGTTGCTTATTGTCATTTTCAGACAGATTTTACATGACTCCAAGCAGCAGCATTTTAAATGGTGCCGAGTGTGTGTCCTTTAGATCAGAATTCAGCAGATTCAGATGCTTTCACTGCCTCCAAATGCATATTTTCCACATGAGGTGACTCATTGCTAAATAACAAGATTTCACACATTTTGTCGTACAACTAAAAAGAACATGTCATCCACTGTAAAAGACCTTAAAATCTCACCTTGAGGTGGTTATATTCCTTTCATTTCTAAGCCAAATAAAACAAATAGAAATAAAGGATTGTTGTTGGTGAAAGCAGTGAAGCTAATGGATTTGTGTCACTGCAGAGATAAAAAAAAAAAAACTGATTCAAGGCAGAGAAACAATCTCGACTGTCCAACACAAACACCTCAAGGTGAAATAACAATAACAAAGTATTTACATTATCATATATATTGTATTTGTGCACAAGCAAGTAAAGTTCTGTTGTGGGATTGGTTCGCTAAATTACCATGAGACAATATCGCTGGAGGATATATTATGTTTAGGCTGTGTTTACTCTCAAATGCACGCTGAAAAAAAAGAGAAGAGTAAGTTTGAATCAAGACTGTACATTTCTATGAGTCACTGCTGATCTCTGCTGTACGGTACAAATTATCTCACTGATCAACAAATGTGTCTAAAAATGTACTAAATAACAATGTATTCTTGCGATTTTCCACAAAGGATTCAACTAGTGAAAAGTAACTGTGAAAGAAAAATGTGAAAGTAACTAATAAACTAACAGATCAACAATGTCATTCTTTGAAATGTCTTGCATAGTCTGCCATATCTGCCAGAAACAAGCAAGTTGCGCACTGGAAAGAGAATGTCGACCAACGACAGCAGCAAATCATCAGCACACCACTTGAGGGTGGCTGCTGAATCAGAACCTGCAGCTTCTCTACTGTTTGCCTTCTCAGGTTTCCAACCCTCATGTTGCTCTGCCAAACTAAGTTTCACTCAAAAACCTCAAACCATTACATGCAGTACAACTTCAATTAGCATTTAGATTTAAAGTTGCTACAAGTTCCCGTTTGTGACTTTTGAGGTGATGCCAGTAGCCTGTATCACTCAACAGGGTGTGTGCTTAAGTGCTGACATGGATCACCAGAGCAAATGATGATGCAAGCTGCAGACACATGGGTAAAGTTAAGGTTAAGGGTCTGTAGCACAGGTAAGCTGACCAACAGGACAACTTACATGAAACTGTGAGGTTATTTAAAGTTAAAACTACTCTGAGACACAAGAAAGATAAGATTTGGAAAGAGTTTAACATAGTTTTATACGCTGCATGATCACACGAGTAGGAATGCGGCAGTGGGACTTGTTTTTCTAAAGTGGGAGAAGCTCAGTTGCACAAGACAGTTAACACTGGTCAAACAAGCTGAAAATGCCAAATATAATGTCAGAGCAGTTTAGTCTAATTTTACCGTGGGGGCTCATACTGACTTTGGACTGCACTTTCCCACGATGGTGATCAAACCCTCCAGTGCACCATCCCCTCTGTTACTCTGTCTGTGTGTGTTTGCAACTTCACGAGCCTTTTGTTTCAACAGGTTTCATTTAACAGCTTGCCTCATACAGTGATAAAAGTCTTTTGCATATAATTTTCCTTCTCTTGGACTTGTATGATACTGTGAAATATTACAGGAGCGGAAAATGTGGATTGCCGCTGAGATTGTTTTTTAAAAGCAGATCAAATTTTCTCTAAATTAAGAGTTGTAATGAATTTGTCAAAGCATGTTGTACTTGTAATTACCGCATTTTTTATCTCAATATATCAGAATTAAACCGGTTAAAAAGATATTGTTTCAGATTAGAAGAAGTGTTGCTGCACAAATGGGTTTGATTTTGCAATACAAGTGACTAAGTTGCTCCAGGCATCTTTCACTGAAGAAACATGATTAAGTGTCCATTTGTCTTGGAACAGCTGAGCTGTGTCACACCATGAAGGAAATGAATCTGTTTTTTAAAGCTGTAAGTCTGTTTTACCTGTTGTAAAGCAAACTGTGAGCTTTGGAAAAGAGGGGCAGGATATGTGTCATTTAGCTGTCATGTCTTCTAATACTGACTTCTCTTTTCAAAATCCTCAGAGGTTTGTCTCCTCTAACGTCTCTACTTAACATCTACAGCAGGAATAAAGACTTCAGGCCTGTGTCGAGT
>JAUZTA010000020.1:2213859-2226902 GCA_034780835.1 Ctenochaetus striatus | reverse complement strand
CATTTTGAGATGTCTCCAAATGCATCCCAGACTCTTTTTCTTGCAATAGTTAGTATTAATTTAAAGGGGGAAAACCCAGCAAGCTTTGGCTACGTATGCAAATCCTGCTGACCTCTTAGGATGCTTTAACCCCCAGGCTGGGAGAGGAGATACACTGTACAAAACGCTGTATAAAACAGGCAGATGTTGTATGTATTGCCATATAGAAAAGCTTTTAAAATAAATGAACAAATCTTACACATGCCATCTCAACTCAAACCTTCCTTTAATTTTTCACATTTCCTTTTGAAATACATTCTTTGTCTGCTTCTCATCAGAATTATTGTTTCCACTGACACAAGCTTTTCTGCTCAGCCTTTAAATTTTCTGCCTAAACAGAGGCTGCAGCGAGCAAGAAGATGCCACAGGCAAACGTTCAGCTGCAATTTCAATCATAAAAACCTGAACAGGGTTTATTTGATACAACGGCTAAACAGTGGGCACAGATACTAGGAGCCACAATCTGATACTCTCCTCTCTCTCTCACACACACACATATTAAAGCACTTCCTCTCTGAACATACACAGGGTCTGCTGGGTGTGTGAACACCACTGTAGCCATGTGTCACCTCCAGCTGCATTCAGGCTCACTGGGAGTTTTTGGGGGAGTGCCCGGGTTGCCAAGGACCTCAGCGCCTACTGTATTGTATCCCGGCTACAGTTGCTATGGCATCTGTATTGTTGCGCTACCAACCACGATAAATGTATGCATGTTTCCCGCAGAGAGAGATCCCACGGAGGGCGGAGACATTAGCTTAACGAGTACTGCTCTGATGACACTGCACACACAGAAAATCACACAGGACGACACACACACGTTGAAGTGTGTGAAGAGATGAACACACCCAAAAAAAAGTGGTATGTTGTAATTACCACCTGTTTTCTCTCCTGGCAGCATGATAAATAGTTAGTCGACTTCAACAACTTGTCTTTTTATGCTCAAGTGTATGATCCTGTGTGTGCTGGTATGTGTGTGTGTGAGTGTGTCTCCCGCTGTGAGTCCATGTGTGTTTGTAGGACATGATGAAGAGAGGAATAAAGGGAGAGATTAGTGTGGATGCAGTGTAAGGCCTCAGTAATCTACTCTACTGGTGTTTGATTAAACTATCAAGCCTTGGGAGTTCAGATCACTGTCAGCTCTATTTGAATGTTCCCAAGCTGATCAACCAAATACACTCAAAGTCTGTTCCAATCCATTCATACAGTCACCCTGAGCGAGACAACCTGCAAGCTGATCCAATCGTTCTATTTGTTTACTTATTAAAGACTCGCTAAGACCTGCCCTGAGTGAAATAATCCTATGGGTAATTCAATTGTGGCCTTTGTTTGCTTATTAAGAGCATTTTCTCTCCAAAAACGCCGGCCCGGCTTCCCCCAGGAAAGCAATTAACCTGCCTGAGACTCATACGACAGCCTCAAGTTGAGCAACTGCACTGTGGTAATTTCCTCTGTATTCTGTGTCTCAGGGATCATTTGAAAACATTAACTTACCCTTCTCTATCGATGTGATAATCAAGATTATGATTATTAGAGGGAACACACCACCAGCAATAATTTTTTGTGATTAAATTAGTTTAATAAGCACATACCTGGATACATACTAGCCAGTGATATCCACACATGGAGTGAAGGATCTTATGTGCTTGAAGTTTACTAAGGAATATAAACTAGGAATAAATAATGTTTCCCTGAAAATATAACTGAAATCCTGTGTCAAAAGCCACTGCGCCATGTTCCTGACAAGCTTCAAACTCATGGATTTAGTGCTCTTCCTTGACTGGAGCAGATTTCGAATTGCTGAATTCAAGCTGGTGTAGGAATAGTAGTCCATTTGAAAGCCTCAAATTAAAGGGTTCTTGACAGGAAAATGCAATTCAGTGGTCTATTTATTGCCTCCATTCAACTCGATTCAAGTCTTTTCTGCAGCATAATTAAACAAGTACATCCACGAATGATTATTGGAAAAAGCATCTAATAAAAGAGATGGAAATGGAGACATACGAACAGACAGTTTTCGTCCCCTTGAGCAGCTTTTAGGTTAAAGGCATCATTATCATCAACACACTGTACAACTGTACAACTACATTACATGTGAACTATGTTCTCTATGTGTTCGATCCATTTGATGTCCAAAATTCTAATGTACTTCTCACTATGGAGTAAATTACTGTCAGAGATTTCAGACACATCAATGTCTTTACTCGTTCTCATTCTCATTCTGTTCAATATTTTAGCATATGGGCAACTTGGATGACTATTAACAGATAATAACAGAAATCTCTGCGGCCACTACAAAGTCACAGGAGGAGTCCAGACAAGCTTAGCTGTTTCTGTTATTATTAGTTACTCTGTTACTTCAACCCTGAACCCAAATGTAACTAACAACTAAAAGTCTGTTTAAATTAACATCTGTTTTAATTTGTGCTCTCAATTTTTTTTTGTGTAAGACAACAGTAAGTGGGTCTTCTGTCAACTCTTGTTTTAGAGCAAAGTACCTCTTTTGACATTTTCTACCCAAGACAAAACCTAAAGAGTGCCTTCTTCCTTCTCCTTTCTTGTTGATCAAACACAGAACACCCAAAGCGGTTTTGAATTATGTTGCAGAAGAATAGATTCAAACAACCTGAGGGCTAATTAAATTGTTTTGCTTGTCTCATATTTAGGAATACTTTATCCCCTGAAATGCGGCTGCCATTCTGTTTGATTAAGCGGTGGGACTTGAAGCTAGCTTTAATCAAAGACACGACAGTAAGAGAACGGCTCACATAAAGACAGAAAATGATCTAAATAAGAAATCATAATAACGCTTAAGAAAATGATAAACGTTACTGTTATGACTCTCTCTCTCTCTCTGCTTGAGCAGTAAGCTATTTATAGAGAGAAATTCTGTGTGACACCTGCTCAGCACCCAACGGCAGACTAGCTGTTGAACAAAGTGAACTATTTAGAAAACACGAAGCAAGATATTTTGCCCAGGAGTTGTTAAAGGGAAACACAGGGTTAACAAGCTCGAGACTGGGCTTCTATCCATCAGATGGACTAAAAAATGACGCAGAACACAAATGAATGCTGGTGCTGTTTCATGCTAGCTCAAAGTGTTTTTTTTTAAATAGACAACACTTTGGTATCAGTAAAGCAAGTTTTTTTCTCTGCAGTTATTTCCAGTCATTATGCCAAGATAAGCTAAACATGTCCTAGCTTCAGCTTCAAATTTAACAAACAGTGTGGTAGTAATATTCTTATCTTAGTCTTAAATAAAAAAAGCCTAATTCCCAAGATAACACACTTTTCTTTTGATTAGTAACATACACTCTCCCATGTTGTTTCCACTGAATTTTCCATTTTGTCCCACTGTATCGTATTTTAATTCAGTTTTGGAAGAAAAGTCACCATGATAAATTCCTGCGCCTCTGGCAAATGAAGCAACACTGATACCAACTCAATCCCCAAAAATTAATCCAGCAATTCCATGCTGACATGGCATCTGTTGGCTGCATGTTGCCGAATGCTAAAGGCAGTAATTTCCATTAGAAAAATAATTCAAAACAGCTGGAATATTTGGTTGAAACAGTGCTGGACAGCAAATATTCCTCTTTTCCTCCCTCTGTACACTGTAGTGTTCAAAGCCACTGTGGTACCAAGTTCAAAGCCCTTTAATGAACTTAATTCCAGTTTAAGTCATGTAAACAAGTCAACAAACAGACTAACAGGCCCTGCAGCTAAAAATACTGACCAGCCGAGTAAAACTGGCTCATTAAGACAAAATTCTGATTGATTTGTCCTCCTGTCAGGGTCAAATTAAAACTAATGGAAGTAAACTATGCAAGACAACCACCACACTTGACTTAGACAGTTTCTAATTAAGCTCAAAATAACCTGCACAGATGTGTAATAGAGTGTAATAGAAAAATATTTGAACCAAACTTACATTATGGTAATTTTGACTATAGTGTTTAAAATGTTAATTGATGTTAATTGCTGTCTCTCTTAAAAAAAAGGCTGAATTTAAATGAGAAATGCTGTTTTTTTCAGGTTCCTACTTAAGGCTTCTTTTTAAGTTTTATCAAGCTTGTGAGCATTATTTAAATAAAAAGGACCAAAGACAACAGATGGTGAATGTGCCAGAGGGAGGAACTGCTTCGTTTTCCCAAAGCAATAAAGTTCGATCGCTCTCATGCTGCGTTTCCCGAACTGTAAGTCAGGATCCAAAAGGGACTGGTGGCCGGGGTTGTTTCTGGAGGTGTGCCACATGGCAACAGCACTCTCTACATCTCAGTGACAATACAGACCTAAAGTAAATCTTCTCCCTCCAGTGTTTCATTTTCATGAGTTTACTTTACGGTTTAGGTGCGTAGGTGCCTTCAAGGTCCATTAAAAACCCACTGGAAGACAAGAGGTAAAATATCATCACCTGTTGTCTCACCCTCTGATAATTAAAGGCTGATTATCACTTGATTATTCAATCCTATACTAATAAGGAAGAACAATAAAATATCCAACAGCAATATACCAGCAAACTGTCATTCTTAAACTCGTTAAAATCGAGATATATTTTAGCAAAATACTTTACAGTTTAGCTTTAAGCTTTATTGTGTAAGGGTGCAGTTACAGCAAAAATAACTAACTAAATAAATAATGTCTACGCATTAAGTCACACATCCCTCATTTATCATTATAAGCACTAATTGCACACTTTGTGCATGTTTATTACCAGAGGTGTAGTTATTTGTTAAAATAACTGATAGGACATACTGTATGATGCAGTTATGGCTTGTTTAAAAGATATTATTGGATTTTTAACAGGACATATTTGACAGATTTAGTAATGATTGGGTCTGCAAGCACTTAAAATGTATATAGATTATAAAAAATTGTGTCAGAACTATAATGATCTTGTTAGGAAGCTGAAACCAAATATAACATTTTAAATGATTCCTGGAATGTTTGTTGTCATATTTATTGATGTGATTCTGACTAACAAAGTTAGTTTTCACCTTATGCTACGTGAGTTGACAATCTTTGTGTTTATTTACCACAGACAGCGAGCGAGTAATAGCAGGCACACAGAGTTTGTGTGGCACAGATGACTTAACTCAAAATGTAACTTTGTTCTGCGCTTTTAAAGTCAAAATGTAAAGAGTCTCACAGCAGGTTTTGGTTTGAAGTCAGCACCAGACTGCTGACTTCAACGCAGTAAAACAGATTCTCCCTGAGCAACAAGACGTAGAGAGGAAATAGTTGTAGAGGGGACAAAGATATCACACAGGCACATAAAATTAAGTAGAGGAAGTAAAGTTATTTATATGGTGCTATCTATGGTCCTGGCTCCCTCTCTCTGCGCTTAGTCCTATGGAAGCTGAAAAAGGGTCCCTGTCTGATTCGGAGGCGTTGAGGGTGCAGCGGAGGTTCTGGAATATAATCTATTTGCTAATTATAAACCAAGGCTAAAGCACGACCAAGCCGCCGCTCCACTGAGCTCAGGGCTATACCCAGAGGCTGGGGAAGAATTAGCATAGTCTGCACACACACAGAGACACACATATGCACAGAGTCTCAGGGTGATTAGACCCGCCCTGGATGTGAACAGCAATTAACTGCAATCAGAGCCCTGTCCCTCTCCTACCCAGCCCTCCCACCTTCACTCTCTGTGCCTCTCATCCCTCCATCTGCATGTCAGCCCTTTCACTTGTTTTTGTCTTGATTATTCTTCGAGGGATTCCTTGATATTTTGGATTTTACTTAGTTTCTTTTCTTCAGCACACGCTGATTGTGTTGCTGCAGGAGGAAGATGTGAAGTTGCTGTGGCTGCAATTCTCAATTCTGTTTTCTCTCTTTTGTTTATTTCCTCTTTGCATGTTTTCAGTATTGTTCACCATTTTGTTCAATAAATAAGTTCTCAAGGGGAAAAAAAGCTTCCCAAGCTGACATGTTTGCTAGCAATCAGTATGAAAGTTGTTAGTACCTCAACTTAAAGTAGCTACAAAGACGAAAAAACATAAATGCAGTTTATTAAAAAATATATTTATACCATCAGGTCTTGTTTCAGAATTGCCTGAAAGCCATGTTTTTATTGTGTAGCAGTTAACTAAAAAGTGGCAAGCTAAAAAGCTTTGATAGTTGACTACATTTTGGATAATCTGTCCTCTTAAATGTCAGGACCTTTAAGGTAGTGAAGTTCATCAAACTGTGAACTGGAAGTGAAAAATCCATGCAGATTTCCTGTAGTGAATCTAATTCTTAATGCATTTCAATCTGAACGTGCTCAAATTGACATAAAATTTAGATTCAAACAGGCCTCTGAGCATAAAATTACACTTTTTAGAGGAAACCAGAATAACAGCCTCCCTCCACCAATTTCAGAAAAAAAAAATTTAATTTCCTTTACAAGCATTTGCCTGGTCCATGATCCTTCCATGTTTGCAGGGATATCGTCATGCCACAGTGGCTCTGATCCTCAGACTCATTATAACAGGATGCTTGTAATGCTGATGATAGAACTGAAGCTTATTCTACTGTAACAATCAGCCGGTTGCTCTGGTTGTGTCAGCTAAATGCAGCAAATGTAAATGAAAATTGAAAAGTGACAGGAAAAACGAGATACAGCGAGGGAGAGGGAGGAAGTATTCAGTGGGTGTTAAAAACTGAGGCACAGTTGCAGCACTGATCCAGCAAGACACCCTGCAGCCTTTTAATGAAACTCAGCAACATTAAGCCCGTGCTTGAGGCAAGTGTTGGTCATGGTAAGTGCAAAACCAGCCACAAACAGCATTAAAAAAGTCCACATTGTAAAGAGATTTGATTTTTAGCACAACATTCGACTAAGCTTGGGAAAAAAAAATCACTAAAGTGAATATTCACACTGGGATTACACAGACTGGGCCGCATTTCGGGAAGCTTTAAAGATAAGTGAAGCGACTGATCATGATCCTCTCCTCGCTATCTCCTGTCAACTAAAACATCAAACATTAAAACATCAGAGGCATTAATTAGAAGACATACATACAAGCATATCTTACAGGCACATGCTGCGGTGTATACATGTCATGTGTCACATTGCAGTTCTCTAATGGGAGGTTTTGCACTAACTCTGCACAAACAGACAGAATTTCTCACTCTATCCCTTTCTTTCTCTATGCCTGACCAGTCACTGTCAAGAGTCAGCGCATGATGCCCTCTCACTCATTTCATGCACTCAGGCAGCTGAAGAGAAGAAGGACCTCGACAGCCATGAATGGAATTTTATTATTTTTATGTTCTTGCTTTTTCATAGTGTTCTTATATAAGGCAAAAAGCAATTATATGTATGCTTATGTTCCATTTTTTATGCTACTTTTGCTCTGTGATTTCAAATCTGGGCTACCCATTGTTAGCCTGGGACACGAACTTCTCACTGCCTGCAAAAGCCACCAATGTAATATCTGTGTTAGTGTTATCAATACTGTATTAGCTGCAGTTTAAATTACCACTGCCAGTTAAAGCTAGCTGGCTAATTTTCCTCATGTCCTTGGTGGTCTTCCATGTTCGCATTATATCATATCATTGTAAAAGGCCAGGCAACCCTGCTTTACTACCCAGTGTTCACTGGCCAGTCAAAGTTTTCCATTATGTAGCATGTTAGCAGAAAATATGTTAGCAGTTGTTGCTTTTAAGGATCTTTAGGGGACGACACAGGAGGAGCAAAGCAGAGAAAAGTGAGAGAGTATTTGGCCAGTGGGAGACTTCTCTCCGTGGTCTACATCTGGTGAGTCAGGCTGCCTGCTAACAAGCTCAGAGACCCACAAAACATCCCACAGACCCTCACCGGTTCTCACATTTAAGAAACACAACCTTCAAAACACAAACTCTCCCTGTCATGCCCTCCTTCTTTTCAGTTGTCTGCGTGTGTTGTCCTCTAGACCTTCAAAAGTGTCGTCATTTTCTCTTTTCTTTATTCCTCCATGTTTCTAACAATCCTGTTCCACCATCTGGTACCATCCTCCTCAAGGCCCTCTGCTTCTCAGGCTCTGAACCTCTGAATCTCTTCATCTCTCCATTCAGGCAACTTTCTCAAAAACAGCTTTCTTTCTGCTCTTTTAACCTTTTTCACTCCATCTATCCTCCATCTAAAATCCTTCTGCGACTTTCCCTCCCATACACCTGGCCTCCTAGCATTTTTCCTTGTTTTTTACACCTCCCCATTCCTCTATCTTTCCCTCCATTGTATCATCCATTTAACCTTTTAACCCCACTGGCCCTATCTGTCCTCTGGCCATCTGCCTCAATTTCTCAGAATTCTCCCTTCACTCCCTTTTTTCTCTCATCTGTGTTTTCTAAATCATCTCTCCTTTGTCACTTTTCCTTCCCAAAACCTTGCGACACCATATCAAGGAGCAAAAAAATTAAAAGAACATTGCTGACAATGGTTTTATAAAAAAAGGTGCGAGGAACAGAAGAGAGTCCAGAGGCAGAGAGTGTGTGTTTGCTGTCTTTGTGTGTGTGTGTGTCAGAAGACAACAGCATGAGCAAATAAGACAATGAAACTACAAAATAGAAATGAAAATCAAGAACAATGGAGAGATGGTCGGCAATACCAGGGGGGAGAATTCAGAGCAGAACAGGGGAGATGGAGAGAGAGACAATGAGAGAGCAAACAGGAGCAGAGCAAATAGCACAGAGAGCAAAGGCGAGATTAAAAAAATGCTCAGCTGAAACTGAATCGGGGCAACTGTAGATCTATGACCTGCTGAGCTGTGAGAAAACATAGAAAAAAAAAAACTGTACTCACCAAGCCGACACACACACTTCCACTTGGACAGGCATGCACATGTACACTCCTCTCATAGCACTCTGGTAACAGCTGCAAAAATGCACACACACACACACACACAAGTGTTACCCATGCAGAGTTGTACTTGGCACTCACTGCCCACCTTCTACTTCACAGTCAAATGACAGGCGCCGTCATGCTTCAACACTGAATACAGCTGCTGCACAGCAGGAATGAGGCAACACTTTCTTGCCTCATGACATTCAAATAAGTATTAAAGCCACTCTAACTTACATTTATATACAGTGGACTGCATTCAACAACAGTGTATACTTAAAAGAGGTCAGTCATTGTGACAAACGTCCAAGTCTGCTGTTTCTCTTTTATCTATAAAGCGCTGTAACCTCTTATGAATCGTCTTTGTGTGAGGCCCAGTATCTGGTTCCAGATTCCCTGCTTTTCTCTGCTGTCTATCATTATAAACTGAATGTTTTGGGGGGTTTTGGCAGACAAAAAAAGCAATCTAAAGACAAAACCTCAGGCTAAGAGAAATAGTGACAAGATCTGACATTTCATAGATCAGGTGACAATGAAAACTTATTTCTTGCTGCTTCTTTTGCAGCTGACAAATGGAAGATCCAGCTTCGAAAACATACATTTTACTATGTAAATATAAACACTTACATTGGCAGAACTGATTAAGACTTTCTTCTGTTTCTGCAGAAAAGCACACACAGACACACACACACACAACCTATTTGAGTTGCCCAGTAATTTTAAATTCTTGGAAAGAAATCACTGCAGGTTTTAAGGGAGGTGTTGAGGGATTTGCCTCAAAAAGGAAGATGCAGCTGGAGTGCAGATTGGAGGTGATATCACTCTTTTAAATTAAACTTGTCCCTCTTTTCTGCATCTTTCCTATCTCCCTCTATTTTATGTCATTTATTTAACTTAGCTTGTTATTTCCATGCCACAACACACAGTCTGAAGTGAATAATCTGAAAGCAAGGCATATTACTTGCAGGCTTTGCCTCTTTCTCACTTTCTCAGACTTTGCTGGATAAAAACATGAAAAATCTCTTATTACATTTATTTAATCAAATATCCCCTTATTTGCACATATTTAAAAAATATCTCTATCTCTCAGTGTATTTTTGGTAGCTTTTATTTCATTAATGTGACTTTTTTTCCTTCAGATTGTAAGACCCATTTTTCATTCTTGCATGTTTATGTTTACGTTTACTGCTGGAATTTTACCATTTATTCTTAAGTCAAATAAAAGCCACTGTTGTGCTGTGACTCAGCTGTAGCATCTGTATGTTATCCTGTCTTGGTTAGACCTAAACCTGAAAATGCCCTTTTTTAAAACCTTTTCAAGGCATTTATGGCTTTTATTAGATTGTCGACAAAGGAGAAATGGAAGGAAATGAAGGGAGAGAAGGAGATGAAGACTGACATGTAATAAAGGTCTTTCATCATTGAGGGTGCGGCCTGTGGTTGGTGCCTTAACCCTAATGCCAACAGGGCACCACCCTCCAGAAGCCCTTTGATGGTTTGTCCCCAAGCAAGGATTCCCAAAAATGTCCTCATTCCACGGTCTAAAACTCAATTTGATCCTTGTAAAGATAGACGTGCAAGAGCATACCACACACACACACACACACACGCTCACACACTGTCTGATACAGATTCAGGATCAAAGGCAAGAGGATCTTATTTCTCCATCATGTGATGGTGCAGGCCTCATAGGTCGCTTTCTTTCACTGAATGCTTATGTGTAGGAGGGGATGGCATCTACATGGATTTGCTACTTATGCAAATGACTGTTTAAGGACCTCAGGACAAACCAGTTGGGTGTGTTTTTTAGGATTTTTTATGACTAATTTATGCTCAAGAGCCAACACCAGTCACCTTATCCCATCCTCCTCCTTGCTTCATCTCTCACTTTCATCGTCTGTTTAAAAGTTAACTAAAACTTTGATCTACTCTTCAATGAGCTGAAAATCAAAACTTACCCAAACCCACAGAGGCTTCTGATCCTGAGACCGATGTGAGTGTAAGTATTTGCATTCAGTTTCAGGATTCCCACCCAGCACCTCACCCCGCTTTTGTCAACGAACAAATCATGCGGAGTCAGATACGGTCCTCCTCTAATGACACCCACCAGCTGTTTGAGGGTGCTGACACTAATGGAGGTTTGACGCATCAATAAGGCGTGATAATCTCTGCGAGGAGAAACTTGCTTTGTGGTTGGCTTGAGCCCGGCTTGACTCTTCCACCAACCTGATTGATCGATCACCCTGCTGCGAGCTGTTGGCCCACTTCCATGAGAGCCAAGTGCAACCCGATTCTGTAAAACACACTTTCCCTGACATGACTCCTCCTAACCCAGAAAGGGCTTTTGTATGCGCAGACATATGTGTGTGTGTCTGATTGAGCAGGGAGGGGGGGGGGTTCCTCAGGGATTCTCTACTGCCAGACTCATTACAACATCCTCCTCCTCCTCCTCCTCTGGTCTGTAGTGACCTAGAAACTTCTTATGGGTCAGATCATAAACTGAACCCTCCAGCCTCCAGTTCTGACTGAGAGACAGTGTGTCTTCACATCCATCACCTCTCAGTCATTTGTTTTACCAGCCGTGCTTCTCCTCCCAAAAGAAAACAACAGCTGCCTTTTCTTCTCCACCATCTTTCTTGTTTTGTATTTGTTTTCTCTCTCTCTCTCTCTCGCTCTCTGTTTGTATCAACCAAACCTGTCTCCCTCTCATACACAGCCAGACCTAAATCTCCAAAGAACAGGCGGATCTGTTCCCACACATTCATCTTCATTGCCAGCAGCTCACACAGTCTCTCTGAGGACAGCTACAAAGCCAGCAGCTGCCTCTGCTGCCATCTGCTGTCCGTACATATCACTGCTTGATCATATATAGTCAATGACTCACATTTTGAAGTTCCTAGGAGTTTAATATTATGTCATCCAGGGGAGGATTAATGAGTCTATTCTTGCTTTAAACAGCACTCTGCTTTATATTTATACCTGCTGCCTCCATTCTTACAGAAAGCCTATATGTCTTCTTTAGTTCCACTGAAGTTTGGTGCAGCGTGTCTGTAAGGGCCAGTGCTGCATCAAATACTCACTGAGCCGCAAAAAAAGTTTATGGTAGTGCGCCGATAGGTTGATTTCCATCTACCTGCTTTTTAATTTGCGCTTTAAAAATCCCAAGTAGTGGAAACACCAAAGATTATAAAAGACTTTAATGTTTGGCTGAGGGGGAAAAACAAAAAAAGGTATCAATAAAGCAAAATACAATTTAGTGCAGTGGAAACAGACTTGATGAATAAATCATTCACATCCAGCGAACCCGATGCTCCATGTAAGGAGTGAGGTTGTTTCATACTTACTATGCAGGAAAATAAGTCCTTACAAGCTGGTGCTGATTTGCCAGACTTCGAGTTCACACTCTCTTTTCTCTGTCATTTTTTTTACACATTTTGGTTATATGTTCATTTGTGTCAGGCCTGTTTCTATTACTGCAAGCATTCTACCAACTTCAGAATTTTATTTCCCAAATGGTGTTTCTCACTCAGTCTTGAGAATTGAGTCACAGTGTGTGAGTTCATTGCCATCATTTCATTGAGTTGAATTCAATGTGATCGATACACTAACTGATAGATTCTCTGGCTGATTATTTGCTTCTGTAGGTGTTTGTTACAATATTTGGTCCTTGGGTGTTACGGATATGCAACAGGGTGGTAAAGCAATGTTTGATTTATTATTAAAATGTGTCCTTTTTCTCCCCCCAGTCTCTGTGCAGAATGGCTGTTTTGTAAATGCAAAGTGAAGGCTGATATTAACTGAAAATAGGGAGCTCTAAGTGGTGTTGCACTAAAATGTCCCCAGACACTGTGGCTGTACTCAGATCAGTAACTCTTCTTGTACTGCTGACAGAGGAGATTAGGATTTAAAAGACAGAGGGGCTGATCCTAAAACAGCACTGAGGGACAGCTTAAATTCCTGACTATTATTTGATGACCTTGTGCGTCCGTGTAAACAATATATTTAAAGTTTTGCTCATCGGTGTGTGTTCTGACACACTGGCCTCTGAGGTTTTTTTTACTGGCTTGACTTCGTGGCGGTTTACCAACAAAAAATAAAGACATACCCAACCAAATAAACAAAAATTTACATCCAAAGATAAAAACATAAGAGCTTAACAAGCACTCTGCTTTGGATGACTTGGGAGATAAAGTGGAAAATA
>JAUZTA010000020.1:2191474-2202759 GCA_034780835.1 Ctenochaetus striatus | reverse complement strand
TTTCAAATTTCAGTCGTTAATAAACTTGAATGAGCTTATTTCTGTTGTTGTGACAGGCAGAGCTGCCGAAAACAAAAACAACCTTTCCTCATCAACAACAGAGGGAATGATTTTCGTCTGTGCTAAACATCATCGTGTCAGTTTATATAAAATAACTGGACTTCTGTCAGCCGCTGGAATCGCGTGGCGGCTGCACAGCTCTACATTTGTTAAGGTGGCGA
The DNA here is from genome assembly GCA_034780835.1 of Ctenochaetus striatus. NCBI lineage: Eukaryota > Metazoa > Chordata > Actinopteri > Acanthuriformes > Acanthuridae > Ctenochaetus > Ctenochaetus striatus. The sequence continues at coordinate 2,202,538 of JAUZTA010000020.1, read as the reverse complement.
GGGAGGCAGCCTGGATCCTATTTTTGGGAGATGGTTGCTTGACAGCTCCATGGTTAATGTGACAATGGAGAGTTCAGACGAGACGCTGTTTGTATCTCCAAAATGTCAGCCAGAGAATTCTTATTTTACATTTGACTCCCCGTGCACTTTAGAGATTACAGAGTGTTTTGAAGGCAGAATGGGGGTCACAGGGTTAGAAAAGTAATTCAGCACACAGGGGAACTTGAATTTATACTGCAGCTGAAAGAGAACATGAATCGGCTCATGCATAACAAAAGAAAAAAAAATAGCTCTGTCTCCTATTTAATCGCCCAATCTTGGATTTAAAGTCAGCAAAGATGACACAATATTTGCTTCTTCATCCATTTGATCCATGGCTGCCACCCAAACAAATAAAAGATAAGAGCCAAATCCTGAGGCCTTAGAAACAATAGGAAGGAGATAATTACTGTTTAAATTCAAATCAGTGATTATCTGTGGATCTTTTTATAATAACATGGTAATGCTTTGATGAAGAGATATGACTTTCCTTTTTGTCGACAGTATGTGTGTCCCAGCATCCATTAACGCTGACATTTGACACTGGCTGATACTGACATTTGCCTCTCCTGTGCCAACAGACGAACCACCGGCTTGTTTTCCACCACAGTCTACACACACCGGGTGCAGGGCTGATCTGGGGGACAGCTGTTTATGTTAATGAAACGTGGCCTGAACTTATCAGCAGACACACGGATCCAGTTTATAAATAGTCAGCTACAGCGGATATGTTTACATGCGCACAGCGATGCATCGATTTCTCACACTGGGAACCAAGCAAATGTCTGATTGTGTCCTTGACAGCAATCCTGTGATGAATTATGAGTTTGTATATAAAATGACTTATGACTATTTTAAATATTGTTGTTACAATATAAATACATCCATTTTACGACAACGAGTAATGCAAATGCAAATGTTCTTAAACTCCTGATGCACATGTAAACATGCCCACTGAGAGGCTGTATCTGTCAGCCCTCCCATTCACAAACTGGATGCAGAGGAGCCGGACCAGAGGAGGAAGGATGCTCCGAACATCACGGTGCGGAGAAACTCAGCTCGATAGGGAATCGAAATTTAGAAGACCCTCGGAGGCAGCTGAGCGCAGTCCTGTCTCACACCTCCGACCGCTGCTAATCAATCATGACAGCCGCATGTGCACACCCTGTGGGTTGCCGCAGTAACAGACAAGTGGGTCGATAACAGAATATTGAGCGGTTGTCTCTGTCCCCCTCTTACCTACCCCAAGAGAAATTCATCTGTCTTGTGAAAAGTTATGAAGCGCATCTGTAGCGTCTGATCCTCTTCCTTGTCCTTGTGGAAGTTTAAGAGCGCCACAGACTCTGAACAACAAAATGCCACAACTCCTAACGAAGCACTGATGGAGACAGAGAACTGATGGAGCGGATTGGGGGGTAGATTTTTCAAGACATCCAGTTGGATGGATTTGATGCTTACAGGTGAGGATACGCGTGCCTTTGCATGTGCATGCGTGCGTAAACGTGCAGTAAAAAGCCTCCCAGTCTAACATCCTGTTTGTTATCAGAGTCAACAGGTTAAGTCGTTACTTGTGACTTAAAGGGAGAAGTTCTTGCAGTTAAATTCACAGGAAAGAAAGAACGAAGGTCACTGTAAACTAGAGTCACTGTAAACCTCAATCCTTTGGTGCTGCAGGATGATCAGTTCTTCCAACTGTGTCACATGTCTCAGGAACAAATTAGTAAGACTTCTTTCAACTCTCAAATCCCTCCCCAGAACAGACCCGGTGACCTTGGGACTGTAAGTTCAAATACCCACCAGCTTAAGTACTCACACTTCTGTTGACTGAGGCACAGAAAGAAATCCCTCAAATGCTAACTCCACCCCTTGAATTGTCCCCTGGAGGGGGAGGTTGTGGCATGTCAGTTGTTGGCTCAAATCAGGTGTACAGAATTCCTTTAAGTTCTTAGGAATTGAGCCGTTAATGGAAAATCCCCCCAAACCCCCTTCTTGCCCCCTCAATACCTCTCCATGCATGTGACTGTAGGTTCCTAGGCTTGAAGCAGAGTTAGTAATACTCCTCGTAGTTTTTGGGGTTGAGGCAATAGAGGATTCCTCCGCCGAAGGAAAAGATGGTCCCTCCCCAGGCCAGGCCGTAGCCCCAGTTGAACTCGTGGTAGATCCTCAGACTGACGCTCTCGATGAATTTGATAGGGTAGAGGACCAAACTGCAGGCCTGGAGGACAACTGAAGGACACATGCGGACAGTAATTACAAGGCAACCTACAGAGTAATTTTTGCAAACAACAGTGATAGGAAATCTTCCACCGATGGTTTACTGAGCAGAATCGCTGTGGGATGGTTAGCATGCAGTGGGTTGAGAATAAATCAGAATAACTGGAAGTTTACGAGTAAAAGAACATTAGAAGTTGTTTGAGTGCCTTTAACTGCACAAATTGAAAAAAATGGTCTGAGAAATGTTTAAAAAATCCCAAAAAGAAAATCTCCCTTCAAGTGCTCAAGTGCATAATTAGCTATTAGTGCCTGGCTATCCAGTCAGAGTGCTGGATTTTAATAAGGTGGTGAATAGTTTTTCACAGAAATGGGATGGTGTGAGGAAAAAATGCTTGACTTGTGGCTGTTGATGAATATTTCAAAAGCTTCAGAGGCTCAGCGATCACTTTAATGATAGTGCGGGATTCAACAATGTTAAATCCACTGTTTTTCGGAGAAACACATTACAGACATTTCTGCAGCCTCCACCCTGTGTTATCTTGATTTTCCAACTTGTTGTATAGGAACGTGATCAACTCACTTGTTAAGTCTTTTCCTGCTCAAAATTTCAGAGATTATTGAGAAACAGCTTAGTTACAGCCTCACAGAGCCTCGAGATCAACTACAGATCCTTGGACTTGTTTCAGAACAATGAAAATATCTATATACGACACTGCTGCAGTCTTCTTTCTAACTTCTTGCTGTGCACGTATGCACAGCCACAAGTGGGAATAATTTCTATTGTCACAGTTGAAACTAGAGTTTAAAGATCGCGCACAATGTGAACCAGATAATGAGAAAGAAAGGTAAGAAAAAAAAATCATTTGAAATAGATTGTAGTCAGTTTCTAGTAAGTAAACTAACAGCACAAGTGCCAGCTGGACGAGACAGAAGGGGTGTAAATGCTCCAAATATTTATGTGCTTTGTAATTTATCAGTTTTAAAACAACATCTGTATAATAGCACATATGCAAATATGTGAGCCAACATTGTAGAAGAATATTTGTACTCAAAGTTGCACAATGATGTATTACAGTTTTTTTTATAAACTAATTGTTAATAATTGATTTCTGAACCAACTTTCCATGTAAAATGAGTCTTCTGTAAAGTTTAATAAGTTTGAGTTAATGGGATTTGGTCACCTACACTATTTTTCTTTTCAACTTTTAGCAATCACGTACAAAACAGATTAGAAATGTTAGAAAAATAGCAGAATTTAGCATCGATTGGGTCGAGAGCAGAGTCGCACGCCCGGAGGGGATGTCGTTTAGCTCTGCTTAGTTCATTTAGCACATTTCAGAAAAACAAAATAAATCAAACTTGATCAGGCAAGAGGGGAGGAGAGGAGAGGCGATGATGATAGAGAAAAGGAGGAAAGAGGAGAGAGGCTGGACGGAGGAATGAGAGGAATGAGATGGAGGAAAAGGAATAAAGGGCCGTAGTAAAAGGGTCAGAGGAAACAGGACGAGTTAAGGGAGGGATGGAGGGATAAGGGGAAGTGGTAGTAGGATGGGAGAGAGGAAGAGGAGAGAGATGGATGGCAGTGGAACAAAGGGAAACACATCAATCGTTATTTCTTCAAAGGGAATTCATCTTGTGGGAACGTAAACAAGCTCTGGCACTTTCCTGCATGGAGAGAAAAAAAAAAACACGGAATGCATAATATCTAAAAACATGCAAATATTAACACAGATGGTGTGAAAAACATGCCTGAGAGGGGAAGCTGGTTGTTAAGAAGTGTGTATGTGATCTATGATTCGCGGAGTGTCCCTTTATAGTCCACCAGAAAACACTTTGCCCCTGAGCTCGCCTTTAAAAACACTGTTTATAAAGGATGTTTGTGTCCCATGGCGGGAAAACAAGAACATTTTGAAAGCTGGTGTCTTTTATTCGTTTGTATATTAAGAATTCATAGACTGCTGATCTCTCTGTTCAAAGTTCTGATATATTAATTATTTCAGCTTGAAGTATTAATGATTATTAAATCAAAGCAGCACATTTTTACTTTTTGAAAAGTAAAATGCCTCTCTGAAGTTTTATAAGTAGATATCCACATTTTGTTTGGGCTCTAGTCTGTGGTGCTAAAAAATGACAAACAACATAACATAGTTTTAACAACTTGTTCCAATTTCTTTATAGTTTGATCAGCCTTGCAAGTAAACATAGACATAAATATATTTATAACATCGTTATAAATATAATATCACTCTAAAATTGCACTTACATTTCAGCCCAGTCGCCAGGACAAAATGTCGGCGTTGTTTGTTTTATAGTTTGTTTTAGGTTATTCTGCAAAATTATGAAAGTGATGTAGCTCAGATAACATTTAACAACAATAAAAACAAGCATTGGAGCTGCTGTTAGTATTTATTCTTTACTTCTGTTGTGAGCTGAGGTTAAACCAAGTTTTTTATAGAAACCTAATGACATATTTGGTTTAAATCAGTTCATTTTCAGATTCTGGGTCAAGTCTGGAAGAGTTTAGTAAATCTAGCACAGTGTTTTTTTTCCATATTGCATGTTTGGGTCATGCTACAGCTCTGATTCATGCCTCTGACTTGAATCCTCTGTATAATAAGATGGGCCTTGGTTTTATAAGCTGCCTTCCATGCAAAACTTGATGGAAAAAATAAACATGAATTCAGTCACTACATAAACCTATGGCATCATTACATTACGTAAAGACATGCAGGATAACTTAAAATTGAAATGAATCTGGAAAGGTGCTTCTGGGGCCAGTGGCTCCTCACACATCTATATTCAAGCTGGAAATGTCACACAGTCTGTTTGCTTTGCTGAGGCTTAAGACAGAAAAGCTGCTCAATCATTACAGCATGCAAAATTATTCTATTTGAGTGAGCAGTCAAATGTCAATCCAACATAATAATAAGGATGTTTAATTCCAATCCATTGCATTTTGATTCCTTACACATGCTCTAAAAGTATTTTCCTGGAAAAAAACACATAGCTTCAGTAAATCTCAAACACTTTCCAGATTTCCTCTTTAGTGTTTTATCGCACTGCTGTGGTTTTCAGAGTAAGGTTGAGAAAAAAAAACGTCAGACAGGCAACACATCCGGCTTTGCAAAATGAAACATTACACGCTCAAAAAAAAGAAGAAATTTTCCAATTATTCCCGGGAGGTGTGGATGGGGAAATGTGGAAACTTGACAGTTGTCCAGCTTGAGATCGGGGCTGGCAAGGGAAATTAAACGGACAGGCGTGACACTCCGCTCCGACCCTGCTGGGCCAGACTCATAAAAATAAGATTTTCTCTAAATTAGTTTGAGGGAGAGAGGTATTGTGTGTGTATGTGTCAGTGTGTGTGATAGAGTGTGTGTGTGTGTGTGTCTACTTAATGAGTAAGTAAGGATTATCATTTAAAATGCATGTCAGTTTTCAATGTGATTACTCTGCAACCTTCCAGTTACCTTGTCTAAATTGGCTAATTAAGTGTGTGCTTGTGTGTGTGGGTGAGTGTGTGTGTCATCGGGTGTGTGTATTTTTGCACATAATGAGTGTGTGGCCTTCGACCCAGGTTTGGTGTTATTGTTTACGGACAGCAGTTGACTGTGTGTGTGTGTGTGTGTGCGCGCTGACCTGCAGCGAAGAGCATGAAGGCGACGGGTGCGTAGAATCGCCGTCTCGTGCCGATGCACACGGCAACCAGAGCGACCAGGAACGACATCAGCACCAGGGCTCCACCCCCTAGCAACAGGGCCAACGTAGCAACCTGCCAGTCTGGAATGGCAAGGAGGGAGGAGAAGAAAGGAGGAACGATGGAGGAAGTGGACAGAGAAAGTGGCAGAGAGAAGAAGAAAGTTAGTGAACACGAGGAGGCAACATACATGCAACATGTTGCATTTAAACATCTAGAGAACATTCAGTAATAAGTGCAAAAAAATGAAATCTAGAAGACTCTGAGGGTGGTCGCAGCAGAGAGATGGAGCCACAAGAGACGTTTTATTTGACATTTTATATTCACCATCAAGTACGTTCATTCGAGGGAGAGCAGAGGAGGGAGTGAGGATGGAAGAGTATAAAAAAGACATAAAAATGGAAGGAATGAACAATAAAATACAAGGGGAGTCTTAGGAGAAAAGAGCAAAAGAGAAGGAGGAAAAGAAAGAGGAAAAATCATGTAGGTATAAAAGGGAGAAAGGGATGAGAAGTGGAGGAAAAGATTGGATATCAAAGAAAGATGGGAGATAAAGAGGAAACAATAGAAAGATACAATCAGGACAAATGGTGGTGAAATAAGGGAGCAAGTAAGAGAGGAGGAGAAGATGAATCAAAAGATATATAAAGAAAGCAACTAGGCAAGAGGAGGGGGGGGGAGATGAATGGATAGATGGGTGGAAAGGATGGATAAAGTTAATAGAGAGAAAAAAAGACTGGAATAAAAAATGCATGAAATATAGGCAATGGGAGAAAAAAGCGAGTAAAGATACTGGACAGAAAAAGTGGAACTAAAAATAGGAAGATGGGAAGAAAGGGAATTAAGATAGCAAAGAGGGAGGTGAAGGAGCAGGGACAGAAGGAGAGAGATGGGAGGAAGGAAGGAGGAACTGAGTGAGGAAAGAAGCTGGAAGGAAAGACAGGCGGAAAGAAGAAAAGAATAAAAGAAGAAGAGAGGAAGAAGGGTTGATAAGGAGAAAGGAAGATAAGAGATGGGAAAAAGGTAAGCAAGGAGGGAAGGAAGGAAAGAAGAGACAGAAAGAAAGAGAAAAAAGAAAAAAGAAGGACCAAATGAGTGTGTAGGAACTACACAAAACAAAGGGAATCGAGGAACAAAGGGAGAGAGATGAAAAGAGGTTCGGTGGCGACGAGGCGGTGAGCGTCTCCGAGAGGGTGATGGGCGATAAAAGAGGTGAAACGTGCAAGTGGCGAGGCAACGGCATAATGTTACAAGGACAGGGATAGGGCAGCATGAAAGTAATGCCAAAAGGAGGAGAAGAAGAGGAATAAGAGAAAGGCGGTAAAGGGAGAGGGGAAGAGGGTGAGGAGGGCGTGAAGGGGCTGACGGGGAAAGAGCAGCACTGAGTGAAAGTAATGAAGAGAGAGAGCACTTAGTATACCTGAGCTGACAAAAAGCCTCGGCTAAAAAGCTTTGCTGGCATGTTATCAAAAATCTGTCCGCATTTATATATGCACTGTGATGCACACTGAAATAGCACACACACTCCAAAATAGCACACACACACACACAAACATGCACAGTCACAAACAGACACACCCAAACTTGTTACCACACATCATGTCAAACAAGTGCACAGGCCTACATGGCCAATAAAGAGACACATTTAATATGACGTTTAATTCACCAGCAGCCACAGGATCTAAAAGAAGACGCAAAGGGTTGGAAATGTTTTAACTTTAAAAGTACAGCAAGCATACAGATCATTCAGATGTATGTTTTCATTAGTGTATGATCAGCAGAAAATAAGAATTGTTGTGTTTTTATTACCTTAGAATGAGCTTTTTATATCTGTATGGGGTGAGGGGGCTCTTCCTCAGATGTCATCACTTGGCACAGCCGTGTTTGTACAGAAGCCCAGAATGGACAAACCAAACACTCACTCTGAATGAATTTACAAGTCTTATCAACTTGTGTCATTTTAGCACGCAACAAAATGACATTTCAATGGTCTGGAAACCAGTTAGCCTGCTAACTAATGTTTGCACACTTGAGAATGTTTAACTATTAAAGTCAGTTTGCTGATGTATATAAACTTCTCAAACAATAAATAGAGTATAAACTTGTGTAAGTAAATTGTGTCTCTGAAAGGTCAGCACAGTCCAGACAGTTCGCTGTTGGTTTGCAGGGAAAATTAGTGTGTCAAAGTTTGCTTCAGGCTTGTTTTCTCTGATACAAACAAATCTACTGATCATGACTAGTCCTTTGGAATAAGTGGATTTCACTGCAAAACTGCTCAATTTTACATGCTGGTGTGGCTGAGAATGTAGAGGTTGGACACACACACACACACACACACACACACCAAACTTGTCATGCAATCCATCTGAGTTCAGAGGAAGAGAGGAGTCTTGACCGCTTCTCTAACCTTTTATTCCACCTGTCTGCCTTCACACTGCGATCAGATGTGATTCTGTCAAATTGGCTGAGCTCATGTAAGCTGCTGTAAAACCTATTTCTGTGCCACATCGCTTAAACTCGGAAGTGATATGTTACAAATAAAATAAATAAAATAATCTGTATTCCTTTAGGACGTACAGTCTCTCTTTAAAGGCAAACTTCAGTGAACTGCGTCCGACACAGAAATATTGCTGTCAGTGCAGATGCAAAGCCAATGCTCCGTAGTTGGCATCAACAAGATACCGCGGGGCAATTTAAGTGAATGTATTCCAAATTTTCCAGCTGTTTAAAGTGTGTGAATATGGGTGATGCTGAAATTTACAAGCGAGGTGAAAAAAAAATCTTATGAAAGACGGATGGTGGAGGAGAGAGATAAGGTAAAATGAGAGATTTAAAGGCGGAGGGAGGGAACGAGAAACGCAGATAGAGGTGAAAGATTAGATGCAGTGGGAGGCAGAGAGAGAGAGAGGGAGGAAATTAAAGATGAGAGAGAGCAGCGAGGAGAGAGGAGAGATACATTATAAAAAGATATATCTTTGGTACAATATCAAGCATCTTCAATTCAAAGCAACAAAAAACTGTTTATTTTGAGTTTGAGATGATGCTGCTGATTACGATAAATCTGCAGGTCATTTCCTGGACAAATACCTATTCAGCTTTATTAATATGTTTCCCAGCAAAAAAGTATTCCCACATGAAAGCTCGGTCTCTGTTTATTTAGCCTTTGACTCTGATCTCCCCTCGCGGGCTTGTGTGCAGAACATGTTTGAATTGGTTCGCTTTGTATTTTAGTTGCAGCACTTTTGGCAAAATTTCTGTTTTTCACTTGAAGTCAGTTCTAACAAAAGATCCTACACTGAGGCCATCCCGTTGCCACCTGAGAGCTGCCCCCTCCCCCCAAAAAAAACTCGCCCTGTAGAAGCAAAGCAACAAGATACACAAGAGCAGAATGAGGGATGACAGACATGAAAGTATGAGATGTAGTGAGGTGCAGGGTTAAAACAAGACTCTCGGGAGGCTCAGGTGGTTTATCATTCATTCATATTTAACTTCGCTCAAAGCACAGAGCCCATTCGCTCCGTGGAAACAGCCTGGACCAATGAAAATTCAGCATAAAACCAAAAGGCACGAAATAACCAATCAGGAGTGAAAACAAATGTCCTCAGCCATAGTTCAGCCTCTCTCTCAGACACTTACACTCACTCATGTTCTTATTTCTCACCAGAGTGCATTTTAAAGGTGCGTTCTATCATCAGAAGCTCTGTTAGGCTCCTAAATCAAACAAACACAAATCTAATGACACATTGTGGCTGAACATTTGTTCCCAATCTCATTCTGTTAAACCCTCATACTCCCCTCAAAATGAACTCTGGCACCCTTCATAAGCACGATCCATCACAACAAATGTGTTCATTTTAAGTGACTTAACACCAGACTAAATTTAACAAACTTGTTCAATATCATTAATTACATTTAAGTGTGTCTCATTACAATGAAACTGAACTTAATGTTGTTTTTAATGATGGCTGTAAATTAAAGGATATTTTGAATTTTGGTATAAACAGAATACAACATATCTACAGAAACTTACAAGTAACACTGCAACGGCTGCCGTCACCCCTTTACCTCGCTCTCATTCACACAAACACACACACACACACACACAAAATTGCAGCTTTAACGGTGAAATTCTCCCTGCTGTGTATCTTTCATATGCAAACAATATGCAAAGCCTTCTTTCTCTGTCACACACACACACACACACTATATGGCAGATTTGAATTTTTTTCAAGCAGCATCACAGATGCTACAACACATATAGGCTGTTTTCCAAATATGCCATTGAAATCCTCTCTCAGTCACACACGTATACACACTCTTTGGTGTGTAACTTACAAATTAGCGTGTGCAAAAGCTGCCAGTTTCTCACACACACAGACACACGCTGCGCTGTGCCTTGTTGTGAGAACTACCTCTTGCTGTAATGTGACTGTTCGCCATGTGACAGGATTACCTCACTGTCACATTTTTTGCCTTTCTGCAAAGCCACTTGCAAGCTTTCCCACTGATTAACTGCTGTACGTCCTTATGTTCCTACATTTAGAGCAGAACCCATCGGTTCTGTAGCAGCAAATGCAAAGTCAAGAGTACACACGAGTACAGTACACTCGTCAGATAGCTGTCATTAAAACATCCAAGGTTACACTTATCCTAAATCTTACCATCTGTGTGTCTTGATGTGTAGTATCGGTTTAGTTACTCCCTATTTTATTTGTTAACTCTTGTTCTATTAAGTTTCCCTGCTTTTGTGATTACCTGCCCTGATGTGTTTCACCTGTGTTAATTGCCCCAGCTCCAGGTGTGTTTATAGTCTCTGTGTTTCCCCTTTGTCTCTCGCAGTTTATCAGTTTTGTTCCTGGCTTTGTCTTTGTTTCCCAATCCGGTGTTCTCTCCCTGGTGCTGTGTTCAAGTCTCTCCATTCTTCCTGTTTACCTCTGTTTACTCGTTTTGTTGTTTTACTTTTGGCTTTGTTATTTCTTGATTTTTGTATTTCTGTGTTCAGCTTAATTTTTTTGCTCTAGTGGTTTATGTTTTGTTATCAGCCCTTTTAATAAAGCTCGCTTTTGTTAGCTCACCCTGATGTTGGTGTTTTGCTCTCTCAATCTGTTTTGTTT
>JAUZTA010000020.1:2147408-2161669 GCA_034780835.1 Ctenochaetus striatus | reverse complement strand
AAAAATGACAGCTAATGCTACATCTTATTAATAACAAACTTTAAGTACCAACAACCCTATAGAGAATGAGCTTGGGGTGGTGTTCTTTATTTGTGAAGGGAAAAAAAAACAGGAAAAAGACAGAGTTATACACAGGTGAAGTGGTTAGATGAGGAAAGAACAACCCATTACTTAAACTGCTCTCTGAATGCACCAAGGACAGAGTGCACAGTATAGCCAATGATTATCTCTACTCACAGCAGCTTATTAATTTTTTTTAGACTTTTATCTGCATAAAAATGCCACTGCTGAAAGAGCAAGTGTTGCATGTGTCTGCTCTCAAGTCAGAGTATGGTAAACGTTTTACTTACAGCAGTCGCAATATAATTGCAAAACAGTCCAGCTTGTAAACAGAAGCTTAAAGTTAACTCCAAACTTGACTTCTTCAAATAACAAGCATTTTTAAACCAAAACTAGCCAAGTTTTTTCTCTCACACAGTCTTACCTGATTGTAGCTGACTGGCCTGTTGTTCACAACTTAAGAAATAACTCAAAAGGTTTTCTTCTTTCTAATTGCAAATGCTGCACTAATTAGTTTCTGAGAAGTAAACTTGCGTGGAAATTATTAATCATCACCTGCTGATCTTAATCAAACAGACCCTGACACATCTCATCTCATTATCTTTGTAGTTTACTCAATGACAGTTTCAACTACCTCCTCACTCCAAAAATATGTGGCCTTTCCTGTGTGAAGTCTTGTAGATGTAAACTATCCTGTCATTGTAACAAGGTTTTACAATAATCCTCAAAACTGTTATCTGATATTGCGAGACCTCTTGGACTTGGAAAGAGTGAAAATCACGAACTGGCACTCACCTTCCTGTCCTTTCCGGCTCTGATTCCCCGGCACACATCCAGTGAGCAGTATGTCCACCTTCCTTTCCAGCTGGCAGCCCGCTTCACATTGGACCACGCCAAGTGGTGAGTTCTCAACAGGCACTTCCATGGGAATCCCACGGAGTGGGTAAGTCCAACAGATGGTGGATAATTCCTGCTCTGACCTGAAATATTCATGGGAGAAATTTTTAAACAGTATTTATACAGCATGTAGGATTAGTAATGAACCGGAGCTGGTGCTAATATGAGAAGGCTGTATAATGAGAACTGAGTGATTTTACACTCTATGGACAGAAAACATTTTTCATGTTGAGGTAAGAAATTAAGTTTTGCTGTTTGCATTAAGAATTTCTCACACACAAGACATTTTAAACTGAGCCAAAGCCAATGTGCAATATTGTAAAAGAAAGAGATTATGGTGCCTTTGCTTGGCATGGGTGTCTTTCTGGTGTTCCAAGGCGTGAAAAAGAGTGTGAATGTGTTCCTGTGTGTGTGAGCAAGGTGATAGACGACCTGTCCTAGGTGTCCCCTCCCTGCCTCTTACCGAATTCACAATGGGACAGGTACTTGTGATCCCGAATAGGAAATCAAAATGGATGGATGGTACACTCTAGGCCTGCTGTACTGCTCACAATGTGTATTCATACCCTCACACAGTATGAATACTGTGTATGGAATAGAACATCTTTAATGAGCTCAAACATTTGGTTTGTTTACAATGATGGGCTTTACAGAGACCTGCTTGGATTTAGGAATAACAGAAGCTAATGAGCTTTACAGAATGTCTAGAAACTTGTCTGAGACCAGGCATTGTGTCAGGTATAACCTCTTATGGAGACAGTAAGACAAACACACCTCACACCGTCTGTACTGAAAGTGCTGTTGTTGTCTGGTTTGCCAAGGGGCTTCATAGTGATGCAAAGCCAGGCCTGTTGTGGCTCCATACAGTTAGGTGTAAACACCACAGGCACATCAAAACTGGCCCCCTCACTGATCTGTATACCTGCAGTCACAACAGAGGAAAAACAAACCAAACCAACAAGTTTTCTACCCGGGCACCAGATGAGAAATACAAACTTTCACTCTGAAAACTGTTACTGATTCTATTACAGCACAAAGGTTCTAATGTGAAAATCCGCAGAAAAACTGAGATTGATTTCAAGAAAACTAAAAGGAATTTGCCCTGTAATGTTGTCTCATGTTGATTTATTCAGAAGATGATGAGAACTACAAAGCTCTCCAGAATTCTACTGTCAGAAGCCTTAGATGCAGGAGGTTACTCATTTAAACACTGCAAAGACACAACACTGAGAGGTCTGCGAAAATGTTAAACTTGCATTAATTGATTGGAAGCCAAATGGGATCAGCAGAGAGGATACCTTTAAAAGCCTCTAATGGCTAATCTGATAGCAAATCATTGCCAATTTACACATTTAGTAGTCAGAAAGCATTGGTATTCAGTTGAAGTCATGTTCATATCCACCAGATGAATTTATTATGAGTCTAACATTCATTCTCTCCTTTTACTTGGTTTTTGGTTTCATCACCTTTTTTAAAAAAAACAGCTTTTTTTAGCAGCTTAAAGCTCCACTCCGTTCATAAGCTAGTCACTAATTGTGTCTGTCTACCATTTGTTGCTGAGTAGATTGTGCAACGTGGCTGCATCGACCAACCTTCAGTGGAGCTCAGAGGGATAGAGAAGACCTCCCTGTCTGTAGTGACTTGATGGCAGTTGGGGGCCACACTTGGGTCCTCATCTGAGACAAACAGACATATCAAGAACACACAGTATTAGGGACATGTTTCACAGTGTCACATGATTGAAACAAGAACAAACAAGTGCATGTTGGAAAAGACAAGAAGTTCCTGTGACCTGTCAGTGTGATGTCAATCACGACTGGGTGCTCAGTGGGGTTGGCAAAGGGAATGTTGATAGAGACATTGGAGCCAATCAGGGATGAAATGTACAAAGGGTCCTCGCGCTCTGGATTTAGACCGCATCCACTCAACAACACACACCATTCCTGCAACTTTGGGGGGACAGAGACAGATTAACACGTATGAAGGAGGCCAGAGGGAAAGAAATAATGAAAAAAAATGAGATAGTACGAAAGAAATACAGAGGAGAAAAGAAAAAGAAAATGTTTGGTCAAGAAATGAACCTTGAAGGAAAAAACTGAAGTGTCTATTGACTAATATATGGCAAAAAATATACCATAAAAATTGTTTTTGTGTAAGCTAATATACATTTTGTCCCTATAAGTCATTCTTTCAGTCAGGATTTCCCTCATCTATTCTTTTGTATTGTATCAAAGAAACATTATTGTCATTGCTTCCTTTGTTTATATCACTCAGCCATAGTGAACAGCCTCTTGTGCCTTAAATAAAATGTACAATCTGGACTGATGAAAAGCTTTATGAGCTTTATGTGGATGATTGAGAGTGATGAGGCAGTAAATAAAATGAGAGCACCTGCTTAAGCCAATTTAAGAGGAAAAGGAAGTGAGTAGTTTCCACTCCTATGTATGACTGCACATGTTTTTGTGGATGTGTCTGTGTGTGAAGGCAGGGACAGTGAAATACATAGTCCATTTTTCTTTGTGTTTGTGTGTGTTCATTCACACCTCAGGGCACGTAAAAGTGATCTTTGCCATGTGGTTTCCCTCTCCGATGAATGAGGGTCTAAAACGGACACCAAGCTGGGTTGAAGAGTGGGGCTCCACACAAAGCTACAACACACACACACACAAATACAAAGGAGAATAAACACACTCAGGCGCCAATGAAAACCCCTCTACATCACACTGTTAGGCATCCCACAGCTCTCCATCCAGATATACTGCTAGTCTTTTCCTCCAGCTGAGTCCAGTTACTTTTGTTCATTTCAGGATAAATGTAAGTAGACAACAGATGTGTTATTAAGTGTGTTAGCATACTGCACAGTTCTTTTCAGAGAACAAATATAAAGTAAACACAATCCAATACCAAATATCAAATGAACTACAAAGAACATTAAATAGAAATGGCAAACAAATTTCCCCAGGGGCAGGAGCAAGGTAAACTGGGATGTTTATTGTGACAAATGAAATTTTATTTTAAAGGGTTTAAAAGGAAAACTAAGCTTATGAAAGTAAAGGTGAGGCACAAATGTGATTGTGAGTGTGTGTACTAACAATATTTCCAGAATCCATTTCGAGTGTGTAGTTTCTGGGGTTGCTGTTGGCTACAAGTAACTCCAGAGGCTCAGATTTTGGGTTCACAAGGGGAATGATCTGTCTGGTCCATCTGAGACAGACAGACAGACAGACACACACATATACATGCGCACACACACAGGGTTCGTTTTTTGTCTCAAATAAGTGAAAAAAACATTGAAGTAAGACTCATCCTGTTGCCAAAGCAGAGAGAAGTACAGATTGTTAAAAAAAAAGGCCTTACGTGAAGAAATGAATGCCCCAAAGGTGCCCAAATGTTGTGTTTATAATTGTAAAGCAATGTGTGCTACTCATTCCCAGCCATTATTGCCATTTATTAGTCTGTTAGTGTGTGTGTGTGACTGTGTATTCATCATGTGTGCATGCATTGCTCGCCAATGACCCTGCAGTGGGTTGTTGTGTGTGCACCTACTTTCCCAGCTGACAGCAGGCCTGTGGTAGCGTGATGGCTGGAGGAGGAAGAGCATAAAGCTCCAGTTGATACCAGAACTCTCCTACCAGCTTAGACTGGAACAACACACTAGAAGAAAATACAAACCAAATCTGTGCAAATGCTGCATACCTGCCACAGATTCACAATAAAGTGTATAACAGTATGTATCTTTACATCAGACACAAAAATTTATTAATAAACAGGGATCTTTATTTTAAATAAGAAAATCTTTTCTCCTATAAAGCTACAGAGCCATGAATCTTACCTCCCTGTGCTCTTTCCCACTCTGCCAGGGGAGAACGTAGCTTTGTAGGTGAGAGTCTCCCATGGGGGAATTGAAACCTTATTGGCTCCACTCAGGTCTTCTCCCTCCAGGTACACATCCAACATTAGCAGCTCTCCTCTTGGGTTACTGACAGGAATCTCTATGGCAACTGAGCTCTAAGAACACAACATTTCAAAGATGACCCCTGTTTCTGCTGTCCATGTGATGTTCTCAGTCTTTTGATCGGAGTGCAGAGGGGAAATCAAGTTTTCTTGTAACAATGGCCAGCAGCAGAAACACACCTGCATTGTTGGGAATGTAATTATAATCCTGAACCGAATTTCCTCTTTTCACTTTCCTTCAACATAGATTGAAGGGCATGCTGTAGAACATTGCTCTTTGGTAACTTGACCAGGGTCTTCTAATCTCTAACCACTAGACCACAAGACAGCTCAAACTTATATTGAATTTGTATTCTGGACACAGACAAAACCTTCACAACTATCAACCCTCAGGTCCTATTAGGTCCCTAACCCTAACCCTCATCCTATTAGTAGCACTTGAGAAATGAAAATAAGTGTGAAATATACAGTCATGATAATGTTTGATTAGTAAATATCCACTTGAGTGTGGAAGCCTGTTTTCACAGCTTACCTGAGCAGCACACTGAACATCTATGACCTTGGTGGGCGCTGCTGGTTCACTTATAATCTCTAGAGAGAAATACACCTTGTAGCATCCCCGTACATTCCCTGAATAACAGACAAACACATGCACAATAACAGTATAAATGCAAACACGTTGTGTACACACAAAAAAAAAAAGTGTTTTGAACCTGTTTGTTAAGCTCTTGATGATTCATGTCCAAAAATGGCAAGCTTACCTTTGTTTCTGTCTGCCTCTTGCATGTCATCACTTTCTAGAAATGACACACAGCCTACAAGAAAGGTTGTAAAAGATGTGTTTAAATTGTTCGTTTTAATTGTGTGTTTCATTTTAATTGTTTGTTTAATGTAATCAACAATATCTAATCCTACTCAATTGCCTATAACACACTGAAGATACATAAGCAAATAGAGGATTACGAGATGAAGTTAAGACATGAAACATAAACAGGTGTTTAGCAAAAAGAGTGTGTAACACCTGGTACACCTGAGCCCAGCTGCCTTTCACACCATAAACTAACAAACCACATAAAAGCACAAACACAAACATGCTGTGGAGGAAAAAAAAATCACCTGTCTGTTTTCCTCGTTCCCATGGTAACACAGCTAGAGTGTATGAAGCGTTGCGTCCAGGTTTGATATCCAGGGACGGAGTGCCACTCACAATAGAAAGGTCTGTCACCACCTGTGTGCAAGTGTAAGTGCACAAACAGACAGAGAAGAACCATAAATACAGAAACAAACACACAAAACACAAATACACACATATTCAAGGAGATGCTCAACCAAATAGAAATGGCTCAAAATGCACATTCATGTGAAGATACAAAATCTTCACCACAGTCAGGCTGCATAGATACACAGTTCCTTAACCCATTTTGAGTTCAACATTCTTCTTTTAAACAATAAGTAATTCTGATAAAGCCCAACATGTTCATGGCCCTTTATCATGAGCTTTTTGGTGCTTTTGTAGACACTGTCACAGCTTATAATACACTGTCGCAACTTTATAATCTTCTTATTTTTTTCAGCCGTACTTGTCACAAGAATTGACTAATGAATCTTTTGATCCTCTGACTTTTTCATCTAACTGCGCCAATTTTATTTTTTGTCCAATGCTTTGTTTACATCAGTACCCACATAACTGAGGACATTCCCATCATCTTAAGCTGTGCTTTGTGTTTTCAGCTACTTAGCAATTGTAAGGAAACAATCAAGCAATGCCAAACTTGAATGTGCATCAGAGTTAACCTTGTCAGCATAAGAGTTTGTATAGCAGTTAATGGCATGTGTGTTTATACCTTGAGAGTCAGTTTGTTCTGGGTGTAGTTAGGGACTTCCAGCTGTTTGTATGTAGTTTGACCTAAAGGACAGTGTAGTACCACTAGATCCACAGGCAGGGGGTGCTCTCCCACTCCTCTGAGGGTAAACACGTGCTCAGTGCCGTCACAGTCATTATGTAAGCACAGCTTGCCCTGAGGAGGAAGGAAAAACTGTGTGTAGTCATACACAAATAAACTCATGTTCAGTTATGAAGGTCCACACAGAGAGCAGTTACCAGAGAGATAATCTGCAGACAACGCTCTCACAGGTAGTATGGATAATTAAATAAATTTTAAAAAAAGGCCTTTTTCTTGCACTGTACATGCATTGGTGGTTCAGTGGTAGAATTCTCGCCTGCCACGCGGGAGGCCCGGGTTCGATTCCCGGCCAATGCAAAGCTCTTTTCTTCTTTCCCTTAGTGTTGGCTATATTTTCTTGAATTTTTCTAAAAATGTACAGGAAAAAATTTACAACATAGAACCTCAAGTTGGTGGATAAAATTTGACTTGATTGCCAGAAATAACCATGTCAGACTTCTCCAGTGCTTTCAATCATCTCTGTCTCCTGGGGGATATGCTGCTTGGGAGCTTTACAATGTGTTTCATCACATAATGCAATAATAATCACATGAACATTAACATCAGAAAGACCAAAGAGCTGGTGACTACAAGAGTAACAGAAGGCCCTGCTGCAGTTATCATTCAAGAGAGGAGGTGAAGAGGATGGACTCATACAAGTATGTTTGAGTCCGGATGGAAAAAAAAACAACAACACACAGCACCTCCTCAGAAAAGGGCCAGGCAGAAAGCTCTCCTTGAGGTGAGTCTGTTATTTCTTGTGTGCAACTGGCTTCTGTGGATCTTCTAACTACTTATACAGTAGTTATTTTCTTCTAGTAATGTTACATTTGATTAATTAGATTTAAAAATGTTAAATCACTATTTGAACTGTTCAAAAATGTTTGTGAAAGAAGTAGTGAGGTATTAATCTTGACTGTAAGGGATCAGCTACCCTTATAAATTATACCCTTATGAATCTTAGAAAAGCACTGGAAGATGATGCTGGCCACAGAGGAAGCTTAAAGTCCCAGATATCATCTCAACAGCTACACAGGCCAGACAGTTTGCTGCTGTTTCAGGCATCAAGATAAGTGCTTGTACTTGAGCTGACTGTTCCCTGAGAGGATGGAATGTAGAAGGCTAATGAGAAGAGAGGACAAGTATGAGGGCTTGGTGGATGAACATGGGTAACTGGGGATTTTTAAAGTGGGTTTTCTCTGAAGTGTTGCTGATGTTGAATTACACTAAATACACACTAACTCAAGGCTACAGTGCTGTTACAATTTCATGGTTTGAATCACTGATCAGAAAGTGTCAAACAAAAAAGGTTTGAAAAGAAAACATGCAAGACAATACACAAAGACAGACTAAACAAAAAATGCATTACCATGACAATGCATTGTGTTGAGGGGTGAAAGGTGAGGGGGTAGCTGCCTTTTGTCCCTGCTGGCACATTCACGACCTTTGGACCAGAGAATCCTTCACCAAACACTTCAGCTTGTATTTTCCAGTCTAGGTGCGTCTCATTGTGCTGTGAGAGACACAAAGACCTTATTATTTGACTTGAACCCACAATTATTAAACATTCTGGAAACATGTAAAAACTAATTTTACTGAACTACAAGTACTATATTTATCTATTTCTCCAACCCCATTTTTTGTTGGTCTTACTTTAGTTTTGCAATTTATCAAAGATATGTTTTAAAAATATTTCAGATATGCTTTTATGATGTATATTCAGGATTACTTCCCACTTTCGAGAAATCAATTTCTCATTAAAGAGGCAATATCATTCATCATTCATAATTAATCAAATGCTTTTAGCTCAGCCTTTAATAAGCAGCAAACACTCAGGTTGATTAATACACTTTTGTTGCCACTTACCAGCGGTATGTCTTGTGTGACAGAGCGGTGAGCAGGTGAACTGAACTCCAAATAGAGGGCTCGTCTCTGTGGTCACACACAAGATTTTGCATGATTCATAGATTACCTGAACTAACATGCAGGTGTGTAATTTACTTCACATACCATTAAAAAAGTTAAAGCTCTAATATCATTTGTTTTTTACCTCTGAAGTAACAAGCGCCTCCAGCAGGTAGACCCTGGTATCACACCAGGACCTCAGTACTACCTGACATGTAAACTGCCCCACGGTGTCTCCCTGGAAACGTAACGGGATGTCCACATAGTCACAGTCTGTTAAACAGAGGGAAGAAGAGATCCAGGGAAGGAAAGAGTCGGACAATCAGAGACGGTGTTGGCAGTTAAATGCAACAGAAATGCCTGTCAGTCATTGCTTCTTTATCGCCGACACACACACACACACACACACACACACACACACAAAACTTCTCCAATGCTAGAGAGAATTAAAGGAAAACCTGGTTATGCTAGAACTAAGGTATTTTTGTTTGTTTAAGTGTTTGTACCTGCAGGATTATCCCATGGTATATGGTGGTCTTCTTTTATAGGTATTGTAACAGTACTGGGTAAAGTAAAGTATTGTGGCAAAGAAACCTCCACATCATATTGAACTCCTTTACTGTGCTGAACACCTTTCTGGAGTGTAGCCTACCATGAGACGGGAGAAGAGGAGGTAAGTAACAGGAAGGACAATATAGACAACAGAGAACATATCTCACAATAGGGATGCTTTTCTTTTAATTAAAAGAGACTGTATGTGCATATACCTTTTGTTTGAGCTTGCTAGCAGCCATGGTTGCTCTCACGGTGCTGCTATGCAAGGTGTCTGTCAGAACGCGCCTTCTGTGTTCTTCAGTACTCATGCCATGCTGACCCCAGATGGCCAGAGCTTGCTCCCATGCCATATTGATCAGTGGTACACATATCACGTCCTCACACACCTGCCCCACTTGGCAACGTAGGCTCAGCACTGGTGCACACACAGCTCGGTCCACTGTTGAAAATAAACCTCAGTGCTGATATGTTTTGATTCTCTTTAAACAATCCAACTTCATTTTGAGGTGACAGAATTGGAGAAAAAATGTTTCTGATGCCTCTTAAATTTGAATATGCTCACATCATGTTAGGAGAAATACAATGGCATTCTAGTGATTAAAGAGTGAATGATTTTGAGTGGTAATTAAAAAACAGCAACAGTAAATAGCATTTGGTGTGACTGTGATAGTTCTGTGATGCCTTTAAATACTTTATGAGCAACATCTGGGTGACAATTTCCTTACCAGAGTCGTTAGGGATGGAGACGATGTTAGAACTGGGCCTGGCAGTGAGAGGAGAGGGAAGAGGCAACTCTGCTGTGGCCTTTAACAGATAGATCATATCTCCCACCTACACACACAAACACACACACACACACAAATACCACAGGAAAAAACACAACAAACATTTGATGACAAAAGACCATTTTCTCCCATTCTCTCCCTTGTACACAAGATAAGAGCTGCATCACTATAAGGTTACTTATAGATTTTCTCTGTAGTCTGAGATCTTAGAAACACACTTTGAGTTTGTGCCTATAACTGTTTGAAATTTAAAAAATATAACTTAATGGTCAATACACACACACCCACACTAACCTGTGGGCAAACTAGCAGCACAGAGCAGTACTTGGTTCCAGGGCAGAAGGGCAAGTACTGAATTGTTAGAGTGTCTGTTTGGCCTGACTTTAGCGAGACACTTTTCACTGCACTGAAGAACTCGCTGTCTTCACCATCTGGACACACAAAAAAAACACAAGTAAACCACAGCCAAGCACTGTTGAATAAAGGTAGTATGCTCACAGATAAGCTTAAACAGTACTCAAAGCAGCACGTAGGACAGAGCATGTATGTATGTGTTTGTACTTACTGCGATCTGAGCACATCCCTTCAATCTCCTTCCCACAGCTCCCGTCTGAAGTCTTCTCTCCTATACTAAAAGTGGGAGGAAGAGGAAAAGAAATCATTAATAGTAAATGGATATCAGACTTCCCAAGCTGATTCAGGTGCACCACAGATGACCTCAGTCCTACTTGAAATCCTTATAGTCAACTCCTGATTAGGAGGAGGACCTGGTATGTTTGGCTTTGAAGATGTCTAAGGTAGGGAGAGATGAATGCCAACCTGTTATTTTTAATGACAACCCAGTCCTCTCTTGGGGAAGAAATTCGTGCTTCACTTCACCTTCTAAGGCAGCGACTAGAGGGAAGAACACCCTGTCTATTCAACAAAGGGGCTTTAAACTGTATTCAGTCAATTAGAGCCAGAGCACAGAATGATCTGTGTCGGAATGTATGGAATTATTATTATTCTCTTAAATTCATCACTTAAGAGGGCCTAAAGGAGCTAGAAAACTTATGAAACTTGGCATACCTGTCAGAAGCAGCATTAGTATTTGGTCTATGTTAGTATTAGTTGGGGAAAAACAGCTTGATGGCAACCCCTACAAACTCTTGGTAGACAGTGGATCAGACCAAGAAACAGCCCCATCCACAACCCACACCATTAAGTCGTAACTTTATTTTTTCCACCATGTATTTGTTAGCTGATTTACACTATTTACACTCTTTATGTTGAGGTAATCTCACCAGCAGCAGGCTGTAACTATATATTTAACATATATGATAATATCTAAAATACTCTCATCTAACTCTCAGCCAGAAAACTGTAAGTACTCAACCACTGAGAACTTACTGACTGTCAAACTATTCATCTAACTATGCATGAGAGTGTGTGCAGTGATCTGTCTTTGATTGTGTGAGCGTGTTTTAACTGTTTTTGCTGAGTGTCGAGAAAAGAGCATGCATTACTTGGCCTTAGAGGTGGCCTGTTGAGCAAGACGGTCATTTTTCTTTTCAGGCTTCACTGGGTTGAACAGAGACTCCACCATTACCACCCTAAACACACACACACACACAGCAGACAGGTTTAAATTTAGCAGTGCAACAAAAATATTCATTCCTTTCCAAGACTTTGTCTCGAGAGCAACTTAGCAGCTGATTTTTTTTGAATGTTGTGTTGTTTTCTATGACAGTAAGCACCTATACAAAACTTATTTGACCTGCATCTAACTAAAATTCAGACACAGAGACTTAAAGTATTTAAAAACTTGAAAAATAAAACCAAAGCTATCTGGAAAGATTCTACTTTGTGGACAATGGTCTGTTTGGTAATTTGTTAATTTGTGAATAAAATACTTTACAGATACAAATTGTGCACATTCATGTGTAAGTGAACACCAACCCACCTGAATTTAGCTTCTTTGTTGAAAGAATTGGCTACTGGCAGTTGGATCACTTTCAGCTGGTAGCATGGAGACTTGCACTTAAAAGTATTCTAAGAAAGAGACAGTAAGAAGCAGACAGTCTGTCATCCCTTTATCAGTTTACAGCTGTGGACATCCACTCTCTGTAACAGCCCACAGAAACACACCGCATTCTAACTATGTGTGACACAGCATGATAGGGAGTTATGATTCAGTGAAACAGACAGTGGGTTAGTAAGCTATCATCACATAAGTAAGTAAGGCTTGCAGCCAACTACTATGTCAGTGGTGCAGTAACCGTAGCATGACAGCCAGTCCAACCCTTTAAATAATTATACTCACTGTGGGTGTGATGTGACTGACGTGGGTTTTCAGATTGAAAACAAGAGTGGTGCCGCGCAGGCCAAAAGGAGAGCTGGAGACGAGCAGAAGGACTGCCTCCATGGGCTGCATGAAGGAGCAGTTGAACTGGATGGTCACTTCAGTGCTCGTGCTGCAAAAAACACCACAGCCAACAGACAATTATCTGATAGCTCCTGTTCTACAGGAGCCATAATGCTCTCCATAGTGCTTTTACGACTCAGTTATTCTATTGTGTAACCTCTCATTATTCAGGTTATGATAGTAATGAATCAGCAGAATCTTAATGCAATTTTCTGCATAATGGCATTGTCCTTAAAGACAGAATTTCTGAGAGTGAAGTTAGCCATTTAAAATGGGACATGGGCTATTTTTGTAGAGAAAGCTCACTTGAGAGTAACACTGGCACATTTTAATGAGCTCCAGTCTCAGGGCAAAACTACAGTATCTCAACTTGGACTCTAAATAACCGAAAAACTGAAATAAGTTGTAGAGGGTTTTTCCCTTTTTCCGCAGGTCACAGGTCTGCCCAAAACAAGTTATTTTTGAAGTGCAGATGCAGAGACAGCACTTCTTTGCTAACAATACCAGTTTTATTTTGAGTTTTTGTTGTTGATGCACACTACAAAGGGATGAACCAATATTTCATCATTATAATTTCATTGCATTAAACTTCCTTTTTCAAGAATATTAAGTTTTAAATTGGGAAAATAGACTTGCAGATAAGTCATTATATACCTATGAGTCCTGAGAAGACATTTTTTAGTGCTTTTGAAAAAAAAAAAAATAAAGGTATGGAAATATGGGGAATTCCAATTAGCTGCCCAAGGCAAATTGATTCATTTTGAGTCTCACTCAGCTATGTGAATAATGCAATACTTACTGCTTACTCAAGGATAAAACCATTGTAGATTTTCTGGTGTTTTCCTTGACCTTCTGCAGTGTTGACAGATTTGGTTTGCTGGACATGTATAAGCCTGACAACTTGTCACGCAGTAAAATTAAGTGTGATATCAGCCAGTCAGTCTTCAGGCCCATTTTATGACAAAAAGTTGTTTTTTCTACATGTGAATACTGTGGAAGCTAAGGTGGATGTCCTATTGAAAAGAAAACGGTGGAGTAAAAGAGGGGCCACTTTTGCTTTTAACCTTTTCAATTCTATTCTCTACTTTTCTCCACTTCATGAGTAAGCTTTATTTGTAGGTTGTCAGGGTTGTTTGGCTATCCTCTATCTGATCAGCCAATTGGATGATTGGCCACTGTAGCGTGACGTTGGGTTGCAGTTCTCCAGAAGTTGACTCTGACTCTTTGAGAGATGTTTTCTCACATTACACTTTTTATAAAAGCCTGTAGTGACTTTCATTTTGTAGGTAAAAACATACTTTGGAGGAATGGTGACAGTCGATCCATCAGGAAGGGAGAAGAAATGGGCATCCTCTCCTAAAAGAAGGGCCTGGTACCTGACAGGCTTAGAAGATGGGCTTTTCAGATGCACCTGCAGCACCAATACATATGCAAAATCACACAGAGAAACAGAAATAGCCACATTTTTCTACATAGAGACACAGGCGAGCACAACCTCAAACAAGTGGGCAAATGCTGCTGCAGAAAACAACACAACAATGAAATTCATCTTCCTTAACACAGACAAAATGACATCTGTTTTTGTTAAGCTTGTAATGTGGCTTAACCTGACAGCGTGGATCATTACCCAAATGTATATTTGTCTGTGTTTGTAATCCTGTTTGTGTTTCTGTTGGTGCGTCTGTAATCCTATTAATGTATGTGTGTGTCTGTAATCTTGTTAATGTGTGTCTGTGTTTGATCCTTGTTACGGTGTTT
>JAUZTA010000020.1:2122667-2136956 GCA_034780835.1 Ctenochaetus striatus | reverse complement strand
GCAAGTATCTGTGCAAAAACAAGTATGTGTGCGTTCGTGTTCGTGTGTGTGTGTGTGTGTGTGTGTGTGTGTGTGTGGGAACCTGATAGTAGGCATGGTTGGATCCAGTGTTGTGTAAGACTGCAGTTCTGACAGAGGGCATGTTGAGAGGCACTGATCCAAATGTGACCTGTTTCTCAGCCAGCTGAACACTGGTGGGTCCAACCTGAGGGAAGGGCTGAGTCTCAGTGTTATATATCATTTTTCTGTGATAGGCAATCTATAGAGTTCTATTTTGTCTTTGTGGTTTACTCACTGCCCTTAAATCTGCCTTATCTAATCTACTCAAGTTACTAATGCTGCACATTTAACATAACAACTCTTGAAAGCCAACAGAAAACAAGTCTTTTTGGGTATATGTGCGACTCATCAAAGAGAGCAACATTTGTGACGATGATGCTGAACGGCAAGGGTGAGCAGGAGAGCTTTTACATTGAACGAAGCATAAAAGTCACAAGCCTTACTTAAAACGCAGCACTTCTTGTTGCTGAATTGTGTTCTGGTCTACTGAGGCAGCTGTCAGAGGAGAAATCAATATCTGCCTCTTTGATGGATTTGGCCTTTTATGATTGTTGAACATTGGTTAAAAAAGAATGAGTCAGTAAAGAGGCTCTTTCTATTTGGTCATTTTTTTCATTTGGTTTATCAATGGTTTTTTAGAGTCTGAAAACCTTTTTGCCATTAAACTTAATTATAACTTATTTAAGCCATCTAAAGGTGCTGTCACATTGTTTATGTTTGGCCACCTATTCAGAATGTAAGAAGAATACCACGCAGCATTATATAAGACATATTTCTGGGATTTGGATTTTTTTAACAATGTTGCAGGACTCAACGAGAACATTTCAGTGGATGTTTTGATATTTCAGTACTGCTGTGAAAACTTTTCATTATTAAAATCCAATGTAACCTCCATGAATCTTAGCTGACACCCACCATTCTTCTGCCTAAAGGAACAAGCTGCAAGACTATTACAGAAGGTGTTCAGCAGTACACTCTATAACCAAATGTTAGACCTCTGCCAAGGTGAGACAAAGCTGCTCTCAAATGACACAAACAAACTCAAGCAACTGCCTGAAATCTTGACAGAGGTGTGGGTGGGGATTATCTAGTTTTAAATTTTTAGTGAAAATATGAAGGTTGAGAATACACCAAGCATATAAATCACTTATTATCAATGGGCCACAACCCAGTGGTAGTCTCTGCAGTGCTGGCTCTCAAATGGCAAAGCTGTTTTGTGACAAGAGCAGACAGCATTAATCCACTACTCCACCCTCCATTGCAACAACATTGTTTAAATCACCTACATGCATAAGAAAAGTTGACAAGTCCAAATATTGACCTAAAAATACACCTGTCTTATCTAAATTAAGAACAAATACATACTGTAACAGCAATTGCTGGATATAAAGTTTGAATGAGCGGCTGGCATGTAGCTGCAGTATAACCCCAATCCAACAAACCAAATTAGACTGATAGTGGAGAAGTGCATTGTGGCGCAGAAGTGGGGCTGAAAAGTTTCTGTTAACGTTTTGGTAGCTCATTACTGCTGTAAAAATCAACACAGGTTTATATGTGCGACATATGGGTGTTATTCCAGGCCTTAAGTAAAAACTACGGGTAGATTATTATCAGACCTTTGCAACACAGTGCAGGCGTTGGGAGTTGCCTTCATGGACACAGAGGTCAAAGTCTCCTTCTGCAGGGGAGGAGAAGGAGGGATGCCACACCACCTCACAGTCCAGTTCACTGTATGGCTCCACTGTACCTGGTAAAGAGAGGGGTAAGTTTTTTCAATTAAAAATTAAGCCTGTCTTCAAACAGAGCAGAGAGAGAAAGATGCAAATGACATTCTCATGACACTAAGGCTCAGAAAACAGTGACCCTGGTTCTCACACCCAGTAACACTTAAACTGAGCTGTACTTTTAGCACCTGTAGCTGGTCGAACGGAGAACAGGATGCCATTCTCTGTGACAACTGGTCTCCATGTGAATGCTGCGGCGTGGTTACGTTGGTTTCGCAGGGTGACTGAGCTCCTGTATCCTGACTGGGCAAGAAGACTGGGAGTCGGACGGAGCACCAGAAGGGTGGTGGACAGCTCCAGAGCTAAGGGGACGACCCGGGCCTGGACCAGTACCTGACCAGGATGTTGCTGGTTCACTAAATAGGATACAGGTCTGGAGAAAAGAAGCATTTTAATGTTGCACTTAAACTGCAACATTTCATAACAGAAAAGTGTGTTAAGCTGCTTCTTCCACCAACCTGTAGAAGGGACCCAGCTTGCTGCTTTGAAATGTCAGGGGCAGGGTGTTGTGGGAGTGGGGAGGCAGGACGTGGGAGAGGGGTGAGGAGCCCTGTAACTCAGGGCAGTCCACCTCCAGCTGTACCCAGACAAACACTGACAGATGATTGATGAGCTCCAGCTTCTGAATACACAGTGACTGCATGCACACCTCGCCAAAGTCCACTAACAATGGACCTAAAACGAAAAAAAAAGTAGGTTTTTTTTTTTTGCTTTTAAATGTGAAAAAAATTCCTCTGTACTTATCAATTATTTTTAATAACTTTACTTTTTTAAACATAATTTTTACAACCACTGGGAAAGTAAAAGTAAATGATGTAAGCAGGTTAATTTCAGGGACAGTATGAGGAGAAAAATCAAGACTGCTGGATCTCACAGCTTGGACTCAATCTATTAATAGAAACAGTGACTCTTGCACTTCTGAATTAAATCTCCAACCTATTTCAACTTGGTAGAGCTCCTGAGGTGTCAGAGTCCTGTTGCAGTCTGCCATCTCCTGGCTGGTGGAAGGAATTGCATTCATAACCTGTGCCAGGAGATTGAAAAACAAGTTTTACACCAAAACTCCAAACTGCAATAGTTAATTGATCTGTTACCACTTAAAATCAATCAACAGATATTTTTTTTGGACAATCTTTAATCTGACCTGATGACTGACCTCCCGGATGATGGATGTCACGTCTGGAGGGCAATTGCGTTTGCGTGCTGGGGAAGCATAGCTGTAGTTTGGTTTGGTTGCTGTAATCTTACTGCTCTCCAGGTCACTGATGCGCAGTATAGGGGGAACAAGTCCTTGAGAAGGAACAATCCCAATATCCACATCGTCCTCTACTTTTTCCTGTCTAACAACAAAAAACAAAGGTCCAACTACACTACGCAATGTCCACTGTTTGTTGTAGGACGAAATATTAAAAATGAGCTTTCAGCTCAACAATCACACCATCCATTCAACCAATCCAGTCTAACCATTCAGGAAAACCTACCTCTCCTTGAGCTTCTGCAGGCGTGTTTGTCTGAGCTGTTTAATAAAGTCTGAGTAAATATGTCGATGCCGTTGTCTTTGCTCCTCTTCGTCCTCTGTGAAAGCATAGTAGGTGTCCACATAGCGATAGTGGGGCATACTGGTAAAAATGGTCCTGAATATGTGGAAGACAGGAACCCTTCAGCAACTGTGATCTTTAAACTGAGATCATATTCACACAACAATATTGCTGGCCCAGTAACTAGCATATTAAAAATTTGGTTTTGATATAAACAATACAGTCCACATATAAACATTATGTCATGTTAAATATGTCCATTTCATACTTTTAGTGAAATATGGATTTCAGTTGGCTTTCCATCTGCAATGAGTATGTGAGAGAGTGTGTTTCTTTAACCTCTACCTGTACCGTCTGTGTGCAGAGGCAGGCCAAATGCTTGTGTCTCTGTCATTTGGAAAGGCCAGGAACTCCTCCCCCTGTGTGTTCTTCCTCCTCTCATTATGATGTACATGGAGTCG
Source organism: Ctenochaetus striatus (assembly GCA_034780835.1). Classification (NCBI taxonomy): domain Eukaryota; kingdom Metazoa; phylum Chordata; class Actinopteri; order Acanthuriformes; family Acanthuridae; genus Ctenochaetus; species Ctenochaetus striatus. Next base: position 2,133,113 of record JAUZTA010000020.1, on the reverse strand, counting down.
TGTTTTGTCTGCACTGAGAACAACAGCACGCTCCATCTCACGGCAGCGAGCCAGTTCGCTGGACCGAACATGAGGCAGTGATCCAGTTGGATTGGTCACTGGAGTAATGCCTGTGAAACCGCCATGGTACATGAATCCAAATTATCCCGTTTAAATTTAATAATATTATCAATACTTTGCTTACAGTCAGGGAATCCCAATAAAAGACCACAACCAACAATTAAAGAACGACAGAGCCCTTTTTGAAAAAAAAATTATATATATTTATGAGCTGAGAGCAACACTACTAGTCATGTTTTTATGGATTCACCTTTCAATACTCACCAGGGCTTAGTTTAGGTGTAGGGTATGTGGTCTCACAGTGACAGACAGCAGAGAAGTGTAGTGTGATGGTGTGGAAGCTGCAAAGCTTAAGTTTTGTAACATCTTTAGCATCGCTCCCTCTCTTAACGACATGCCCCAAGACGTCCACCTTCTGACACACCCGGAAACTCCCTTGCTGCCGTGCAGTGAAAGACAAAACTACATCCTAATGAACACAACAAAGAGAAACAACAAAAAAAACCCACATTCACTGCTTTGTTTGAATTCATACACAGGTAACTTAAACAATCCCATTCTTACCTGGCATTGCCCAGGCAAGATTGTGCCAGTGGAGGGCTCGCTGGTGAAATGTGCCAACTTGCGGAAGCGAAAGTGGACAGGAAGTTGAGGGCAGAGGTTCTGCAGAACACACAGAAGATCGACACGTTGGCCTGTCAGACAGGTGAGGAAATCAAATCTTTGAGAGGGATGAGGCACCAGAGACACAGGCACACCAGAGCCTGTCACCGCCAGCTCCACACTGCTGTTGCCTGTGGATAAATAAAAGACAGATTTAATCAAAATATAAGTGTCATTGATTATTGTGCATCACTTAATAATTTAAACAGTGAATAATCTGCTTATAAAGTTGTACATGAACCAAACTGGTGGCTCAAAACAATTATCTGTGCTCTCTTACTCTGTCATGCAATACAACATTACAGTGTGTGGGTGTTGTGAGTACCGTTATGGTGGGTGAAGCCACGCTTGCTTCCAATGGACTCAAACAGCAAGAAAAGACAGTAGTCTTGTCTTCTGTCAACGTGGTCATGCTTCTTGTCCTCCGACTTACTGAAAGAGATGAGTTGTCATCTTAAAGTAGTAATGTCAAAAAGAGAGAGAGGCCTTATTTTCTCAACCAGCTCCTCGTTAGTATAGTGGTAAGTATCCCCGCCTGTCACGCGGGAGACCGGGGTTCGATTCCCCGACGGGGAGTAAAATGTTTTTCCTTTTCTACTCTCAGCCCCTAACACATGCCTTTTCTCCCTTTTCTCAGTGGGATAATTTCCACGGTAGTTTCAAAGGATATTATTACACTGACATTTTTAGGTGGTTAACATGTTAATATCAGCATGTAGACCAACTATTTTGGAGCCTTTCATTTTCAGAGAAAGAGTATCATTGTCACTGTCAGACAAATTTAGAGACAACTTACCTCCTGCGTATAGGACTAAAGCGTACTGCTACAGTGGTTTTATGATACGGTCCAAGTCGACCCTGTTTGGGGATACAAACCAGGACCTGTGAGACGTCGTCGGTGGCTGGACTGCACCTTTCCATTCCCTCCAGTAGGGCGGCGTCTGTCCTTTTCTCGAGGTTTGTGCCCTGTAGATCAAACACAGTCAGAGCCATGTTGTATCTTTTTAACTGAGGGAAAGCTTGTTTCCAGCTATGCCTGCTTTCTTTAAAGCAACACTCACCACCTCAGTCCCAGCAGCAGTATTCTGGAGCAGGCAGACCCAGTCACATGCCTGAGGTGCATTGTTTCTCAAAACCACATGCTTCACACAGGATGTGCCAAAGTATACAGATCCAAACAACAGACAGGACATTGGATCTCCCTGTAAAATGGCACAGCATCTTTACATCTTTACACAATCACTATTTACGGGGGGAATTAATCAAGATTAACATCAATATCAGGGATTAATGGAGGATTACACCTAAGTACTACAAGTACTCCACATAGATCACTGCCTTACCTTCAGGTCAAGGACCTCAAGGTGCTGGTCCACCACTTGAGCTCTGATACTGAGAACTAAAGCAGAGTGATTCTGTATTTTCACCCTGAGAGAAAGGAATGGTAAGTTTTAGCTGGAGTGGAGGTGTATAAAATGTATAGTTCAACGGTTTAATTTTGCAGCTTCTCTAAAAATCTCCAAAACCTTAAATATTTGTTTTTGCATTTAGGGTCAATCTCTTTAACACATGCTATCTGTGTTTACAATAATTTTGAACTGGTATCATGACGTCTTACAGTGCCTTCTCATCAACAAGCCTTGGCCTGTCTGTGAGCAGTTCCACCTTCAGCCACTGGGTGGCACCAGCTGCAATGACTCCACTATGGGGTGAGAGTCTCACTGAGGGGTCTCCTTTGTGCTGCACCTGGAACAAACCTTGAGCACGCACACACACAGAAACATACATGTGTATTTTAAAGGAGAAAAATTACTATATAGCCCATAATGCTGGACAGGATCATTGTAAAGGTTTTAAACTAAGAACAGATACCCTGATTTAGTCATTTTATGGGTTAACAAATCATAACTACTACTTGAAACAGTTTATTACTGGTAAACTATTTAGTATGAAAACAGCTTGCTGCAATTAAGAAAAATAGAGTACCAGATTGAATTAACAGCTTCTCAGCTGAATGCACCGATAACAATTTCCCTTAATCGGTGCCTGAAAAATTCACAAATTTACTCCATCTTTTTTAACAGCAAAAGAAAAGCTGAAGAAAAGAAGAAAAGCCTTGCAAAGGTAAATACTTGCAAAGGTGAAGACATGCTTGATTTACCTGGGGCTGATCCCTGATTTGTAATTTTGTGATGTTTGCTGATCACCTGACTGCTGGCAGCAATACAGCCAAAGTCTAATTCTGAGTCCATTAGGAAGGAGCAGGCTCTGGGAAACCTAGAAAAGAGCATACACAAAAACTGAGTGAAAATATAAAAAACATTTGTGGAGATTTGTGTGTGAACATCAATCAATTACTATGTCACTGGCACTGTTTGCTATAAAGCATCTTCAATATTTATCGTATGCTAAATAAATATATCTAGACCTGCTTACCCCAGCAGAGGGATTTCAATGGTCTCATCATCATCGATATTAACCAAAAGGTAGTCTCTGACCTCCTCTTCTTTCTCTGGGGTGAACTCCAGCGAGCCGCTTACAGACAGACCAGGGGCCACCGTCCCAGGTGTGCTGGATGCTATAAACTTGAAAAACTACAAGAAAAAGTTAGAGAAATAGAGAATAGAGCGAAAATGGCTTCAGTCAATGAAATAAACAACGCTAGAAGTACCAATTAACTAAAATAGCAAAGATATGAACACACATTTAAAGTGATAGATATGCATCTTACCATTCAAATGCTCAGAGAAGGCAGTGAAAGTTAATAGGTTAACAGGCAGGCAGACGGATAGATAGATAGCATTGGATTTGGTTGGATATAAGAAACACTAAATGTGGCAGAGTCACACTAATATGGTCTAATTAAAGTTAACGTTAGCTAACGTAAGTGGCTAATTTCTGGCACAGGTAACGTTATTTGTTAGCTTGACACGCAATTAACCTTAACCAAGTTCTTGCTCTTTACGTGTTCTTTCTTAATTACTTAATTTACTTCGGTTATTTGATAAAACAACGACAACGTTTCCGTTACCTTTGACGAAGGTTTTTCAATAGTTATCCTCTTCGGAGTTTTGCCAACATTTGCTGCGGTGACCGTCCTCTTGTAAACCGTCCCAACCGTCACGTCGTTAAACTCGACAAATTGAGGGTTAACTCGAACGCAACTTGAAGCCATGTTATAACTTTATGTTGTAACACTTACTTACAGACACCAAACGGCTTAAATATGTTTTTTTTCCCCCCATAAACACGCATGTAAGATAATTCATTGTGATAATTTATCGGACTTGCTGACTAACATTCCGATAGTTAACTTTACCTTGGTTGCCCAAATGCTAAACAGACGTTGGCAGCTCAGGTGGTTTCTAGGCGACGACTCGAGCTCCCGTCGTCGCGCTCGTTTCGTGGCCTTGGGCAGTCCGAGTGGGCGGTGCACTACTCATTAAACTAATGTTTGTTTGCTTTTTTATTACTAGATTAATCTAAAATTTGAATCAATATTAATGTTTCATTGCTCATAATATTTGTGTTATTTCATATACATATAGTATAGAACTGCAGTTATACATTACCGCTGTTACTATTGATGGATTTCCCTTTTATTTGCTACCTTGATTGCATGTTGCACAACTCAACAAATCCATATTTTATTTCAAGCTTATAATAAACATTTGCAAAAATTCAAATTTTTTAGTAGAGTTGGTGTGGTTTATTTCAAAGAAAAATATCTTTATTTGGTAATACAGCATGGTACGAAAATATCTGAATGTTGTTAGTTACACTAACACCACAGTACATAACAAAGAATAACATCACAAATGAAAGACAAAATGTCTCACTTTAACATTTTAGAACAAAATAAAGATTAATCAATTTAATTCTTTACTAGGACTTCATATAACAACACCAGGGCTCTCCCATATTTCATCATCGTAAATATTAGAGGTACATGAGATTTTATCTGTAGATCTCAAATCCAGGCTGTGGCAGTCTTTGGCTGCTGTCTCTTCAGCAGATTGGATGAAATCCCCTGCAACCTGCTCCATCACAGGATCCTTGGATGATTCTGAGCACATATGATTGCTTTGCAAATCCGGGTCCTGACAGTTTTGTGATGAGAACTGGTCAGCTACAAGAGCATTACTTGTTTCTAAATCCTCCTGAATACCAACTTCTGCTAAACTTCTCTTTCCATCAGCCATGCAGCCCAATTGAGGCATCTCTATGGTATCCTCTGATTGCTTATGCTGCCTCTCTTCATGCTGTCCATTTTGTATAGCTGGTGTGGGTTCATTGTTTCTCCCCTTCTGGTTCTGAGCTCCGCTCTCCAGGCCAAAGAAGTTGTTTCGGACAACATAGCGCACACACTGCAGGAGGACATTCCTCTCATGGCGGATATCCGGGGCCAGTAACTAAGCAGAGTGGAAGAAAACAGAGAAGAGATTAAGGGCTGAGAAGCTGCATTACCTTGATGATACTAATTTAAATATAATTCCTTTCCCTTAAATTAATGCTTGTATATTCTCATGTGCCATTTTACCATCTCAAGTAGAGTTGGACGACGTCTCTGCGGTGCATCTTGATGTCCTCCTCTTCCACCCCTGCCCCATTTTTTGCCTCTTCCTCTTTTGCTGTTAGGTGTGTGAACATCAGAGCCAGCTTGGGCAACACTGTGAGCCTCTGTAAACTGTGAAGAGGATTTCGGGGGTCCAGAGGGTCCCTTCATCTGGTAGTTTGGCAGTGTCGTGTTTAAGAGAGCCTGGTTTTCTCGCACTAGGTCTTTAGCTCTCTGAATGGGGATGGCTGAAACACATGGTGAAGGAAAAAAGGAACATTGGATGTAAATGATGGAAACCTTAGGTGTTTTTCCTGTTATGACGTCCCAGTGTGAAGATGGTGGAAAACTCACCCATTGGTTCTTCATCACTTTCACTCTCACTCGCAGAGCCGTAGTTGGCCAGCAGGGAGCCCAAAGCGGAGCTCATCTGTTTGGGAGGCACAACCAGGCCACCAGTCTTGGACTCAGCAGCTCTGTCCTCCCTGTCAGAATCTGGATGCAGATATAAAAAAACAAATTAAAGTACATTTCAATCACTGTACACTGTTGTTTGAATACTGTGTCAGATGAGTGACTCACCGTGGTCGCTGCTGGCCAGTGCTCCCAGTGGATCTCCATCCCTGCACCTCTGGGTGACGGTTTGGGGCATCTCCGCTGCACTGCTGTCTGACGGGTGAGAGCCATGAGGATGTCGCCCATGGAACCCTCTGTTACCCCAGCCACGACCTCGACCTCGACCTCGACCTCTGCCTCTGCCTCTCATCCGTCTGTGAATAAAATGTTTTTATTCAGATTTGGATAACATTCGCACAGAACACATGTCAAAGCAAATGAAGGCAAGTTTATTAATAAAGATTAAATGCAAAGACATTATTTACCCAAACTGAGCTGTCTCTAGAACAGCTCCTGTCTCCTCCCGAACCTCCATCACTTTTCTCTTCTTTTCAACGTTCTGAAGTGTTGGATAATTTCTGGAAATACAGATTATAAAAAGAGTAATTTGCTGATTGTGTATCATAGACACTATTTGCCACAGTATCATCGTCTATTTGTGATTACTGACTTGCGCCTCTCTTCTCTCCATTTTGCAATCTCCTCCGGTGTGTCCAGTTTGATTCTTTTAGCTCCTGGTGCATGGTTCTGCAGTCGGCATGTTAAAACAAAGATATTAGCAGAGGAAAATACTTGAATCCTAAGTTTCAAACCAATGGTGGGTAATTTCACTTACATTTTTCCAGTGAATGCTGACTATTTTTTCATGAGCCATGAAGCTGCAGTCGGGCACAGAACACTAACAAAGAAATTTGATGTCAGTAAAATATTTATCCTTATTTTTTTACAAACTGTATAAAATTCATCAAATCACCTTGACATGTTGAGACATGTGTTCATCATACTTCTCCTGGTTTTTGAAGCCCCGGTCACAGGTGTCACAAAAATGGGAATACTCTGGTTCCTTCTTATTTTTCTGCAGAGGGTTATAAACAGAGCAGTTTGACAGATACGTGTGTTAATTCTGCTTCGTGACAAACACCACTGGGGTCATGATCATGATTTGAGTGGTAACACTTCAACTAATCAGTTACTTTTTTCCCATGATTGTTGTTGGGTCCAAAATTCTGTCTTCCACCTTGATGTCCACCTTGATGCCATCCACGACCAAAGTTTTGACCTGAAGACAAGATGGATGTGAGAGGCTAAACAACATAACAGAAAAACACACTTAACACCACTTCTATTTCACAAACCAAGTTCAGTTTATCCATCCAAAGGAGTACCCTTTAATATTTTGCCTCTGTTTTTTAAACTTTTAATTTGTCACAGAAAAGAAAGAATCAGTTTTATTGACATAATGGTGAAGTAGAATTTTTAATTCTCCATGTAGGATGGTAAAGTTGCATAACTTCAGAAACTGATGCAGCCTGTCAGACCAACAGAAGACAGTCAAGCTACAGCATCAAATTGCTGACATTCAGACTGTTTTACTTAAATAACTCATTAAGTTATGGCGATTAAACTATTTTAAGTAAATTAAAGAAAGAGTGAGTCTGTTAGACATATTAAAATAAATTTATTGGCTGTTTTCAAATGAAACGAGTCACTCCTGGGTTTGGTCAGCACTTACACACCGCCTTACAGACTACTCACCGTATGGACGTCTTGGTCCATAGTTTCCACGTCCTGGTGAGAAACCAAACCCTCCCGGTGCTCCGTGATGCCACCCCGCCTGGCCGCTGCGGTCCCAGCTGGGCTCCGACGGAGTCTCGCACCAGCTCCACATGCTTGGGTGGAAGCTGCTGGAGCGGGGCTGCTGTTGGTGCTGGATGGAGTTCGGAGGCGGACAGCCGAAGTCCGGCGGAGGATAGTGTCCCGGGTTACTCATGTTACACTACCGAAGACTTTCCTCACGTCGACGGTGAAATCTATCTGAAATAAGTTGCGTTCCTCACCATGCAGCTCTCTCACATGTGCATGTTTTGCTCCTGGATTTGCTACACAAGTTCGTCACTTCCGCAAGAACAGGAAGGGCATAAAAAACTAACTGAAACAATATTTTAAAAAAATAAATGATAGTTAACGGAATATAGTTATTACAGTTTTGTGTTAATCGTACACATCTAATTCAAAAATAAGCAACTTTTCCATAGATGTGATTTTTATTAAAATCATATTTTAAACCCGGCAAGTTTACGACAATTTCTTGCTACCTTTGACGTAAAGCTATTCGCGGGTTGCCAGGTTGGGAGCTGTATATTATATGGAACTTATTTTTCATGTTTAGAAAAGTGTGGCAAAGTAGCAGGAAGCTCGATAAGCTATAAAAAAAATGGAAGTTAAGCATTTATTAGAAATGACGTGGCATAAACCAGTGGCAACCGTTTTTCACACGACAACTCTGCTTTACCTTTGTTTTTCGAGAAATTAACATAATCACGCAGTGTTTGAAATACTGTCAAGACTTAAAAACATTAAGACTCATTTTTATTACATATGAAATCGAAATGCAAATGGAATGTTTTAAAAATTTTCTAAAATATCAATTAGAATATAAAGTTACGACTGGTATCGGGTGATATCGACTGAGCAGATCTGGCAACCCAGCAGTTTTCCTGGTGCTCTCTCTCGCCGCTCGTGCGCTCCACACAGCAGCAGCGTGGTGACTGAAACCCGACAGCTCTCCGCGCAGAGAGCATCTAAGCTTTAAAAAACAACCAAGCTGCTGACAAAATGCTTGTGTTATTTGAGACCGCCGCTGGATATGCAATATTCAAAGTATGTACTCAGCTTTTGCTCTGTGTCATTTTAATGAGTAGTAGCACATTACTTACTTGTTAGCTTGGGTTAGCCTCGCAGCTAGTAAACGCTTCCCACAGCTCATGAGCTAAGCTGTTAGTAACGCGAATGGCATTGATAAAAATGAAAAAAGTAATATTTCAGTTGTCATTCAAGAATATGATCGTGCAAATGCCAATTATGTCCATGTGCTCTTGTGTCTTGGCCGATCCGAAGCTAACACCGAGTTAGCAAGGGGAAGGCCTTACAACCACGTGTGCATTGAGACTTACTTCTAACCTCACTTAAATGATATACATATAACTTTTTAAGTTTATGATATAACTGTTTAATGATGACCAGTCAATATGAGAAAATGTCTCGTTAATCAGACATTTGCAGATATTTTGCATTCCTGACTTCTTTTCCTCGTGCACCACGTCAGTGTTGATCGGATCTTTTTGAATGCGTGACAACTGATTGACATGTTTGTGTGTTGTATCAGGTCCTCGATGAATCCAAACTGCAACAGGTCGACAGCCTGTATAAGGAGTTTGAAACTCCTGAAAAAGCAAATAAAGTGTAAGTATTGATTCAGCTTATAAACGCGAGGAGCAGCTGCTATTAAAGATGCAGCCATTTTTCATCAATGCGGAAAATAACTGTAATACTCTCTTTTTTGTTCCAGTGTGAAGCTGAAGCACTTTGAGAAGTTTCAAGACACAACAGAAGCCTTAGCAGGTAATGATACAAATCTTAGTGCACTCTTCTAACTGTAGGATCTGTGGTCAGTGATGCATTTCTGTGTCTGATTATAACATGAGGCATTTCCACAGTATTCGTCACTACCCCTGAGACCACATCTTATCATGTTAGCAGGTAGTTTAAATCACTGAGAATGGTAGTTGGCTAATTTTTAACTTGTCAAGGCAAGAAAATGAATACAGTTAAGACTTGAATGACCTCAATGATTTCCCCACAGACGTATTAGGTTGGCAGTTTTCTTTTTTTATGCACCAATTTAATAGATATTAGAGTATATTTTATACAGTTTCCTAACCTTTTCCACCCAGCTGCCACTGCCCTTGTGGAGGGAAAAATTGGCAAGAGCTTGAAGAAAGTGCTGAAGAAAGTGGTTGCCAAAGAGGCTCACGAGCAGCTGGCCATTAGTGATGCTAAACTTGGTGGAGTTATTAAAGTAAGCGACCCAACAATTTCCATATTTTAAATTAGTATTCAGTAGCAAAGAGTTGTGTCACTAACCAGCTGTGGTTTTCAGGAAAAGCTGGACGTGAGCTGTGTCCACAGCCCTGCTGTGTCTGAGCTGATGAGATGCATAAGAGGCCAGATGGAGAGTCTCATCACTGGACTGCCTGCCAGGGAGATCAGTGCCATGTCTCTGGGTTTGGCTCACAGGTACCTGACCCACAGAAGCACGGATAAGTGAACACAACTGCAGCCTATGATTACACTTGCTGTCTGAAACTTCCCTGTAGATTTTCCTCAGCATTCGTCACTACCACTGAGGCTGCAGTCCCTCATTAGACAAAAGATCCAGAAATATTTGGTGTTTCAAATAACTTGATGGTAAATATTCTTTTCTTTGTGTTTTCCAGTTTATCCCGCTATAAGCTGAAGTTCAGTCCGGACAAAGTGGACACCATGATTGTGCAGGCCATCTGTAAGTTATACTTTGTAAGAAAAGCACTGAATGTTATTTATGGATTATAGCATTGCAACTTTTCATCAGATCATTCTCAGTTAATTCAAAAATTCTTTTTTTAAATAGTTGAATAATTATTTGGTCTCTTGATGGTGGAAATGAGTCACCATAACCCGACTAAGGAAAACACTAAATATTCTTAATTGAGAAGCAATTTATATATATATTT
>JAUZTA010000020.1:2075464-2087286 GCA_034780835.1 Ctenochaetus striatus | reverse complement strand
AATGCCTGTCTGAGAAAAGTGTATAAAGTGTGTGGTGAGGGGTTTTACAGCCTTAAAACATATATAATAATTGTAAATAATAAAGCTGACTACTTCGCGGATTTCGCCTATTGCGGGTTATTTTTAGAACATAACCCCGCCATAAACAAGGGAACACTGTATATGTAACTTTTCATCGATTTTTTAAAAAAAAAGTCAAGGTGTGACTGAGGTTTAAGATTTTAACAGAGCTTCTAAGGAAAATTCATGAGAAAACTTCTTGATTCAAGATAAAAAACAAATGTAAATCAGCTCCGGCCTTTAACAAACGTGAACAGAAACTCAGCTTTATCAGCTCTTGAGTCTGCTGCTCTGAAAGGGAAACCTGCTCTGTATGCTTGATTGTGTGTCATGTGTTTTGAGGTGTGTGTTGGAGTGTGTGTCACACAGGGAGGGGAGAGTGATCAATTGCCTTTGCACTTACAGTCAACAGCCTGCGCCACGGCTAACACGCTGGAAGATCTGTTACGATTCCTTCCCAGAAAAAGGGGAGAAGAAGAAGCGCGAGCTGCCGCTGAGACAAGGAGTTCCCGGCACATCCACGCAGCCGTAAACAGATATAACAAGTTCCCTCCATCGAAAGATGAGAGAATGTCAATGGGGCCTGACACTGAGACACCCGACCGCCGATCAATCGATTGCTGACATTACACCTCGGCTCGTCAAGCCTCTTCGGTCGCAAGTATTAAAGTTTTGCATTATCAATGAGGTCCTGCTGCTCCTGAGCTTCTCCTCCCCCCTCCCTCCCCTCCCCTGATAATTCATGTTTACTAGTGCTTCGTATATTTTGAAGGGTGATTATCCAGTCACATCAAAACCTTAATGAACCTCATTTCACTAGCAGCGAGAAGTATTAGGGAGGTTTTTCTCTTTTTTTTGATTTAGCAAATGAAGTTTAATTTTTGAGAGATTTCAAGAGAAACTGGAGCTGATTAAAGTGATTCTGCTGGTGTGTTCGAGCCACAAAAAAGACAATTTCCACAGTGTGTGCGCCGTTCTACGAGATGGAGATGGTCGGTCATGGCTTTTGGACGCGTCACGTCGTATTTAAGCCAACAGTGTCCTCCTCCTTAAGGTTTTTCTAAGCGCTGACAGATTTTCCTAACTGGGTAAATTAACTGGCTTTGATACCTCTCTCATCTCCTCCTAAAGCCAATCAGAACATGTTTACCATCACAGCCGGAGGAGGGGAGAAGTTTTATGCGTGTGTATATATTTGTATGTGTGTTTCAGTGTTTTTTTAATCTGGCCTCTGATGTGACGCGGCCCCGTCATCGGCAAGATAAAGCTCGAGCTCGCAGTGCTTTTAATGAAGCGCCAAGCAATTATCAAAGCAGCCTCTTATTGATCTCCGCTCTCGTGCGAGGTCGGCCAGCCAGACACCGGCTTTTTAAGTCACTTTTACTGCTCCGGTTCATTATGGGGACCAGACACCATGAAAACGCATGTCAGGGTGTCCACCCTTGCCTGTGCTCATTTGCCGTGGTTTGGCTCCCTATTCCGGGCAGCACAGGGAGAAGAGACCTGACTGTGTTTGTATTTTGAGGTCAAAATATTCTGAGGAGGTTTTGAATGGTCTGTAAAGGGGTTTTTAAGAGTTGGAACTGAAAGATTTTAGGTTCAAATTCAGGTTAAAGTTCAGAGAAACTTTCAGATATTATGAATATAGGAACTGATGTGAGGCTGAACTGATGTGATGTGATACATAAATAAAGGAATGGAAATGCATCTGTTTTTCTTAGTAAGGGTAAGAAGTGTGTGTGGACCGTTCAGTACACGCTTTACTTCAAGAAAGTGGAAAGTGATCGTGTTGCAGAGTGTGTGAATGCATGTACGTGTGCATTTGCAGGATCATGCACACACACTTGGCCCTTAGAGATGTTTAAATCTGTGGACGTGGAGGATGAAAAAAAAAGCTGAAATAGTAGAAATCCATCCAGGATACAAGAGCTGTACTCTCAGTGTGTGGACCTCTCCTTCACAGCCTGACCGAGGCAATAAAACTCTGACTAAGTCTCGTGAAAATATGCTGCCGCGTTGCTGCGGTCCGCTGCTTCACTTCCAAACACATCAGCCCGTATTGTTACAGCACTCTGTTTACCTTCAGGCCCCGACGCTCTTTATTTTTGCATCGCCACCTGTCACCGAGCTCTCATTTATAACACGAGCGGGTTCCTTGCCCTTCCAAACAATGCCAGAACTGTGAAACTTTCTGTTATATTTATACCAAAAAGAAATATAAATATTTGAACTAGCGTTTAATGGGGGGTTTTTGTGCGTTCCATCATATCGTACACAACCTCAATTGTTACCTTGGATGAATCGCCGAGTTGTATTTACTTTGGGGTCTGCGTGAGTGATATCCGCATCAATGCTGTTTGCCATATTAGTGAGCTAAGACCTGAAGCTCTCCAGCTGAACTATTGCGGCTGTGTACACAATTTAGATGAAAATCCTGTTTATATTGCAAAAGAGGTGTATTTTGTAAGCCCTTTCCCCCATTCTGCTGTATATTTAATTGTGAAATATTTCCTGCTGCCCTGTCGCGGCCCGGCTGGTATGTCCTAATGGCCTAAGATATCCCAGAATGCACCTTCTGCTGTGGATCCATATATAAGAACAATTGCAAGAACCATCTATAAGACGCACAAAATAAATAAAAAATTATGTATTTATTCATGCTTAAAACTAAAAATTATTAATTTTATAGATACTTAATGAGCCACATTCAGAGTCTCTTAAGGATGCTATTTAAGTTAACATTTGCATTCATGATCAGTATCAGTATCTTTGCTCATACAAAGAGCGACTGATAAGTCTGTGGCCTAAGCTGCCCTGCTCACCTTATTTGGCACCTGAGACCTCTAACCCTTTCCCAAGATCTGGAAGGAGCTCAGAGGTTGCCATTTTGACAGTGCTGTTATGTCATTGTTGCTGTGGACCCTTTATGGAGGTTCAAAAGTTGACTTTTACGAAGAGGGGATCCTTACTCTCCACATCCTCTAGACTACATGTGTATATGTAGGATGGGGCTCTTGTAAAACATCAGTGTGCCAAGGCTTTTTTAAACTGACTTCTCCTACCTCAGGCTATGAACTTATCAATCAGCTATTTGTTATCCATCTTTTAAAATGAAAGATCTGAAGCTAATTACCTCAATGTATTTTTCTATTCAAAACATCTTTAAGTCTACTCTATGTCACAGAGACCTGCAACACTTCGATGGCTTTAATTTGTTAAGTAGGAGCTGGTTTTGATAGTGACTGACAGATAATTCAGGGAGCTTTCATGTAACACTGACCACATGACTTTCTACTGTAACCCAATCTGGACTAAGAAACGTTTGAAAAGAGGCAATTTCAGATTATCACTGCCTGATCTGTGTGGATGTGTCTGCCCTCTTGGCTTGTCAGCTGTGTGTGGATACGACCAGGACACACACGGTTTTAGGAATGCACAGATGCCTCGTGTTGTCGTTAATCTCTCCGAGTGGCTCGCATCTCAATGGCATCCATATGCAACTTTAATTTCAGCACTTCAAACTGCAGAGGGATAAAGATAGCTTTTGAAGATTGCTTTTCATGTTCCCTGCGTTTGTCTGAGCGTCTAAGTGTAGCGGAGAAGATCTGGACGGTTTTTCTCTTTTGTGGCACAGTTCGGCTCCTTAAATGGAGAAAAAAGAGGAGTCACTCGGCTCTGAGACAACTTGAAGCGTCTGGAAACGGCGGCTTTAGAGGCAATTTCCTGCTTTTGTTTTGCACTAACGAGATGAACACTTTCCATCAATCAGAGCTTCTTCCAAAAAGGTAACAAAATTTCAACATGGTGCAAAATTACACGTGGTAACAGTCTGTGCTTGATGGATAGCAATTTGGTGGAGAGAACTTCATTGAGCTGCCAGCTGTTTTGGACATTTTTACACTCATGCGTTCGCTGAACCCAGCAATAAAATGTCCAGCTTCTTCCACAACTGCAGTTTCCCCTTCCACATAAATATGCTCCTAACAAACAACCATAACATCCATGTTATATGATCCCAATTGTTAACAGTTTTCTTTTAACTTCTATCCAAATCAACTGGCGCTGCTCACAGAGGGCCAGTGCTGAAAGGATATGGAGCTTTCAGATGGCACCTAAGTGCTGTATCGCATAACCAGCGTGCCTTTTTATGGATTAACAGTTTATTCCTTTTGCTGGAGCCACACCAAAGCCCCCCGCTCCTCTGTAAAATATACTGCTTTTGGTGAATTATGAGTGTGGCCTTCATCCAAGTGCCTGTGGCCTTCCTGTTTATTTGTACGGCGGCGCAGGTCGGCAGCGAGGTGGGGTCCGACGGATCCAGCTGAGCATGTGTAAACACTCATCCTGGGAGCCACGGTGAAAGTGGCTATTTTCCTCCAGCGAGGGGATTTTTTTACTGCCCATTGTTTTTAACACAGAATCGACCTCTTAAAAACATTGGACACTCTCTCATGGCTCTCCTGTGGCCCAAAGAGTGCTTTGTATATGCCTATTGACAAAATATTTCTGTGTTATGGCATGTGTATACTGGGACTCATATAAACTGGAAAAGAAACACGAGCGTGCTGGCTGGAACATCTCGCCTGCTTCATGCAAGTGCTCCCTGGAAAGCTCTCCGGATACCAGCTTAAAAACACCGACCACCTGTGTTTTCCCAAACTGCAGACATGCAGACACAGCTCAAGTCTCACCTTTAGTCCAAACTTATTGCACTACTGCTGCACTTTTGTTGCATTCCCCCAGAGGGGAAGCTGAGAAACAATCAGATCTAAGCCTCCTGTAAGCAAAGGAAACTATCAGGAGACAACCTGGCTGAACAAGATACAGAACAAGATACAAAACTTAGCACATGCTAATTTAATCAGATAATCTTAAGGGGAATCCATTATAGTATTCTATTTAATGGTAATATGATGCCAGAATTTAACAAAAGCTGCAAATACTGCTGCTAAAATATCCACCCACATCAAGGAACTTCAGTCTTTAAAAGCTTTTTATCTTATCATCAAACATTTATCTTTAACTTCAATGGAGACTTTAAGAAATTAGTGTCTGAACCAAAAGACGAGAGCAGGTCAGGCCACTGCAGATAAACAATTTCATTTAGAAATGCTTGTAAAAAGTTGATTTGCCTTAATTATAACTTTAAGCTAATAAGACTTTGTCACAATTAAAATAACATCTTAGAAGAAGTTTTGATAAGATGTCTTGATGAGGCTGTTTGGTTGTCAGAACCCGTAGAAATAAATAGGAACGAGGCACCTCTTTCATAAAAGCTGGCACAATGCTTCACAAAATGAAAGTTAAAATGAAGCTACCACTGTATACAGTTGGAC
Organism: Ctenochaetus striatus; assembly: GCA_034780835.1. NCBI lineage: Eukaryota > Metazoa > Chordata > Actinopteri > Acanthuriformes > Acanthuridae > Ctenochaetus > Ctenochaetus striatus. Next base: position 2,081,890 of record JAUZTA010000020.1, on the reverse strand, counting down.
ACACGGGGGACAAACACACTCTATAATCGTCTTCATGTCAGTTTAACCCTTGAGCATAATCATGCGGACATTTTCGGACTGACTTTTGTGTCTCTGAGGTGCAACCGCCGCAGTTGTTTTTGTCAACATGATACGGGGTCCACCGAAGGCAAAACATCAACGGCATCGGAGGCTTCGCCGCGGCTCTGACTCAACAAAACTCAAACCTTTTCAGACTCAACCGGTGGAGAGCAGCCACTCGTCTGCGACAAAACACAGACGACAACCATGACGACGACAGTTGTTATGAGGATGGAGTTTGGGGACAAGCCGCAGAAAAACACATCTGTAGGGTGGTGGTTGGAAGGAGAGGAGGAAGGGACGGGCGGCTGTTTGAGTGTTGCCACTATGTGAAAGCTTCTCCGGGCTGCCTGTGCACTTTGACACCGGTAGCCAAGTCCTGAAGGCCTCGACCGTCAGGGAGAAGTCTGTGTGTGTGTGTGTTGCTGCTGAAGGGGTCTGTGAGCAGGATCCAAGCCAGGGTCAGTGGGTTAGCTACATGTCCTAAAAGCAAACTGTAACCTACTTTCACCCCCTACACACACACGCACACACACATATACACAGACCCTACAGTGAGCCAGTCAGACATCCTGCCACGGAGTCCACTCTTGACATTCTGTATGTTTTGCAAAGTCAAAAGGCCACAAGTGAGAAGAGGTAGTTGGCCAAACTTTGGGGCATCTACCAAAGTGCCTTAGAGTTCCCAGAGTGCCAATGGTTTCAGTGTGGGTGGCGTCGACCCCTAAGGCCTGCAGTGTTAGTCTCATTTGCATAACTGCAGCTAAAGTGTACATTTTACATACCAAGATGATGAGACAGTTACATCCAGGATTCGATTTTAAGTTTCAGATTATTTACATTTAAAGGGAGAGAATGAAGAGCTTAGAAAAAGTGACATCCAAACAGGGACCCAAAAAAAAAGAAAGAAAAAGAATTCTGATTCTCTTCAAGGGAATTTGGAAGAGGCAGATTAAAAAACAGAAGCCGCAGATGCAAAGATACAAAAAATTTAAGCCCCTTTTATCTGGGTTAAGCTCTACAAACACTGAATCCTACACTTCCCATAATGCATCAACATTACATCTTTCATTGGACCCCCTTTGCCTGGTAAACATGCATCTTTACAAATAAGAAAGATCAAGTGTATGAAACAGGCTCTGTTTTTAAAATCTCCAAGCTGAATGCAAGATACTCAATTGATGTCACACGAGAAAAATTATTTTTCTGTGCTCTTATTGGTCATAGATGTTTTCAAACTTGGCAAAAAAGGCAATAAAAGAAAAAATGAATGAAAAAATAAATTTGAAAAATGTCATGTTTAGTCTTTTTTTAGTCCTTCCTGGCATCAGGATAACAGATGTTGAATTTTTTCATAAAATATTAATCCTGAAATTTGGATATCCAACCATCCAATTCTGATCAGTTCCCTATGACTTCTGCACAGTACAAGAATATTCTTCCTTAGGTAAAAAGTTGCCTATACAGCAACTGTACATCTCTTCCAAAACATATTTGCCAAAAAAAAACCTTAGTCGTGTATGAAGCATTTTGTCAGAGACAAGGTTGTTCTGTTTCTGTTGTGTGCCGCCTTGCTGCTGCCCCGCAGGCTGCCGACCCTCCTGCTAACCTCAGTGCAGCATCTTGTCGATGCAAACTCACCAGCATGAACACACATAGAGAAACGACTGGCCCGTAGCACTGAGACCGAGATCTGCTCCACTCAGGATCATCCCGCTCGTCTTCTCTCAACAACTCACTGCTAGTTTGAAGTTTGACTCTGAGGCGCGTTGGAGATCTTATAGGGTTTGAAGTCGAGAGCCGCGGCACCGACAAGTACCCGCTTCTCCTTTCACCTCGAAGCGTTTCTACCCCCAGAAACAAAGCAGCAAAATCGTCAAGTATCTCCCACATCAAGCAGAGGGAAGGAAAAACACTGAGCATCTCCAGGAGGCACAAATGGTTTCTTTTTGTGGTTGGTTAGGATCAGTGGAGCGTCAGTGATCACATTAAGGATGAGGCTGTTAAAAATCTCCCTCAAACCTGATCATTTTCTTTTTCTTGGGCCTTGAAGCTCTTCTATACCGGTAAAAACATGTCAGCATGGATAGAAATTAAAAAGCAACTTACAGCTCACATCTTTCTCTAGTTTCTGTTCATGCGGAGAGCGAGGAGCTTTTTTCTGCAAGTGGTCAGTAAGCAAAGACGATAGAAGAGAGATGTGACCTGACATGTTGCATCTATCTTGTTATCTTCAGGTTTTTAATTGAATCTTTTTCAAATTTCCTCCAGTTTTCAAGTGAAAGCTCGAAAAAGTTCCCATAACTTCCATAAATTCCAAAACTGAGTAGCTAAGTAGTTTTCAGAAATAAGCTATTTTAACTTTTCTTGAGTTATGGTTTTCTTACACTGTTTTTCACTCTACTGGAGTAAATATCAATGAGTTGAGAATATTTGTACTTTAGTATGGTGCATTTTTTTTAAATACCTCATGCTTTTTCCTTATTAATATTCATTAACTCAACTGACCAAAGTTCTTTATCACTGGTTGGAGTCAATAAATAAATTCACCACTGTAATGATCATATTTCTTTTAAAGTTCCCCTTTTAGAAAAACAACCTCAAAATTACATTAAATTTTTACTTGATTTAGGATTAATCAAATCTTTTGAGATTATCCACTTGTTCAGTTACTTAACTTTAACTGCATAACACCAAATTTAAGATAAAGCCTTTAACCAGGGACTAATCTTTAGTCCATCTTAAAAAAAAGAATGAAAATGAATGAAAAAACTAATTTCTTTTACTTCTTGGAGTCTATTTAAAGTACAGTCTGGCACATACTTGTTATCTGCTGAAACTTCTGTACCCTGATTAATATTTAGATTAAGGTTTTGACGGATTGATTTTATTTATGGATTGACAGACAGTATAATCCAAAGGACATTATGTTAAAGTGAGAGCACTATTTCCAGCATGGTCCTTAATATTGGGAAAATAAACTCAAGGTTCCTAACAAGCTTTCTCAACAACTATCTGACCTCTGAGTAAGATGCAAGAGGTCACTAATCAGACCTCAAGTCTACATATTTTAATATATTTTTTAAAGATTTCAGGCGTGGAATTCATATACTTCTATCAGTTAGCTACAGGAGATGAGCCAAGAGAAATGAGAAAGGACGCATTTCCTGAAAAGGTTTTGGCAGTTTATTTTGGGGGAAATGTCTTAAAAAAGTAGGCTGGATCAGGCCAGCTGGAGGAAGTTTAGAGGACTTCACTATAAAAACAAACTTGCAAAAATGACAAAAATTGTCCTTGAGGCACCAGGAGGTGACAGACTCAAACCTCAGTCAACTGATCGGACCCTGCAGGAGGTCATTTGTTGAATATTCGATCAGGAACCACATGCTTTTATTGTGATTTGTAAATAAAGTGGCTTTAGCTCATTCCAAAACTGGCTGTATTTGCATGGATTTGCATCCTGTCAAGACTCACACAGCTGCACAACGCGGATTTGTTTTTATAGATACATAAAGACACATGGCAAAACAAGCCACAGTTTCAAAGTTGGAGGTTGTTTTATTCATGTAGCTTCAAGACGCAGACAGAGGAGTCTGCTGGAGGCTCTCTGGCATGGCGGGAAGTCAAGCGAGGAGAGATAAGGGCTGTATAGAGCAGCAGGAGAACATCAGATGGGGGAGAAATAGTTGAACAGTAACCACAGGACGCACCGCCGGAGACAAATATTTCATCAGAAAAGTTCCCAGATACAGGCTGGAGGAGACTCGGATGCTCAGTGTGCTTGTGAGCGTACCCCGCCCTCAGTTTGTCTTTGCCTCGCCTCAACACTGCAAGATGGTAAATATGTGTTTTCCTCTGCAGTGATTGGAGATGGGTTTCACTGCCTGGAATAAATCATTGTGGCTTCTGAAAAGCAAATACGTATCTGTTGCTCAGCTTATTGACAATGTGGAGAGACCGGGGAATAAATAAAGAAAGAAAGGGAGGAAATGAAGGCGGCTGCCCAATCATGACGCCTGCTTAAGACCTCATTGCTTCTGAGTGCTACTTTACTGTTGCCGTATTTTGACTGAAATCTTAATGCAATGAGGATTAAAGGGATTACAACATAATCTTGAATAATCCAAAGTGCCACGGACGGAGGAGCGCTTGTAATAACAGCGTAAAACCCGTCCGGAGGTCTGACAACATTGTCAGTCACGGAAAGGATTAAATATTTGCGGGAAAAACTTTCGACTAATGCCCGCAAACCATCGTGGGGGGAAAAAAGCACCGGGGCCAGAAGGCAATTTAGTAATTTAAGAGACATATAGCACCTCTGTAAGTGCTGGCCAGCCTGCTGCCAGGACAAAGCCCAGGCAGACGAGGGGGAGACAGGCTTTTTAAGCAGATTTACTCCTCCAATTTTTGTTTTTGATCAATGCTCAGGCAGGTTCATTACACATGTAAAGCGCGGGGGGGAGGTCTGAGGAATGAAAATGTTCTCACAACCAAGAATCAATTCTTATTAGGTTTACCGAAATGCCATCAACATGTCCATTAGCTTTTCCATTAATTTATATTTTTTCCTCAAGAGCAGGGCTTCCTTGTGTATTTTAAAGGATTATGTAAAGCATCACCAGAAATTATCTTTTGAGCTAAATAACCCACATTCATCAATGTGAACCTGCCTTTAATTACAACCCTTCACTCAATAAGAGCAACGCTGAAATCTGTTTGGGAGGCACATTAGTGGGATTTGATGCAGACCTTGCCTGGATGTTCCCTGAAATTCATGTGGGCTGATTGAAGTCGTATTGACGCTTAACTCCTCTCTAACAAACCAAACCCTTAATTTAACTGAATGAATATAAATTGAGTGTAAGAAAAGCTTTTAGAAACAGAATCTACATTTGGCGTACAGGAATTTGTCTCTGTGATGAAGAGAAGGAGACGCAGACAACTGAAAAAGTGACGGTTCAGAGGCCAGACGGCAGAAAGATACAATGTAAACAACTCATAGCATTGCATATATAAGATAAATGTACTTTATGCTGAAACCTCAATCACTGTGTGCATTCAGGCAGCAACAAATCGTGGCTCCTGCATCTGAAGTGGAGTCAGAGTGTTACAGTTTGCTTTGCATCGGATCAGTCGCTTCTTGTTAGTGCTGTCGGTCGGACACATGGATGAAAATAACATCAGCATTTCGAAAACAAAAATGTTTCACATTTAAGGTGCAAATATTTAGATACATGTATTTTTTTTATATTGTTTTAAACCACGAGTCCACATTTGGTTTATGAAAGGATGCTGAAAAAGTAAACAAGGAGAATTATTAGTATTTTTTTCTCCTGAACAAACTTCATTATAATCTAAACTCTGCATCTTTCGATTTTAGACTACAGAGGAGGTCAAAGGTCATCAGCATTCACATCCATCACCAGACTACATCTCTAGAAAGAGACATGGACAACCACCTACATCAACCATCATGAGACTAATATCAGGTCACATGTTAACACGTGAACCATCTCCATGACAACTGAGCAAACCCCATCTGCTGATTGAGACCTTAAGATGCAGGAAGTCAAACCTTTTAATAAGGTGTTTATGTCACGTTGCTTCGCTGTTTTCGTCTTCGTAAGTACTGTTTTGAAATAATGGCCTGACATTTTGAAAAATTAGAGAATATTTCTTTCATAATAATTCATCAAGGTGGATTTGTTTTTGCATTTGCTGTAGTTTTGTTATCTTCTGTTTGTCTTTCAGGTGAGGAGGATTATTTCAGGTCTGAATATCAATCGTAAATTCCTCCCTATCTTTCCTATTTAAACTCCTTTAAGGAATATTTGTTGCCATAAACTGACATCTAATTATCTCAAGTGTTTGCTATTTGAAATTATTTTGACTGGTTGCTGTTTTCTAATTAAAGATTGGTGCTTGAGTAATGGTCCATTTCTTATAATCTACTGTTGCCAGTGTGCAGAAATTCCTTACTATCTTCACTAAAACAAGGAAAATCTTTTGTTTAATAAAGTGGTTCTAAGTTGAGTTTATGAAGATGAGGTGAAGGTCAGCGGATGTCAGGGGGGTTCTCCGAAGAGTCACAGAGGTGACGTTTTGAAAGTCGAAATGCTCCACTCGTGAAATTCAAAGCTGCTGTCTGCCGACTGGCACGTTTGGCCTTTCTGGTGTAATATCCACACATTTACTACTCTGTGTCAATGAGGACGCACTCTCTGACTCAACCTACTGCTGCCCGGCTGCCCCTGGGCAAGGCACTTGACCTCAGGCTGCTGTGTGTCCAGCAGCAGAGGACTGGCCCGCTTCCAGTTTGAATAAACTGCAGGAGATGAAAATACTGATGTGCTTTCCCTCAAACCT
>JAUZTA010000020.1:2062123-2075414 GCA_034780835.1 Ctenochaetus striatus | reverse complement strand
TAACATACAGGAGAAGTTCGGAGAAAATGCCCTTTTTTTAAAACTTGGGATAATTTATGCATTAGTCCCATTTTACACTTTAGCACAGCAGCTGCATGCTCATACTGTAGTTTTAAAATGAATGAGAAATGCAAATAACAAGTTTAGTTTTTGACTTGATGACCGCTATATTTTTGAAGCGTGAAAGTTCATCCATGACCTTGAAAGTAGCAGTCAAGTTGCAGTAGGATATCCTATTTTGACAAAAAAATACCAGCTCGAGGTCCACTTACTATGTTTTAACTTTAACATTCAGTATTTTCTGAGATAAATCTGTTGACATGCATTGATTCTCCTCTTCAGCTGTTGTATGATTTTTTTCCTTTAAGTACTCGTGCACACTGGGAAAAAATACTGACATGTCATGCAGCATTTCACATGTGATGCATTCAAACACACTGACTGAAGTGTGTTTATAATGTAGGTGAGTGTTCAATAAGGGAAGGTAGGATTAAGGACATTGATGTCACCTTCCTAAGTCAAGATCTTCCCTTTAAAATGGGCCTATTTTACATGCCGGCTCACAAATTTCTCCGACTGAAACCATCTCTTCTGTAATCTCACCCCCAGTGCTGCCACCCAGTGCAGACTGCCATCAACAGCAGCCATCTCTCAGCAGCCAGTCACTTCCTGTCATGGAAACAGATAACACCCTGGACATGTGTTTTAGTTAGCAACAAGAAGACTGCTTTATAAGCAGGCACTTTACACCAACTCCTCATTTCTCTGAGAAAAGGAGGAAAAAAAGCTGCCAGGCGGTACAGACCGTTTATTTTTTCTGCCTATAAGCCATAATGAGGTTGTGCCCCGGGGAATCAGTCGAGCGGAATGTTATTAATGCCTCAAAAAAGGAGGAAAAAATCCTCGGCACCTTCTGCGGCCGTGGCATAAAGGCAGGAAAAGACTGTCAAACAATTAAAGTGAAGTGAATTCCCTGAGATGGAGGGGAAAGGAGAGAGAGAGGGAGAAAGAAAAAAGGAAAAACAAATGGACAGGCCTGGACAAGGAGAGAAAACAGCTTCCTCCAGAAACGAGAAACGATGAGCTCAGCTTTGGTTTAATCACTGGTGTGAGAGCTTTCTAAAAACCTGGATGTTTTTTCACTCTGAGTGCAACAGAGCTGAGTTTAGAGCAAACGGGGTCAGGAGTCATTACTGCTCATTCAACTTTAACTCTCTTTAATCACTTTTCTTTGATAACAGATTGTGACTAAACATTTATCCTGAGAAGATGATTTCCTGCTTTAAATTAAACCTGAACAACTCCTGAGCAGCACTGTTTCAAGCTGCCTATGAGACCTCTGTGTATAAGACTCTCATTTGTCCTTCAAATCTGCTTCCTTTCTGCAGTTTAAATGCAATGCAGCTCAAGGCTTTGTGGACAAGTGGATGCAAATAGGTGTAATCACATTATTCTGGATATGACTGTTGCCACGGGACAACTCATGATTCCAAAGTGTTGGGTCAGAGCCCCAGACACACTGAAGATTTGTGGGAAAAAACAGAATCAGTATGTATCAATGTGTAGAATGGTACAGAGAGACAAAAAGCAAATTTTGTCCAAATTTGGCGCAAACAGTGACTGAACCAGTGTGAGCTTCCATCCCTACAGCCGTGAAACAAAAGGCCAGTGATGAAATCCCATTTAGATGAACCAGGAGTGTCTTTGTCGCTTTCACACAAATACCGCAAGCATGAATTTATCTAGAAATTACCAGAGGAGTCGAGAGAATGCAAACATCTGAATGTCAAAATCAGCTGGACCAGATATTGAAGGGCTTTAACCCTGAACTCTTTCATCTCCATGGTCGCAAGTCCATGTGATGTCCAACCAAGCTCATGATTGAATAGAGAAGGTCTTTTCTCAGAGTTCATGGTAAGCAAATAAGCACTGTGGATGTTTCTGCCATGCCAGACACTTTGTTACAGAACCAGGTGAGAAGTCGTCCTCGCAAACCATTTCAAATAAATCAGGCACTTGGATGAGCCACCTGTCTGTCAATGAACAAACAGTCACTTCACTAACTAGTAGTCATATCAAACTACGACCATAGCTGTCAGTAGTTTCTCAAGACACCGACTGGTCCGAATCATTGTCATTCAGCCACGGATACATGACATGAAGCCAGTAAAGATGGATTCTGACGAGATCTAGCGACCTCGTCTCATCTTTAAATCAAGCTACCTCACAAGGCTTCCTTTTGAGCAGCACTTCTTTATGTTCAAAGAATTTAATGTCCATATTCTTCTGCATATAATTCTACTCGGTTTAATACAGTTAAAGAAGCCATTTAAGAAGATACGTTTCCTCTGAGCACTTTCTTACCAAAAAACATTGCATCTTGACATGAAACCAACAGTTCAAGCAGGCAGGGTTTGCTGTGGGACACGTCGGCAGAGATGGACGCCAAGGACACACTGAAATCGTCCTCTAGTTTAACATCAGCAGCTGAAATCCAATTTTCTCTCTTCGGTCCCTGTAGGCCGCGTTAGTGCCAGGGAGCTACAATACAGAGGTGTGTGACACATTTTCATCCTCATTCAAAGAAACCCCGATGACTCCGGTTTAATTTGCTTAGTTACATCCTCCCAGCTCGGCCTCCATTGTTCCTGCCCATGTGTCGGGGCAACATCCTCGGCGGAAGATGCTGTCACCGTCAAAGGCCGGGCGCCCCGGTGGGTCGAGACCCCGCCAGCGCTGCACCTTATTGTCTGTCCTCACCTTTGTGTTTTTGTGTCTTCATGGACTGTCACATCGGCGGGTCGTTCAGACATGACCCGCTCCGGCTCATCGGGGGAGGGGGGAAACGCTGCTCAACAAAGTCAGTTCCCACGGGAAGTTGACAGTGGGGAAAAAAAGATGCAGGGGAAGCATATCAAACAAGGAGAGGTGAGCGCCAGTGACACTTCCAGCAGCTGAACTGCAGCTGGCGGCTTTAAAAAAAAGAGGAAATAATGAGATCAGTCACCAACGCACTTGTTTTATCTGAGCTTTATCCTGCTGCTTCTCAGGGTTCAGGGAGGTGTTGCTCAACTGAGAGCAGCCTGGTTCATCTTTTTAACTGCAAATTTATGACTCCACTTTTCAGCTTATTGGATTGTCAGAGAAGACGGACAAAATCAGATCAGACTTGAGTCATGCCAGTCAAAAGAGAAATCTGAAGTCCACAGTGAAAAAGCTCAAACAATCCCACAAGTGATCATCGTCTGAGGCAGAAGGAAGTTAAATTTAGAGCACTGAAAGCATCTATTTTTTAAAAAGAGTCCTGTAGTCCAGTGGTCATGGAGCATACAAAGACTGCAGTGGAGGTTCAGTTCACCTGGGAAGCAATATTTGTTGACACCTGCTTTGCCTCCATCGTTTTCAAACAGATCAGGTGCAAATAAAACTGTCCAACTATGCTTTTGTTAAAGATGACAAAAAATTGTTTCTTAGAGCATTTAACATCAAGAAGAGTCTCAACTGTAGCTCAAACTAGGACAAAGACAACAGTCACTTCAGCTTTTCGCTGTGAATTTTGTCCTGAGCGCTCTTGTTTTCAGGATCCGTGCTGGGGCCTCGCTCGTCACACCCATCAACTCTGATATGCTGACAATCCCCTCATTAATTTGAACGGTGCAGCCGGGTTTGAAACACGAGAACCCTTCAGCCATTTCCCTAATGGTCTGCGAGCCGGCCGACCCGGGCGCAGCCGAGCGCTCGCCTCCGTGGTGGAGCAGGGATGATGTTAGAGGTCTTTTCACTGCGAGCTGAGCAGCCATGATGGCTAACCACCACACCAGAGGCCCCTTTGTTTCCCTTTTTTTCCTCACTCCAACACTTTACAAACAGCTAAGCCTGTCACAGTCCGACATCAAGGTTCAGTGGTCTGTCAACATTTACCAGCAGATAAAGACAGAGAGGGGAAAATTCCCAGCCCTGGAGAGCACATCGCTCCGTCCGCAGAGTGTGTGTTTCACAGAGAAAACGCGTGTGAAAAGATACAGAGCGAGTACTTATGTGTCTTTTCTCAGTGACAGCAGCCAAACAGAAAACACTCATGCGGGGAGAAAGACGGCGCAAGTACATTAGAGCCTCCCGCTGCCTCCCTGCCTGCCTGTCGATGAAAAGTGACGATGGAAAGCTCTGACAAATAGGACCGGATCCCGCCTCCCCTGGGCTCAAACCGAGCTGCATCTCGTTCTCGGCCTGTGGGTCTCTTGCTCTGTTTAAAAGGAGGGAAGGGCTATCACAAGCTCCACCGGCTTAGATGTGTTCGAGACGAGAAGCTGGGGCAAAGATTTGAGATTCGGTTCTGCGGTGCCCATCGAGGACGGACCGACTAATAAACAACGAGGGGATTGGACAGAAGAAAACAAGCTGCTGCTCTTTGAAACGGTCGGGGTGTGAGGACAGCATTGAGGGGGATTTTCATTCATTTCCAACTAATGATCTACCTACAAGAAAATAGATTTTATGACGCTCAGCCTTTGCTGAAAAAAACTGGGTTTGCTAATTGGGCCACAGATGACGAAGAGCTTTTAAAAAAAGTTTCTCTGAAGTTTGTTAAACAAAACACAAATATCTGATTCCAACTGCGCACTTTACACGGCCGTCCTGCTGTCGAGGTCCAAAGAAGAAATCAAAGGAACTTATCAAAATAAAGTTGCACTGAGCTGAATGTACACAGTGGAATGTGACACTTCATTCATCATTAAGAAGTAGATGATCCAATTAAGTTTCAGTATATCATGAAAGCAAAAGTTTAAACAGAAAAATGTACGTAAAGTTGACACTTCATGTCCTCTTTTTTTCCTTATTTTTACATTAATAAATACATCAAATCCTCTGAACTTGAAATATGTTTTAGTGGCAACCAGTGCTCCATTTATTTTTCAGTTTTATATAATACATTAGTTGCATTGAAAACTATTCTGTTGTATTCTTCAACAAAAGACATTAACGTTGAATTATTTAATTCTGACAGCGACTCAAGCAGACAAAATGCCATGAACTGAACAAAGGAGTCTTTATGAAAACTGAACTGATTTGATATAAATATGACTGAATGACAGTTTTAATAATAAAGGAGCATTTTTGCATTTTACAACAGTGACAAGTCTTTGTTGCTCAAAGTGATTCCTTATAGTTTATTTTTGAAGTGAGAAATACAAACTGTGCAAGTCATTTTAAACAAACTTCATTACATTATAGTCATTTTGACAGAAACTTAAAGTTAACTTTTTACTCTAAAACACATCCGGCTGCAACATTTGTGCCGCAGTTTTCTCTGTGCATTCTTGTTTTAAATGCACTGAAGCTGTATGTCAGGATGTCTTATACACATTTATCACTATATAATGTGTTTTTAAACCAATTTCATTGAAACTAAACCCTGCACAATTATTTTGTTTGGCTGCAATTGAACATTCCAGATGGTAAAATAAGTCACAATCATACTAAGTAGTTTGGAGTTGTACTAAGTAGCACTAAGTACTAAGTAGTTGGACCTCATAAACTGTGATAGATGCATTCATAATATTACAACAAAGGTTGATGGACAACGTCGTCTCTGAACACAGCTGTTGGCATGTGGAGGTGGATTTTATCGCCCTAAACTGAGCCGATCGTTAATGATCTTTCAGCTTATGTGTTGATATTTTTAACTGATTTTTAATAACTAATCTTGATTATCACACAGTTTATCTTAAACATTCGCTTTGAGTTTAAATTACAACAGTTCATCAACTTTAAGACACCCCTTTGTTTCCTAAATGCCACCTAATGTCACAGTGAAACTCTTCACACACTTACAGTACTCGAGGAGGCATGTGAGGTGCAGGTCACATGATCCAAATAGTCTCCCCCATCATCTTCTGGTTTCCACAGATGTGTCACCTGTCGGTGCAATTACACTCGTCCGCGGGCCAGACGCTCCGGCCTGACTGTGGAAGACAAAAAGGCATCCGTCATGGCCGGTTTGTTGCGGTGTCACAGTCGCTTTGATGTCACGGAGCTGACGTGACCGAGGCCTGGTTCTTCTCCCTGCAGCCAGAACAAGACAGAGAAGATCAGAGGTGGTTCATTATTTATTCAAATATTAAGGTTGATCCCACTGAGTCAGAAGCTACATGCCAGGTTTCTGGGGAAGTGACACCGACATCATCTACTTATCATACACATTCATGTCTTTCCAATGAATTATGCTTTAATTTACTACAATGACCTCTTTCTTCTCTTTCTTCACACCTCCACTAATCTGCAACCTTTGCAGTAACATAATCACTTGGTTTCCTCTGGTTAAATGTAAACTATACAGGGTTTATTAGTTGCTTTGCTGTTTGAAAACAAACCATTCGGAGCTGATTGAGAAAGCAGCAGGGGTCCAGCAAATTAATTTTTTGGATAAATTAAGACTGGATACCTTTATTTGCAGTTTTTAGCAGCATGATCCCAGAAAAACGGTCCTACATTGAAATTTGGGTATCCATGCAGCAAAAAGATGCAAGTGACTTTGATATTGGTGCTACATGACCAGAGAAAATAGAGGAAAAGGATTTTGGTGTTTCCTTTTGCTGAAAGAAAGAGGAAAGTCTCCAACAACCAGAATGCACTGCAGTCGACCAATAAACGGTCTTGATTTTAGTCAGCTGAGCTGTTGGTCTGCTCGTCCACTCGATAGTATCTTTCCTTATCAAAAGTTACATTTTGTGCGTGAACACTGGCTCTCTGGATGCTATAAACATGCTAGTTTGCCAAATTTAACAGCAGCTTCTCAGACACAGACGAACCAAGTCAACTGGACAGCTTATGATGATCAGTGATGTTATGACTGCCGTTTTGATATTCTAGTATTGGGAATTACATTTTAGAATAATACAGGTATTGGTAATTATTTGATATCATGTTTCTTAAATATTTTTTAAAGCAGCTTTACTCTAATTTGCAGTCTCAAAAAATCACTAATTTAAGACTGTTTGTAGTGACTCTATATATACAATAAGCACATAAATGCCTTTTTAACAGGTATTCAGTCGCTGCTATGCAAACAATTGTGTGTGTCTTCAAGCGTGCAGATATATTTGCTTTATAGATGATATTTAACTCGAACCTACAGTCGACGGTGTGATTCAGTGTGGGAGACTGAGCGTATCCTCCCCAGCCGCTGTCTGAGCGGCTCAGTCAGCTGAACTCTGCTGGAATGTGATGGAGGAACCAGGTTGGGTTTCACGAGCAGGTGTCTGTTGTTTTTCTCCCTCGTGTTTCTCACACTGTTTCACCACCTGCTCTCATCTCTACTCCATCCCAGGTTTTTTCTCTCTCAGCGAAAGGCTTTTCACACAGAAAACAGGGTGTTTTTTTCACTCAGCCTTGAATATTACGGTACCAGGTGATATTAGAAAAGGTTTAAAAGCATAAATAAACATGCAATGGGTGAAGGAGATGGAGGAAGAGGTTTTTATGTTCATGTCTGTATGCACACTAAGGATTTGCATTAGTGAAAAGCAAACATTGTTAAATACAACTATTTTTTAAAATTATTTTTCTTTTGCAAGTCTTAAGTCTACAAAATAATATTCTAATTTCACTCCATAAACCTCCTAAATTAAGTTTGGATAACAAATAAAACGATGAAACTGTGTCCCTCTGCTTTGTGCTCGGCTCAGTTTGTATAAATCAAAGCACCTGGTGGAGTAAGATTAAGTTTAATTATTATTTCTAGGCTCCAGAAGAGGAGATATTTCTTGTGTGTCTAGAAGAGAGAGCGTTCCAGGTTATGACAGAAGATGGAGGGCTGAGAGTTGGGTAAGAGAGGGGGGCTGTGAAGAAAAAGAAAGGCATTTGTGATTGTCAGTGTGTCCGCCAGTGTTCCCCCTTTTTGCCCCGACACACTTTTCCATGTCGCGGGGTGCGGCGTTACACTTGTCAATGTATTTGTTCAAGCAACTCGGCCGTCGGTCCCTGCGAGGGCTGTGCACCGCTGCCTCCTCTCTCTCCCTCACGTCTCTTTTTTAAAAAGCTGTGGCTCTTGCTTGAATGCTCTCTGTGTCCATGCCCAGTGCCCTAATCCAGGGCCTGCTCTTCCTCTAAGCAGGGAGTTAACTTAATCCCTCTCATTTAGGCAGCTGCACTGCCGGGGAACTATGGGAAAAAAAAAAAAAAAAGTTATAACTCTGTGACAGACACTTTCAGCTGTTGTGACGGCACCTCCCCGATTCAGCTGCCTTAACATGCAACTCTCACTCTCGGCCCGGTATTTTAATTTGGCTGTGAATAATGCATGGAGGGCTGTGAGCATGGAAAGCATGGAGGGAGGTATGCATGGCTGGGATGATAGCTGTGTGACTGAAGACAGAGTCGGTGCAAAGCAGAGCAAGCTGTAAAACACTGACTGGCATCTATGTGCAGAATGAGCTGACTGCCAACAGTAAATATGCTGTGAATGTAAATGGTCATTCCCAGAGACACCAGCAGACATCAGGGTGACGGAGAGTTTTAATGTCCTGTGACGTGACCGATCTGCAAAATAAAGGGGCGGTTGCTTTTTCAACGCAAAGGGTCAAAGATTTTGCCTCAGCTAGTGGAAGGTTTTGGTTTACTGGCAGCATTTATGTCAATTTTGTTCAAAGAATAGTCAGCTTTAATCTGAAAGACTGTTTAGTCTAAAAAAGTGAAAAAAATATTAAAGAGAAAGGGTGAATCTCTTTAAATAGCACAAAATGTGCTATATATGAATATGATTTTTTATATTTTGAGCACTAGCAATGCTACTGAGCAGTGTTTTGATGAGTGGATTAAAGCTGTCTGCATGCGGCTCAGACATCTTGGTTTCACTGTGTATGGTGGCTCTAAGTGTTCTGTCCTACACACAGCTTCATGTTCCACCAGCAGCCTCACTAATTTTGTTGATTTGGTCATTTTTCCTTTAATTTTTTGCATTGCTTGTTTGTTTTTATCACGGACACATAGTTAAACATTTTTGTTTTTACAATCTTGGGTTTGTATTAAATGTGCTTTATTTTGAAAAATTAACAGGCTGCTCTATGCTGTTCCTGTGACAGACTTCCTGTCTGGCTCTATCTACTCTTCGTAGCTTGATGCAGTTTCTGTAAAACTAGACTGAGCGAACATCTCAAGTGAGACGGAGCAGATAACCTGCTCTCAGCACATTGCAACAGGTTTTAAAATCACAGGCTCGTCATAAAGGCCATGTTCAGGTCTGATGGCAACAGTGAGGCATGCTGGGTCAATCTGAGCCAAATTTAATAACATTTGAGATAGATATTTTAATATTGAGACAAAGAAGTATGTGTGTTTAAGCACCGCAATGAAAGCACTGCAAAATATACTTTAATGGGGCCAAGTAACACAAGTGCAAACTTAAAAAGTTTGAAAACCCACAATGACACTGATGTTTTCTATATATGATAATAATACAATATATATTGGAAGTATTATTTACTTTACTAGATCAGATAAAAATAAAAACAGTCAACCTACTCTGTATGTAAAGTGTCTTGAGACAACTATGGTTGTGATTTGGTGTTTTGCAAATGACATTTGATTTGATTTTGATTTGAATTGATTATTAGATTAGATCTCAGTCTGACTCAAATAAAAAAATCTGAAAAATTCACTGCATTTATAACTAACTTCTTACAAAAGCTGAGTAAAGCCACATACAGTAACAGTTAACGAGGTATGAGGTAATTTATTTATCTTTGTGCAACACAGAGCCGTATAAAAAAAATCAAAGTTTGTAGTCTTAAAAAAAAAAAGCACCACGCTTTCTTGTGCGTTGCAGAACTTCACCTCAAAGAAGCAGAAAGCATAAACTTTTCTCTCTTCTATGAAACAACTTCACACCTCTGCACTTAACTTTGCAAAAATTCTCATTAAAACGCCCAGCAGGGGTCAGGAAACACAATTTACAATTTCTGCAAACATCTGAGCTACTTATCCGTGAAAATTTCGAACCTCACAAAACATTTCACAGGGCGTCAACACCGGTCAGAAAGACCGGCTGCCTCCTTTATCATTCGCCCACATCTGGCCCTTCCAGCCTGCTGAACATTTGTAATGGGCCTCGATTAGAGAGCAGGACAGATACGGTAATAAGCCCTGGAACCTTGTCAAGAGAGAGGTCAAATCAGAAGACAAATAAATAGGAAATTGCTCCCTGCGAGCCTTCTCACTGTCACCCTTTGCTTGTTACCTTGAGCACTAAAAAGGTATTTATCTGACTCCCTCCCTGCTGTTTAAACAGGCGTCAGCGCTGCTCTGTGGGGCTTAATTGCGCTTCGGTCTCAGGAGTTCACTTGGTGAAGTGCAGGTGCGGCGTCCAAGAAAAATAATTGAACAAACAATTATAATGTGCGTTCCCACACTGCTGGTTAGAGAAAGAGCAGCTACAGGCTTTACTGCTGTTTAGCTTCCCTCCAGTCCAAAATACATTACCGTAGGAGTGTTGAAATGCTGCAAAGATCTATGATTGACTTGTGTGTATTCTGGCAGGGAGGATCTTGACAATATCATCCCTCCGCCCTGGGAAAGAATCTGCACCGTCCCTGCAAACATGTGAGACATTCACAGCCTCTCCTGTTGTCTTTCTGTCCAGAAAAACAAAAGACAGAGTTCCTGTCTGCTGCACCTCGTTCACCGACATCGACAGGAAACAAACGCCATCTCAGGACATCAACACTTCTGGAGGCCGCAGCCCCTCGTAAGTGGAAAAGATCCCGAAGCTAAACACACAGTGGAGTCCCAGCCAGCCCTTCGAGGTGCTCGTCACTCCTCGAAGCTCTTTGTTTTCGGCTCGTCCCATTGTTCCTCAGATGGTGAAATGTTTTTGTTAGATGACAAACGGTACGTCTTCACTGTCACTGGATTATTTTGACAGGACAGCTTCAGCTGGAAAGAGCTGGTGGAAAAAAACATCACTAAGGCACAGCAGGAGATCTCTCTCTCTGCAAATGCTTAAATAATATTGAATATGAATATAAATATAGAGGTCCCTATGGCAAATGAGGACCTCTGTATTTTTATTTCTGCACTTCATCTTGGCTGGTATCATTTGTTAGCATTTATAGCGGCTGGTAGGTGGATTTGTTAAATCTGGACGGAGCCATGCAAGCCATTTCCCAGTGCTGCCAGCCTTTCTGCTAGGCTAAGCTAACACGCTACTAGCTGTTGCTTCATATTAAAAATACAGACATGAGACTGGTGTTGACTATCTCATCTAACTCTTAGTGGAAAAAAAACGAGATCACTCTTTGATAAGAAGTAGCCAATTAAGGATGGATTAAGTTCATAAATCAGCCACATGGGCCTCCTTTGCTGCTTTTATTGGCATCTGTATAAATATTGATGATTCTAGGTATCTGATAAAAACCAAGCCCACTTTATCCTCTCATAAAACATCAAAAAAAGCCTTCAAGGAGAGGCTCTCCAAGTTCTTTGCCCTGCTTTCAATCTGCGACCACCTTAGACAGGTTTTTAAACAAACACATAAGACAACCATCTGGCCTCTTTAGCATCCAACACCAGTGAAAAAACTGAAGGTGAGGCTACCTGAAGAGCTTCACAGAAGCATTTGTATCCAAACTAACCAGGCAAACGTGTTTTTTTTAACACTTTTCAGACAAACTCTTCTATCTGATATGAGAACAACTTCATTTGTACTACTTCTCCCTTTTTTACAAACTTGCATGAAAGTGAGAGAAAGTTTCATTTTTAAACAACTCTCTGGAGGCCTTAACTTATTAAACAGCAAACATTTTCGATGGCACATGTTTGTTTTTTTTGCCACATTCTAAGCAAGGAACACCAGGTTATGTGTTCAAACTGTTTTGGAAGCAAAAAAAACCTTCAAATGTATCTTCAAGTTTGCGTTTGCTCGATCGATCTGATTTCTACTCCACCGGCCTCCCCGAGGAATTCTTCTTCCATGCAGGAAGACTTCAGTTATGGCTGTTTCAGCTCTCCGTCTTCCTCCACTCTTCTTTTCGTCGTTCTTCCAGAGATGCATAGTTGTTGGCAGTGCTTATGTAATAACAGATGGAAGCTAGAAATTAACACGTCTTGCCTCTCTCGTTATTCTCCTCTCCATTTATTTTTAATGCTGTGAGCACGAGCGTCTCTCTAGTTCTCTCTCTGTCTCTCGCCGTGTGTGTGTGTGTGTGTGTGTGTGTGTGTGCTTGTGTGTGTGACCCCGGCAGGCCAGCAGCACCTGTCAGGAGTGTATCCACCGTAGTTGCGTGCCTAATTAGCACACAAGGAATTTGGTGGCACGAAGCGCGCAGCATCGGTGGGAAGAAAAGAGTGTGGGGTGCAATTAGGATTTGTTGGCATGTACAGAACACACAGTGAAGAATCAAACGAGGAGGAGGAGGAGGAGGAGGAGGAGGAGGAAGAGGAGGAGAGGTTGGGGTGTTTTGGTGTGGGAGTGGAGAGTTGCATGTGTGGCCTGATGCTACTCTTCTGCTTTTTTTTCCCCTTCACTTTAAAAGATGGAAGAGAAGCGTTTGAATATTTAAAAACCTCCACCTTCATTTTTTTTCTCAAAGCATTTGAATAAATGGAAACAAAAAACTGTTTTTTAAGGTGGACCGATTAGTTCTCAGTTAGTTATTAGTCTGATTTGGCCAGAGTTTAAACTTGTGACCCTTCTGGCAGCATGATGAAGAATCGGGATCAAATGTGGCAGAAAGGCTGATGTCCATTTTCTCAGACAGTGTTAATTTTCAAAAACCTGAAACAGAAATATCACAGAAGTTAACTTTCAACTTTCTGCATAAATACTCAAAGAGCTGAACTGCATGTCGGAGTATGAGAGCTGTTGAACTCATCTTCCTTTACCCCAGGCAAAAAAAGCCCTTTTCAATCATCTCCTTTTTTTATGTCTTCTATAAAGACTCCTTATTAGAAGTATCCAAGATTCTGCCCACAATATAAAAACTTGACATGACGCAGGAATTGCTGCCATTTACCTGAAAATTACCTCATGTTCTTTTTTTATTTAATTGCTTAATTTGTTCATTTATGATTCTATCACTTTGTGCAGTGTCTACTTTTAATCAGCTTTTTTAATAAGATATTATACATTAATTAGCACATAGCAACATCATGTAATTAAATAAAACCAACACAACAAAACAAAGGCTGTTTAAGCCTTCTTGTTTGCATTTTAGCATCATTTCATGCTCATAGGAGACCACTTTAACCCTTCCGCAGATCTACTCGTGTGGATCAGTTCCTGCGTTTTATTTTTCGC
>JAUZTA010000020.1:2043129-2053676 GCA_034780835.1 Ctenochaetus striatus | reverse complement strand
CAAATATTACAAAAGGGAAATACATGAGACCTAATATTTTTTTTAAATTATCCACACAAATTTTAAATGCAAAGAATAAACAAATAACCTACTGCATAACTATAAATATGAAATGTAAACACATCCACCTGTAAATATTGCTGACATCCATCCCATGATAGTACATCATGAACTAAAATTTATCATATGCTAATTTATCAGCCATAAGCACTGCATTCAGGCTTGGACAGCACATATTTATTCAACAACTCAGTACCCCGAATTAAATGAGCTTGTGATGATAGTAAACCGCAATTACACAACCCGTGTCAAGTGACCCTGGCTGCAAAATCTTACCAGATGTATCTCCAATTTTGGGGTGTTTGTTTTGCTGCTAGTCAATGTGCTAGCTAGCGGTTAATTCTGATCTAAAGATGCTTGGAGCTGTAATATTTTGTCCCAACAGCCAGTCTGCTTTTCCCTGTCATAAACTCTTACCCTTAGAAATGGTTGATATTCACAATTTGTGGTTGTAGGTGAAACAAAACTCTGTTTAAAGCATTTTTCTGTCATTCATTGTGCAGCACACTTTGTTTTTGCTTTGATTTTCACTTGTTCTCTTCACAGTAACCCGGATGCTCTTCTTTCTTCCTCTTCCTCTGGGACAGACTGGTGTATTATGCTATTGCATCAGCGCCACCCTTGGTTTATCCTTGTAAGTAGGTCACCCTTTCAATCAGCCTGACAATCATGTGTTATAACGATTGCACACAAATACAAACCAGGCTTTCAATTCAATTTAAAATCTGCACAAGTACAAAGTTTCCTTGAGGCACTTCTTGAAAATATTCTGATGGTTTGCCTCTAATCAGAACCTCAGGCTTCACCACTACCACTACCTGACAACAAAGATGTGAACACACGTGACAGATCAACAGGTGGTGCTTGTTAACTTCCTTACCTTCACCTGCCTCCACCTCTAAGGCTCACCTGAAACTAATCAACCTGATGCAAAGGTATCTGTGGTTCACTGAAGCAAATCCACTAGAGCAGCAGTGATAAATATCCACAGGCAGAATCATACTGAGGTCAATATATGATGATAAAGCCTTACTGATGAGGGGCAAGCTGCTACGCCCAGTGCCTCATAACATCTTCCTCATCCTCCTCCTCATCTTGAACTGATAATGCAAACAGATATTTGAGGCTCACTACCACCGCCTACTGTTTCGGAGTGTGAATTGGACATCTCTGGCTAATGTACTTGACAACAGTTCATTTTGCCTTGAATTTCAGTCTTTTTTGATTCATCAATTTGATAATTTTGTCACAATTAAAGCCACAAACAGATTTTGGTTCGGTAAGGCTTTTACATAAATGAAATTTGTAAGTGGGTTAGAAATTAGATCAAAGAAACTAGGCTTATCATTTACTGGAAAAATTGTTTTTTAACTAACTGTGGTTCTGATTTCACATTAGATGATGAACATTTATAATATATCTTGCATAGGTCTATAATGTTAAGTATGCTCTGGTTGTGATGTTTTTGGCTCTCTGTTGTGGTTTTCTCTCTTCCCCTGCAGCTCCAGAATGGATGTAACTTTACATGACGAAAGTCCAGTTTGGTTCTGCTGTAAAATGAAAACAATATGATAACAAATTCAAGTGGAAAGTAGTTGTAAAAAACTATAACAAGCTCAGGCCACCTTGGTGGAGTAGAGCATCACGCCTCACTTTTAAAGAGGACTCATACACGTGTTAACAGATTTATGTAAAAGGTTAACGTCCTTGTGTTATTCTGCTCAGGCGCTGCCATTTCACCCCCTCCTCCTCCTCCTCCTCCTCCCCATCTCCCTGGCTGGAAAAAAGGGGGAACAGGCGCCCATTTCCCTGCCACCATTATGCTCATTTGTCCTGTCAAGAGAATGACAGGCCGGTTGACTCTTCCCCAGATACGACCATTAGGTAACGCTCTGTCATCTGACAGCGAGGCATTCTGCCGCTCCCTAAAAACCCCCTAATTATTTCCTTCGCCAGAGACAGGCAGTGGCGGGTAGGTAATTTTTAACCTTTCACGTGCACCTGGGGAACCCTCCTCCGGGGAGCCAAGGTGCCTGTGTGGCATTCAGTCATCAAAACATGACCTTTTATGGCCGTTCGGAGAGCAGTTGGCACCGGGTGCCACGCGCCGGCTAATGCTAATGTTGATGACTAATTTATGCATCAGCCGACCGCATCTGCAGCAAGTTTAGGGTAGCAACAATGTGTGATAGAGCGTTGAGAGGGGAGAGGAGGGGAAGGGAAAGAGAGGAGGGGGGCATCACCGCAGAGTAGGCAGAGGTGAAAGGCATTTTGGGGGAAGAGGTGGGGCTTTTGAGACACCCGGTAGCTTGGCACGACAGGGAATTGAGGGGGCTAATTATGTTGCAGGGAATACATTCAGCGTGACCAGCGAGCCTTTTTAGAATTTGTCGAGCGCAATCTGACTAACGTGGCTGACCTTTACTTTTTTTTTTAGCCCAAATTGCGGGAGACCAGAGAGCATGCAAGATGTGTGCATATTCTATGACCTAATTGTCTTTTTTTCTTGTGTGGCTAAATGTTGCGCAGCACCTTTACCCCCTCCCTCAGAAATAATGTTGGATGTCAAAAATCACCTCTTCATATGTGCATTGAAAAGCTTACAGTACATTTAGGAGCACATTCACAGTATGTTCATGCTGGCTGAAGGCTTTTTTAACCAGTTTGCCTTATCAAATGAAGATTCAGAGCATTGAATTTATGAAAAGGCCTTTTCAAACCAATTTGCTAAAACTTTTCAGATCAGTTTTAAACTATTAAAGAACTCATCCAGCATGAAACTTGCTGTGACCTTTTAGTTCTCTAAAGAAGGATTACTTTAAAAACAACAACTCTAACATTAAGTCTAGAGTTATATTACAAAATAAGAAATCTTTGTCAGTATTTATTATTTGGTTAACAACATAACTAATTGCAATATTGCTAATTGTTAAGAATAATAATAACCTGGCATCCTCAAAAACCTTAAAAAGAGTTGAGAAAGCAGCATGATTTCAGGACTTGCCCAAGAAACAGTCCTGAACAAAACTCCATATAAAATCTCTAATTTGTAGTTTTTAAATTCCAGGTTTTGCACAGATGATCTCTGGATGTGCTACTAGTTATGTTATTTTCCATTCAGACAGAACAAGGCTGCGTGTCTTCCTCTGTTTCAAGTCTTAGCTAACCAGCTGCTGGATAGCTTCTTATTTACTGTACAAAAATGAGATGGCTAACCCACTGAATTATTAATAAAAAAGTTAAACAATTCCTTTTTTTAACTAAGTATAAGCAATTACAATATGATTTATATCTCATTGATAAAGCCAATTACGGCTTATTAACCCATAATTTTTCTACTCAGCTTCTAGCTTGAATTATATTAATGATTCAGTTGTGCATTTAATTTATCTGACTATGGATTTCAAGAGACATTACAGCATGTAATAGCACCTCTCTTTGCCCCTCTTGCTCACATTCATGTCCATAGCAGAGAACATGGACGGGTGAGAAGGAGTGAACGCCTCCTGCACTGTCAGCCTGTTGGAGAGCGATGGGGAAGAGGGTGACACAGACATTTATGTGGGAGCATAAAATAAAAAAGGCACGGCCCCGGGGCTTTACAGTGAGCTGACAAAAAAAATACTGCACGTTTATAATCTAGACCAAATCCCTGCAAGTCCATAAATTGTTATTATTATGAAGTGTTTCATCGAGCAGACAAATCGAGGTGTTGGTGCGAAGGGGAGATGAATTTCATGCAGCAGGAGGAAGACGATGAGAAGAGAGAATCAAGCTTATCAGATCAAAAGTAAGTGATGGTGCTATTCTGCTTGAAAAACATAATTTGTATGAATCAGGCCATGTGTGCATTTGCAAACATGTCGGGCCTCCTCTGCTCTCTGCGTCTGTATATTCACTGTCAGCCACGGAAGGAGAGAAAAATGCTGATGAACCCTTTGTTTGGACAAATTAGAAAATTACAGTCTTATTTTGCCTGGGACGTGTGATTTTTTATTTTTCTCCCCTCCCTTTCTGTTGCAGTTGTGTTACTCAAGTTCTGGAGAAAGGTCATGGCCAAGTGTTTCCCTCGGAGCAATGTGTTGCAATAAAACACAAGTAAACACAAAGCAAGACGGATACGTGCGCTCGTGCAGCCATTAGTGATTTATACTCTGTTTCTAATCCCTTGCTCAGGCCGCCCTGCTGCCATTAAGCTTTGAAATTACACTTTCTGTCAAGAGCAGCCGCTCTCACCTGAGTATTGGATTACTGAAATAAAATATGAATAATTAATAGTGAGAAATAGGTTCCTGGCGACAGGAATGGCTGCAATTTAATAATGAGCATTATGTTTCTTGTGTTTTTTTTTCTCTCCTTTTCTTTCTCTGCTCCTCCTCCAGTGTCGTTTGATCTTCTCGGGTATCTCTACCAGGGGAGTCCGTGCATCCTTTTCTTCTTCGTTGGTTCTTCCTTGGCTGGGTTGACTTCCTCGGCCACTGGGGCGAGAGACCTGCCTCCAGCCTGTGTTCGTCACTCTTTCTCCTTTTATTCTTCCTCGTCTTGTTTTTTTCTTTAATAAGCTGCCGTTAAATAAATTAGAAATACCCACCCAGGGGTGATCAGACGGCCACAAACCCTTGTCATCTGTCTCCCGGTGCTGCCAGGCAAACAAGAGCAAGGGAGGGAAGGAGAAGAAGAGAGGAGGACAGCCAGGATTTCTTCTTCTTCATCTTCTCTCTTTTCATTGGCTTGGTATTCTGTCAGAGGTGAGAGAGAGGAAGAGCTAGGAGAACAGGCTCGTTTTCTCCCTGCCAGACAACCGAAGGCGATCCGCCATTTGCTAAAAGAAAAGATTCCATACATCCATATTTATTTAATGCGGTGAGAGGAGGAGAGGAAGGAAGGGAAGGAGACAGAGAGAAAAAAAACTTTGCTACATATGGAGTGCTTCTTACAACTAATCAGCAGACTGTTGGTGATTGGGGCCGCGGGCGCCAGGTTGGCTCAAACCAGAGTTAGCACAGTGCCCAGGTCTTTGCTGCAGGCTGCACAGGTTGGCCTCAACTCTGCTGGGGAGCAGATGGCGAGCCAAAGCTTGTAGTCACACTTACCTTCCCCACAAAATCCCTAATCCCTCCGTGGACGCTCCTCCAAGGCAGGTTTTTGGAGGCAGAAATAGGGGTTACAATCTGGACCGGCGCGGCGCCTGCCAAAACACTCACAACACAGAAATGCAAATTAACTTATTTGTGTTGTCCGCCGGCCAAGGCGCCGCTTCTTTTGCGAGTAATTAAGATACCTTGAAAAAATATTCGTAAAAGATCAATAATTTTAAATGGACAAGTAACAATGCAGGAAAAAAGAGAGAGTGGAAAAATAAGTAAGGGGTGGTTACATGTTTTTTTATTTTTGTTTTTAACACACACCCCTTCTCTCCGTCTGGGTGCTCCAATCAGCTCTGTCACTCCCTCCTTTACCTCCAGATACGAGAAACTAGTCCCTCAGGTGTTGGCGATGTCGACCTTCTGAGGTGTTTGATTACCCCTAATATCTCTGCCATTACAACTGCTGAACCACACTGGAAACAACCAACTGAATGTTGAACATAAACAGCAATTCTGAAAAGGATGCTCCTTTAAAGCCAGCAGCACAACAAAAACAGGAAAAGAAGAAGAAGAAGCGCCCCCTGAATCAGTAACTGTTAGAGGAGGTGTAGGAGCCACTGTGACACCTTTCAGCTGTGCTTGTTGGCCAGTGCTTAAGCTACACACTAACACATTTACACACACACACACACACACACACACACACACACTGTTATTAGCCTGGTGTCAGCAGCACTAAATGGGCTGCAGATGTTAATGCACTGTTTTAGATACAGTGGCAGGAAAAAGAGGCAGAGACGGACCCATTCAGACGCAGAATAACTAGATACAGAGAGAGAAACACATTCATTAGTGAAGAACACACGGTGGAGGATAATTCCAAGGTGACACATTATGAAAAGTACTGCTTTAACACAGTGGGACGTTATATAGGTTTTACTTGGTGTCATCTCGTCTGATTGTTTATTTGCTAAGGTGTGTTTAAAACATCCAGAGGAGATTTATTTTTAAAGTTTAAGACACACAGGACATTAGAGTTTTGCATCTCTTTCATTTTATTGTTGACCTTTATAATAAAAGTAATATTTAAACATAGTTTTCATGTCATTGTCTCTATTTTTGTTGTCTCACAGGTCTCCTGTACATGAACTTATCTGCAAATTGAGGACTTTTATCAGTGTTTAATGGAATATTCAGTACTGTTCTAATTTTACTACAAGTTAAAATGTAATATTAGTATGTTTAAATGCATTTTTGGGTATATTACTTCAATCATTTAAAAAAGTCTTTGAAATTACACAAATCAGGTCAGCGACCTGAAGATTTTGTCTCTTTGCTATGTTGAAAACAGCTGATTTCTCGAAGACAAGCTTGATCCTCTCACCTTAATAGTTGAGTTTTCAAAGCCAAAATAACTTTATTGGGAACCTTGTTACTACTCAGGTTGTTAAGTTTTTTTTAAAAAAAAAGATGACTTGTTGCTCTTTTGTCACTGTTAAAAAGATTGCAAAAGCTCAAAAAAACACTCTAGATGAGCGTCATGTTTAATGTTATTTATCATTTCATTTTTTAAAACTACACATATGAATCCTCCGAAAAGCAACACAACAGTTGAGGATGATAAAAGTTAAAATGAATCTTTTAAAAATGTAACCAATGAAACCTCAAACACCTTCCTCGTCTGAATTTTTTCTTATTGCTGTTCGCTCACTTGCTAAATTTAAACGCTTGCATGCTCCATAAAAAACAGCATTTAAAATGATATTTACTTTGCATGTTTTGATTTTGTTGCTCATTTACAGCAAAACACTTATGAAGAAATACAACTGTCATGATGGATAGAAAACACAAAAATGCAATTAACATGTTTATATATGATGAATTATCATGAATGAAAGAAACTGATCTGGAACATATTGAGGCAAATTTTTAATTTTTATTGTCTGAAAACAGTCATGAGTGCTGACGGGTAATAACTTGAACTTGATTGTTGTTTTGTGTAAATATGTTTACCAAACTCTTATTAAACTCTCGGTTGCATATTTTTTTAATTTATCATGGATGAGTGTCCCCTTTGTTCAAATTTGTTTCAGGGTTTTAAAAATTAAGATGCAATGTTCCTCAGTCATGATCTGTTTGAATGAAAGTAAAATTTCTGGCTCAGTGCTTAAAAATCAGACATATGAGAAAGAGCCCCTTCTTCACTTTACTGAAACTAAACCGTGCTGGTGTCATGTCCCCCTCCAGCAGCACTCAGCATCGTACAGTAAGTCTGACAGGCTCTGAAAGGCCTCTGGGACCAGCCAGGCGGATCAAACGACCTCCCCAGTATCCGACCAGATGTCCTTACTGGGACGGGTTCAGATGGTCCCAGCGAGCAGCGAGGGAAAGGTCAGAGTCACACAGTGGGTTAAACTGGACCCATCATGAAACTGGCTCGGGCTGCAGGTTTGTGCAGCACCGCCCTGCTCATCGGCAGGGATTATTTCAATTAAGGCTCATGCTGGCTGAACGCGGGATTACAACGGGGTTTAGAGTGGCAGGACACATCTGAACACAGCACATGGTCAGCCAGTCAGCTCCCAGGGATTATACGGCTAAAATATGACAGACTGGGAGTCATAATTAGTATTTATATAAGCACAGCGAGAAGTCTATTTCAATAAAAAGATGTATTTCTTAAAAATATTTGTGTAGCACAGGGAGGTAAGCTGTTTACAGAGACTTTTACTATTGACTGTATCACGTTGCCCCAGCTCTTCATTTAAGTTATATAACGATCATTGAGTAAAATATTCAAACCAAATTCAAAACTCATGGCCACACCGTTTTATCAAATGAAAATACTGTCCTCTAGGTGCCTTTTGAATCAATTATACCTTAAACACTTTAAGTTCTGTGCTTTTAACAAACTGTGTTTGTTTGTCCAACGTGACCCACAATTTTGACACTCTTACATCTAAGGAGGAAGAGTTGGGACTAAACCTACCAAAGAAGAAGAATAATCAGTAACTGTTATTTGCCTTGACTTCAATAATATCAATCATGAGACATTTTATCAGTAGAAGACTGATCCTAAATATGTAACATGTGGGAATAGAAAGTTTTTCATGCTGTTTCTATACACGTGAAGTTGAGCAAAAGAGAAAAAGGACCTCTGCAGGAATCAATAACACATTACATAACTCTTATCAATTGTCTGTTACATCTTTTCTAAAAATCTCTAAAATGAGGGAAAAGAGGAGATCCACCCATAGGGATAATTACCTTCCCATCTCTTCTTCTTTGCTATTCATAGACGCGCTGCTGCTTTTATTGGCAGAGATGAAAAAAGAAGGTAAAAAGGTAGTATCACACACTGAGAGAAGAACATCAGGAGGATCATTAAAGGTAAAACCAGCCAATGAGAGACGATTAGCCTCTGCCCCCTGTGCAGTATGCATGGCATGATTTGGACATGAATAGCATTATCGCTCGGCCAGCCTTAGCATTCACAACGGCGACTGGCGATCCCGTCTGGCATTTCACCTGCGGACGGCCTGGATTGATTGGGATGCATTGGAGGAGCCAGTGGAGACACGACGAACACTCACCTAATTGGCCCCAGAGTCGGCCCTAATTCCTGATTCTCAGGGAGGTCCACATTTCAAGGCAGCGCCTGGATCAATTAATGGACCGGTAATGTGTCTCATTTTCATACAAGGCGAGAGTCCTAGGTTGGGAAAATCAGATATCGGCCACCTTCGACTAAGCAAGGCGAGAATCACTGAGAGTTATGTGAAGGGGAATTCGATATGACGCTCAGCTGTTCAGAGCAGAATCACACTATGAATATTTTTTGTTTCGGCCTTTTTTCCCCTTTTGACCTTTTACATTTTGCAGCACTCCATGTTTGACTCTTTAAGGAACTAAAAAATGAGGCTCCATGTTGCTTTGGTTGCACACTTTTTAAGGAGAAAAGTGGTAATGAACAAGTTCCATCTGTGAATCCAAAGTTTGATACACTGTAAATGATTTCCAGGGCCATTGACTTCCACTGTTTATAAAAATTAGTAAAAATCAACGTGCCACACTTTTACAGACATGTTCCTTTGCTTCTCTGGCACAAACTGTCCTGCTGCTGAAACATCTTCTAGTGCCATTAGTTTTAAAGTGGGGGCTCCAGCTCTTTTGCCCATGAATGTAAATTAGAGTTATTTTGAGGAAAAATGGGAAACAAAAAAATACAAAAAACGAAATAAAATTCTAATTGTGATTATTGCTATTCTTAGTACTATCTAAGTCCCAGTTTGTGCCTGCAAAAAAAACCCCTGCACTGCTCCTAAAAAATACCGTACTTTTCGGACTATAAGCCGCACCTGTATATAAGCCGCACCCACTAAAATTAACAACTAAAGCCACTAAAGTTGTCTTCTTCAGTGTCACAATTTAACAGCCTCAGAATTACTTCATCATACACTTTCTCGTTTATATTCATCCGTAAATTAGCCACATCATAGTTTAAGCCGCGGGGTTCAAAGTGTCAAAAAAAGGTAGTGGCTTATCGTCAAGAAATTATGGTAAACAACTGGGCTTGCATCAAGTTAGCTTGTACTGACCAAAAAATTGATTTTTTTTGAAAATTAAAAACTTTAAGATGAAAAACAAAAAAAATGTTTTAGAAATCACTGAGGAAACTCAGTAATGGAATTAATGACCATGTTGCTAATCTCATTAGCACATGAGCTAACATTTAAAAGCTCTCAATGGAGTACTATGACTTAAATAACTGTGAAGTTCATAAATGAATTAACTTGTGAATTCTGATAAATGATTTATACCTTAAAGACAACAGTATATACATGGCAGTATATATCCACTTTTATTAATTCATCATAGAATTAACTTCGTATAGTGCTGTGTCTCTCCTCCACAGTTGTAATAAAATCCCTGCAGCTGAATCAAAAGAGTAGCAAATGTGCTCACAGTGTTTCTCTGCACTCCGACTCTGACAGCCATAACCACTCAGCACTTTAAGGTAGAGCAAGGTAGGCTACACCCCTGCTGTTTGCTCAACAGCAGACTGTTTGAAATATGAATGAGCAGCCAGTCTATACATCATGTTAGCTGACATGTTGTATTAAAATTTATGAACGACTTCATCAAAAAGCACTTTCTGCCAGACAGATTTGCCCTGACATCGGAGTTACATGGCTGGTTGGAGCCTCAGATAAATGTGTATGTGCTTCAAAGGCAAAGTGTGAAATTATGTGTACTGTGAGCTAGTTCAGCAGTGTGCACTTCAGTATATGTGTGTAAGTCAGTGTGTGTGTTTGCTGTGCTTGAATTAAGGAAATCTGCAGCTTTCAGAAACAAACTGAAGTTTTTTTAAAAAACCTTTTTGGTGCCTGTAATTAGATA
>JAUZTA010000020.1:2029309-2040002 GCA_034780835.1 Ctenochaetus striatus | reverse complement strand
ATTTATTAATAGGATTGTTTATTTTGGATTGTCCTATTTTTTAATGTATATTGTGTGATATTGCACATTTTGTTTTGGCTTTTTTATTGTTTTTGCTCAATGTCAAGTATATAATATCCTTGAATCCTTGATTTTTCTTGTCAATTCATTTGTGCTTCCAGGTTCTTAGGACATTTACAATCCCACTTAGCTCATATTTGAACAAGAAACTTCATATCCATACAAGGAAATATCACATTCTTCGTGCCTCTTTATTGTTTTTACAAGGTTTGAAAGTGCCTTAAGGTTATGCAACTCACAGTGTACGACACCAACTTCCAGCTAATGGAGAGAAAATCTTAAACACGCAGGGAGGCGTTGCAGAGAGTCACTTTTTCCTCATGCATTAACAGTCATCCCCGCCCCCCCCCCACCACCACCACCACCACATGCTCACACACACTGCAGCAGTGGCCTGTGTGTGTGTGAGTCAAAGGTGCAGGGCTGCCATGCTAGCCGCCCAGGTGCAGAGCAGATAGGGTTGCAGTGCGTAAACGGCTAATTCCAGCACGGCTGTGGGAACGCCAGCTGCCCCCGTATTTCTCAAAATCTGAAAATGTTTTGGATTCACGCGCCAACAGAAGGACTCGACATGCAAGAGTGAAAGCAGCTCGTTTCCTGTGTCTTCCCACGTCAATAAAATAACTGCTCGGTACCGTGGCAAAACCTAACTTCTGTTCTCCAGCCTCCCCTCCTCACCCCCTGCCGTCTCCCTCCCCTTCTCCCTGTGTTTGATAGATGATACCAAATGTATCTGAGCTTTATCAAAGCAGGAAGACTCGAGCAGAAAATATGCATGTTTGACCATTAAAGCCTCGTACAATATTGACTGTACTTTTGCAGGAAAGTCAAACGGTTTTATTGCATTTCTGCTGAATTTATGCAACCTTTAAACCTTCTGCACACTTGTTTCTGCAAATGAGATCGCTCAGAGTTTGAGTCGTAACGAGCTGCACTTTCCACACAGTCCGCGCAACCTTTAAACCTCTCCAAACTTGTCTTTGTTCAGCTGCGGCAAACACACTCTTGGAGCTCATTTACAGAGTATTTTGGTGTGTTGGAAAACCAAAGGATCATTAGGTTTATCAGACACTGAGGATGAGGGCTAAAGTGTTCTTTTGTTTAAAATCTGCACCAATTTCCTGTAAAAGTTTGGAAAATTTATTTATTTAGTTGGAAAAAAACCCACTGAAGTACACGTCCAATTTTTACCGTTTTTTTCATTGTTGCTCTTTAAAAAAAAACAGTTAACCTTAACTTTGCAAAATTATGTATGTTCCTGTCCGTGTTTTGATCTATTTATTTTTTTACTCTGTGACATTATATGTTCTCTTTCTATTTTAATGGTTGTTCATGTATTTCATTTTG
Organism: Ctenochaetus striatus; assembly: GCA_034780835.1. Lineage (NCBI taxonomy): Eukaryota > Metazoa > Chordata > Actinopteri > Acanthuriformes > Acanthuridae > Ctenochaetus > Ctenochaetus striatus. The sequence continues at coordinate 2,038,595 of JAUZTA010000020.1, read as the reverse complement.
TATTTTTTAATTCATCTTTTATTTGCGATATATGTTCTTATCTTTCATTCTTATGAATCAAGGTTTTGTATTTATGTATTCTCCCTGTCATTATTTTCATTTGTTATATTGTTTCTTGTCATCAGTGTATATTTTACAGATCTTCATTTATATTGTTGCAAAACTGACAACCTTGTAACTGATTTTGCCCGGATATACAAAATGAGCATTATATATATGCTATCAAATATGTAAATCATATTTAAAAAAATAAAATATAAAAAATTAATAACTGCTGCCCCATATAAATGAATACATACATAAATGTATGGTACATACAGTATGCCACATATATTTCATGTACAACACATTCACACCCCCCACCCACACCTGAGTCCAAATGTGAGCCCCTTGTTGTTGTTTTTGTCGCTAAAGATCACATGGAAACTTGTTGAAACGCAGCAAACTCAACAACACAACAGATGCGTCAACATTCAACACTGTCGATGACACTGTGTGGCTGCACCAACACAAACCGACTGTCGATGTCGTTTCTGTGGCAGCTTGTGAATTTTTGGCGGGCAGATGTTCCTCGTCAGGCGTTGCTCGACCTGCGAGACGAAGACGAAACCGTTTGGACGCCGCCTGACCTGCAGAGGGAAAGGGCTGCGGAGAGGACGGCTCGTCCCCGGCGGCCCTCGGGAAGATTTGGGTTGTAGACGGATGGATGTGGACTGAGATCAGCAGAATGGCATCTGCTTTACACACCCACACACACACACACACATACATACAGTGCAGCCGCACACACATACACTCACACACACACTGCTGAGATATTAGTATTCAGAGCAGAGCTGCAACTGAGCAGCTTTTCTGTGTATTTGTTCTTTTTTAAGCAGCTAGAGAGCAAAATCACTGTAAATTCCCTGTAACCTCGAAACCTCTTTGACTTCATGGTTCCATCATTATAAGCTTTATATTGTGCAACAAAGCACTCTTACAACTTTAGCCGGTGTTAAAGTTTCCGGAAAAACAAACACAACACCAGAGTTCGGGATAAAAGAGTATAAAACAGAGTGCATGATGTTTCTTTTCATTAAAATTATGCATTTCAAAACAATGATGCATCTATTAAAAATATCTTGGTTACTGTTTACAGCTCACTTTAAGTAATGAGGGATAGATTACTTGTTAATGAGTAGATAAGATATGACTATAATTCCTGAAAGAAGTTTATGTACCTGAGATTCTCAGTATACGTTGTCGCTTACACGCTACATCTTGCAAATACAATAAAAATGCAGAATAAAATAAATGACAAAGATGCTGATATGAAACATGTGAAATAAACATGATGTGAATCTAAAGCAATAAAATGAAAAAAATGGGCAAAATGTGCATCTGTGTTGCTATGTTTCACTGTTATTTGTGACATTAAGGGATAAAGAGAAATCTGAGGTTGATAAAAAGATAAACTTAAAGACACTGCATCTTTATGCACATGTGCATCATTTTCATTCATCATCATTCACTTTCTGCAGCTCTAAAGAAGATTAAATAACCTTGGTGATGTCATCAGGGTTCATTAGCTCCTTATTTTAGCAGTTAGCCTGATTTGTTTTGGTCCATTTGAAAGATGCTATTGAAACGGCATCATGGGAAATGTAGGATCCATTTAAAAAGGTGTTAAGTTCCTAATCAGCCTGTTTGAGGAATTTTGAAAGAGCAATCAAAAAAAGCATGTCACTTCAAGATTGGGGAAAATATTTTTGTTTTTTTTACAATTTCCTTTTCTTTAGTGTCTGTTTCTGCTTGTTATGCTTTCTTTATATTATTATATTGATTCAAATTTTTAGTCTCTATATGCCATGTTCTGTTTTTGGCTACAACGTTATATTAACTTTAGCCTAAGGTGCTGGTATGGTCAATACACTTATATAGATATAAGGTGGAATTTTCAATAATGGTTTATGAACATTAAAGGGGCCTTGAGGTAAAAAGTTAGATGATTCTGGCAACAACTTCAATCATGAAATTTTTGCAAATCAGCTTGCAAATTCTAGCACTTTTCAATCACTTTCAGGGTGTCTTAACCAAACATTTTCAGACTCTCGAGGTCTTCATTATTACATATAAACTGTTGGATACAACAGCAAAAGAATTAAGTTTATAGAGTTTTTTATACTTACAGCAATCTTTGCATTTGTCACAAGGGCTCGGCGGTATGAACGAAAATGTATATCACAGTATTTTTATCGGTTTCACAGTATATGATGGTATTTTCTTTTTTCATGCACGACTGGGCCAGAAAAGTTGTGCTACGCTTGCAAAACACAGTAGCAAACGTACGTATGCTGCTACGTTTTGCAAGTGGAAAATGTGGCCACAGGACCCGCGGAGCTGTTCCCAGCATTATGTACGCTACACACACACCAGTATTGGGGTATCTGAAAAATTCATTTCTTAAACATAAAAAACACTGGTATTTGGTATGAACTGGTATACTGCCCAGCCCTATTTGTCACATAGTTGTTTTTTTTTTTAATGACCAAATCTTTTGATCAGGAGTATCAGTATCAGTATCAGTGATCAGTATTTAACATGATTCACTGATATCCAAAGTGATGGGTCAACGGAGGATTCATTCAGCTCTGACCAGTGAACACACCATCAGACCAACCAACATGATGAATGGATTGTTTCATTTTAAATATCAAAAGATTCTTGTTTTGTATGAGTTAAAATTATGTTAAAAATCAGGCAGAAAAAATCCTCTATTTCCAGCTTTTACAAACTTTGCAGACTTTGTAAAAAACCCTGTCAGAGTTCGAAGAGGTGATGAAGGGTTCTTCTAAGTGATCACAGGTAAACTGAGTCAGTAGTTGGCTGAGTGTTTAACACCTGCCTCTCTGACACCTTGGAGATGTAAAAAACAAAGGACTTCAGGTGATAATTGTCTTTCCACTCTGAATTTTTAAGTGAACTCTTCATTTTCTCTCCATTTTCTTTCCCACCAATTAGAGACGTCTGTGGTAGCAGAGCACCACATTGCACTCTTGGACCTTCGTCAACGGGGTGATGAGGCGATTCTCAGCTCGTGTGAAACGGTGCTGGCAGTCTCCCCCGCTCGCATTCATTCCCCATATACTCCCCCTCCACAGCCACCACCACCTTCTTTTTTTGCGGTTTCCTCCCCCGGCGATGCAGACAGCACAATAGTCTCACTGAGCGGTGACGATTAACACATAAAAGCGACACGGGGAATCTCGCTGCTAGATACTAGCGCACATGAGAGGGCAAAGCATTCATAGCATGCCAAGAACTTCAGTGGGAGCCCCTGCTATCTGATTGGTGATCTTTTGTTTTGGCGTTGCCCTCGATTCGGGGGAACGTGCCCAATCAGATTACGGCGAGGGAGGCAGGGCGAGTCGACAATCGCTGCTTTCTATTTACTGCGTTTATCTCCAAACGGCTTCACTTAAGGCAGCCGGAGGAAAAGCCAAGTCAGAGCGTCTCCATCTCGCAGCTTCAACCTTCACCCCCTCCCCTTCAACCCTGGAGAAGATGTGGTTTGCACAGTAGTGCTCAGACACTAAATCTGGATTAAATTCAAATACGAGCACAATCTGAGAGTTTTAATCTAAAATACTTCAACCACTGACACAAGTGACAGGTAATCTTGGGGAAACTCTTTAAGGCACAAAATGAAGATCAGTGCTTAAGTTAAGATCCTTTTCAGCAAAATAAGAGCACATTCTGCAGATAATCTGTATCTCGTCTTAAAAAAGAGCAGAATACAGAGGCTCAAGCCCTTGTTTACATATCTGAGTCTTTGTTTGCATCCTGATTTGTTACATAAACTTTTACGACAAATCAAACTTCAGAAATGTCAAACACAATCTTAAATCGATATCAGCTTATCTTGATCTTAAACTGTTGTGTCTAATGTTGAAATTTTTTTGTAAATCACCTTTTTCGTTTAGTTTTTTTTGGTATTTCAGCAGACAAAATGCAGCAAATCAGGCCTTTCAAGGTGTGAAAAAATCATGAAACGTACAGATACAACAACCTCTATCAGATTCAGAAACTACAGGCAGCTGCGAGGACCCAAAAGGTCACACTGGAAAAACCCAGCAAATGGCAATAAAGTATATTCCCTTTGAAAATAAAAACGTATATCTTTAGTAAAAGTTAATAGAAGAAACCCTGACTTAATGATAAATGTTAAACTACAGTAAAAACAAATAAAAATGTAAAGACATAGTTTCTATTTCCATATTTAGGAGAAAAAACAGCTTTTATTGTGATGACGTTGGATGAACTCCCACTTCATTTGACTTTTGACCTCAAGACCTGCAAACTTTTTGCACTCGGCAGCCATAAAAAAACAAGCAATATGTTGACATTTACTGTACATAACATTATTAACAATAAGGCCAGGAGAGACTGAAATACTTCGTGTGAATTTAGGGAATAAATACCTCTGTTTTTCATTACCCAGCTGCATTGAATTTATAAAAATAAAATTAAATCTATATAATTTCGCATTAACTTTGGTTTGCAGTAAATTACATGCTACCTGTTGTGTCTTTTAAGTCCTTCATTTCTCATTTTTACAGGTGTTTGGTGGCTCAGAGACTCTGCAGCAGCTTTGATGTGTTTGTGTTGTCTGTTTTCTGTGTCAGTCGTTGTGGCAGCCATCCTGTCTGGCTCCGTCTCTGCCTGTTTTAGTATGAGTTTCAGTTCTGCCACAAACTTGAGCACAGGTGAGATGCTAAGCTTCTTTTCTTACAATAAGACTCAACTACACACCAAAATAAAGCATTTTGGGCCCATTTTAAGCCCATTTTTCAGATTTATGTATTGGTTTCTTAATCTTTAGCAAGTTGTAAATGGGTTGCTGAGTGAAAACAGAGGAACAATACTATAATTTTTAGCATTAAGCGTGCAGCTTATACATGTATGCTGTTGTATTATACCATGGGTTTGAAGTTAAATGATTATAATCTAATTAGCATATTGTATTAAGAAATGTTGGATCAAAGGGTTTGCATTGAATTTAACAGTCATAAAGACATACAGTGTATATTTGAAGAGTTTTGCTCTTATTTGATATATTATGAAACTATGTAAATTATAATATGTGTGTATATATCCCAGTATTTGCAGTCTATGATAATACACGATACTGCAAAGATTTAGAGATCGGTTAAAATGACAGATGAGCATGTATGGAATTAATTATAATGATTTTGTAATTATGTCCAAAAGCTTTTAGCGTTGTGACTCCAGAAATAACAGAGGAGTTTTTGTTCTGCAGAATTTCAGATTAAACAGACAGTGATTGATGGTCGATGTCTCAGCACGAAGTGACTCAGAACTTCTGTTGTGTGTATTTTTTCATTTCTGATCAGTGAGTTGAACCTTGAGTTTCTTCAGACCACGAGAACTCAGCCACTTATCTAATGTTCACACTTTGTATTAAAAAAAAATCAGAAAAAGTACAATAAGCATCATCCATTTCCAAAATGATAGACTGATGACTTCCTGTTTTGAAATGAGATGAAATGTTTTAATAACCACATGGAGCTGTCGGGGCTCTCTTTGTGAATCAAAAGCATGATTTATTTAAGTTTGAACAAGAAACTTGAGTTGCGTTCCAAATATTTTTTTTGCATTTCATGTTCAGATATAATGTAACTGACTTTTATCACAAAATACTGATAATCATCTTCCTCAGTCCCACAAATGGATTCAAATAATGCAAAAAAGGAAAAATGACACCACCAAGTTTTTTCAACTCAAACAAAGCAACACTGAGCCTCTTTCGCACTGCTTGCTTGTTCTATTTATTTTTCCAGGTTTAAAATTTGCTTTAGAAAAAAACTGAATCTAATTTGACTTGTGACAAAAGGTGCTTAAAAAATAAAAAGCTCAAATATTCACTGAAAGAGTTTGTGATATTTGATGCTGTTTCCTCTTCCACAGTATTTACATTTGATGGTGAAACAGCACAATTATAGATTTGGAAATACGGTTCACAGCAGACTTGACTGTCCTGAAGAAACTGTGTATGAGTGAGTGTGTGTGTCTCTGTGAGTGTGTATGTGTGTGTACTGAGGTTTTTGCTACCTTGAATGGGTTTCACAAATCAAAGCCCTTTACTGGTGATGATGATGTTCATTTCCACTTACATGCAGTCAGTGTGTCCTTGTGTGTGTGTCCTTGTGTGTGTGTATAAGTGTGGGTGTTTGTGTGTATGTTCAGGTTCATCTCTCTCTGACTGGATGCCAAAAACACCTACCAGAAAATAAAAAACCTGGTGTGTTTAAGTTTCGTCAAAGGTCAAATATTGTGACCCTGAAGAAAAAGAAGCATGTACTCATCATTTAAAATCAAAATAAACCACAAGGTGCTTTTACATAGTGCTGGCTTGTATATAAAAATGAAATATAACAATATTTTGACCACAAGTCAAGATATTTCAAGTACAACTGCTACTGAAAAAAAAATTATTTATTGTTAATTTTTCACATTAAATTATGTAACTTTGCTGTAATTCAGTAATGAAAGCAAATATTTAAACTACATCACTATTCCAAAAACAGATGATATCAAATTCCATCATTTTTTAATCAATTAATCATATTTGATCCTTTTTGAACTGAGAACAAGGCTGACAGGAACAGAGACATTGAGCATGAAGGCAGATAAAAGAAATTCAGCTTGATTTTTTTAACTTTTACCGCATTTGCTTTTGACTTTTATATACATTTTTTTGAAAAAATTAAAACATAGCTTCAACCAAAAGTAATAATTTAAAAAATAGGCAGGAAAAAAAACAAAAGGTCACCAGAAAATAATTGATGTGTACCATGAAAAAAGTTTGATTTCACAGAGAAAAAAATTAATTTCAATTTGAAGTTGAAGTCTCAGTTTTGGATTTTTACTCGGTATTTATGTGAGGTTACACCTATGTACATGTGTTCATATCTATTGTAAATTGCATTTAATTTGAGGAAATGAAAAATCTGTGCTTCTTTGCTTTTGTTCCAATTTTTTGAAAAATATCATTGAATATAGTGTATGTTTAGAAGTGTGAATTTGCAGCAGATGTCTGTGAGTTTGTGTTACTGCAAAATATGTGTTTCATTTTAAAACAGATATATACTCTATTAGAAACATAATTCACAAATATTAGAATTATTTTATTTGAATGTAATCAAAAGCACATCTTCGATATTAAATTTCGGACAAAAATGATCTTTTGAGGCATCAGATACAATGTAAACATTTGTCAATAATTTGTTAAATTGTTGTTACACTGATCCTCATTCCAAAATATTCTAAATATTCAAAATACCCCCGTTAGTTTACCCCAAAATAATCTCCTCATTAAGGCAGAAAAGTCTTTGATTTTTCATTTAGACCATCACAGTACAACGAAACTCTCAGCTGAAACCAGATTGATGAAATTATTTAAGAGCTGGAAGCACTTTAAAGCTGCAGAACAACAGTGAAACTCTTTATTCATTCATCACTGTTACGTTTCACAAAAACTCTACAAAATCTAATCAGAACATCTTAAATTTTCTTTCTTATTCTTGCTGAGATGCCAAAGAGTCCTCCTTTGTGTCTGATATTTAATAAAAGATCTGCGTCGGTCAGTTTTCTGGTGTGAGAAGCAGAGGGAGAGCAGCGTTTGGAGGCAGAGCAGAAAACAGGGAGAGACGGGTTTTAAACTGTAGGGTGCAGCAGTCGTCTTTCAAACAGGACGAGCTGGAAGCAGCCACAGAGCCGAGGAGAGCAGAGAGCTGGAGGTGGAGGAGGCAGAGCAGACTGAGGCCTGAACACAAGAACCACTGACGCTCCGGAATGAGGAGGAAGAGATGAGGAGGAGGAGGAGAGAGGGAGAGAGGGAGGGGGTGATGTGTAATTACAGACTACATACCAACACCCCGTCGTAATTTACATTAGTTGATGTCGAGCAAAAATATTAGATGAAGATTGTTTTCATCCGCAGTTGGTAACACGGCGAAGGGAATCCAGAGAGTGATGTAGGATGGGAATTCTTTCTCTTTTTCTCTTTCTCACATACACACACACACACACACAAATCTTACAGGCCACTTGACCACTAAAGTTGCAATGATTATGCTGTTAAATGACACAAACCTGCAGCCAATGCACAGCGTCACAGTCGAGCAGCCAATCGAAGGCTGAGGATGACGCTTCTGTTGAATGAAACCCTGAAAATTCACTGCACTCCCTTCAGTTGTTGCTGTAGATTTGTATGTTTCAGTTTGTTCCTCTTTCTCATTCTATTATTTCAGATTTTTCTGGAGCTTTCAGCCACTTTTATAAGTCTTTACTGAGAGTTATACTAATGGTTTGATCAGAACTTTTAAATACTTTTAACTCTTAATTCTTAATTAAATGAGATCTGATGCAGATTTTAAGATAAGGTTAAAAGCTCTACAAAACACCTGAAAATATCGTTTGTGTGGGTTTTTTCTTTGTTATTCTACAAATTAAAAGGTCAAGAATGAACTTGAACATGTGTGTATTTGTTGTACTGTATGTGCAGAAAAAACAAGCAGAAAAAATTATAGTAGATTAAGGTTTTTTCAGAACCAATAAAGACTCATTTATCAGGATCATGTGCCTTCATTTTAATGATGATCACATTTTTGAAGATCAGGCCTGTGTTCAGTTATTCCCCAAAGATCTGATATTGTATGAGAGTGAAATGTTTCACAATTCTCAAATGTAGATTACTTAAACAGTTTAAGGTTGAAGGTTTGGCTGCAACAACAGGAGCAGCATTAAGTTGCTTATAATAAAAGAAAACAAAGTGATGTCTGCAAACTTTTTGCCCTGTGTGACAATACATTTTTAACTGACAAAGTGAAAAGCTATGAAAACCTTATGGCTAAAAAACAAGGTGATACATTTGGAAAATGACAGTAAAAGACGTGACAAGATGAGACAGGATGTTTGTTGGAACAAAGTTAGCGCGATGAAACAGCCCAGTTTGCTTCGCTTCAACTCCTATTATAATCACAGCAACCACTAGAGGTCGCCTAACGATGTATGGTCACAGGTCATAAAAACGCACCATTTTTCTGGTGAAGACGATCTGTAAATCACTGTCTGAGTCACAATTATTCGCGATAATGAGAATTGTTTTGCTTTTTATTAAAAGTAAACTTTGGGAAGCCTCTAAGACTGATCACCAATAGGAAACAGTTTAAGCTTGTTTGATTTAGCAAAAAAAGAGAAGAAAATAAAACTTGTCTCGTCT
>JAUZTA010000020.1:1990053-2004363 GCA_034780835.1 Ctenochaetus striatus | reverse complement strand
TCAAAAAATAGGGCTGTTTAAAATTAAAAATTGATTATGTCATAGGGGATTTAGATGATAATATGCATGTATGAGGAAACCCATCTCGCTCCACATTTACAGGTCTTTTAGTTCACATTTAGAGATAGAAAATGACTTCTAATGAGATCAGGAAGAGAATAAAGTTTAAGTTAGAGATTAGCAGGATCACGAGCATGGAAACAATAGTAACAAGTGTCCCTTTGTCCTGAAAATATTTATGTATATCAGAGACATGCAAGGACAATGAATCTTTCATGAATGTGAGAAATTCTACTTTATACATACTGGCTACATGTGTGCAACGGATGGAAACAAATAAACCCACTGCAACATCATTTAATATTTATCCTACAACCCCGAGCAAAAACCATGCAAGGTGTGAGCAGAGAAGCCCCGAACAGAATCGCACCGAAAAATGCAAAAGTTGGGAATAACTGCATAAATTAGCATCCCTGCCAGTTCTGAGAGTGGCTCGCCCCGATGCATGGGCACAAACAAAAGCAAAAACAACTCCAACAACGAATCAGCGTGGCTCCATCTGAACACTTCTTCACCTTATGAAAAATGAAAACAGGCTGAAAAACCTGGAAAAAGCCAATGGCTAGTCACGCGCGCAGCTCGCTAATCAACTAAAGGCAACATCAGAAAGAATAGATAATTTGAGACACAAAAAGAATAAGTAATTTGGGAGGCACATACCCAAGTGGCCAAATTATTTATGCCTAATGGAACGGGGGTGTGTGCATTCATTTGCAATTAAGCGATCTGCTTTATTACCTGTCACTGGAAACGCCTGCTAATGCAGCTGAAAGTCTTATCTGCAGCGTCTTTAATCGCAGTCAGAGGTGTGGAGGCACTTCCTGCTGGATGCTGAGTGTTTTCATACCTTCCCCCTGGAGTCTGTACTCCTGCAAAGTCTCTATTTGAACCAACATTCGACTGATTTTAATGGTAAAAAAATGAAACTAGTTCCTCTTTGATTTTAGTTTCTAGGACAAAGTTTGTTTTCAGTATCTTTACTTCAATAATTGACTTTCTCATCAAACCTCAAAAACACAGGATTTATGAACTCACACTGAAGTGTGACTTTCTTTAGGGCTTGACACATTACTGGATTTAAATTAAACACAACTTTTTAAACTAAGATTGTAAACAGTATTCTTTTCCTTTGAACCTGCATTTTTGAGACGCGCTCTTACAAAAGTCCTAATCTGGTGTTCTGTGTTCATCGTTAATTGATCTCCAGATAAATTACAAAAACATTAAGTGACCGTAATGACTGTTCCTGAGACTTGACAAGTCAACGGTCATATCTTGTGGTTTTCTGTGCGTTTGAGTCTCAATGGGCAAAACTTGGCTTGTGTTTTTAAGGGTGGATTTACTCTAATTTAGTCTAATCTACTCTTATATATTTTATTTATGTAAAGCATTTTATTGTTGGAGTTTGTCAAAATTTAACAAATTCTAACTCCTTTATATAGTTAATATTTTGTAAAGCAAGCGCGTTTTTTGTATGATCTTATATTTAAACTTACTACAGCTGCTAAATCAGCTCGTACATACAATTCTGCCGGAGTAAAAATGTACTTAGTTACTCATCACCACCAGTGTTAACACATAAGTGCTTTAAAAAAAACATGAATACATTTTAAATTTGTGAAAATTCATGTGGCTTGTATCATCTTAGCGCATAGCAGCAACAGAATGATGGTTTAAAGGTACTGAACATCTCAATCCGATCATATTTCCAGGATGTTTGCAATTCAAATAGGAGTTTTTGCTGCCTTGAATGTTGAACATGGAACCACTTTCTCTGCTGAGACGTTCATCTGCAAACGTTGCTCTTCAAATAGATGTAATGAGCCTGAGTGTTGAGGCGGCATTGGCGCGGCATAGCGGCACAACGGCTGTGATTGGCTCTTTCCTGCCTGCGTACCCAGAGGAGGCTCCCTTAAGAGCAGATCTCCTGTTAAGTATGAGATCCCTGAGAGGAGAAGTGTTTGAAGGTCTCTGGTTTCTTTAAATATACCGGGCCGTCTGGGGAATATAATGGCTTCCATATATAATTAAGAGGAAGACGACGTTAGAGGTTTTATGTGTCTTTGTGCTGCACCTTAATGGCTGCAGCGGCTGCGCATGGCTTCATTTAGAAACGCTCACATGGACAACATTTACATTTCAGATTGTATTCCCTCCGAGGATGCTCTCATACAGACACTGAGAACATGGAGAAGAACCACAGAGGAAGCTGCAGCAGATAGACGGGATTAGAAGCAGCAAAGAGTGAGTGGACCAAAGGTCAAAGGTCATGGAGAACACAGTGAGGTATCAGCACATACAAGCAAAACATTAAAGACATAAGAGAGCAGCTAATCAGAACACAGGCTGTTGAAGATGCAGTATCATCCATGGTTGGACAAAAGATAACTTTTCTACAAATTTAAATGTTTTAAAGTCAACTGATCTGTGAGATTTTTGGCAGAAACAAGATGTTGAGGCAGAAAAAAACACAGAGAAGAATTATTTAAATACAGCTGAAAGAGAATAATGTGTGAGGCAACTTGCATAAAAAATGCACTAAAAAATGAAACTGGTCAATGTAGAAGTGATTTCTGTTGAAAGGTTGACATAGTGTCTTTTGAAGACTTACTACATTTTGATGGACATAAAAATGTGGGATGTACTTTTTCAAAAGCAAAATTTGACACTGACATAATATAGACAGATTCTGACAAATCACCTCCAGTTAACTGATTAGATCATTTCCGTCCATCTAAAAACGCAGATCTCAGACAAAAAGAAAAACAGTTTAAAAAAAAAAGCATAAAAATCTACTGAATCCGCTCAAACTCACTGCTCTCAGAAGCAATCAGAGTAAATACTGTGCACATGGTTCTTACTACACAACCTGCTTCAAGTTCAGAACTTTGGCTTGGATAAAGCGGCGGCCCTTCACCCCTCCCCAGCCCTCACACCCGTCTTCCAAGTCCTCACAGTGTGTAGTCAAACTTTAAGAGAGCTCCGGGGGTCCATCGGTGGGAAACGAGCTCTAATTGTGCTAATGAGCTTGTTTGGATAAGCCCTTATTTCTCCCTCCGCCCTTTTCCCTCCCCAGCGCCATGAGCGGCCATCTGACTTCCAGAGACGTCGGGTTAAGTGACACACACTCGGGATGGGTCGGCTCTGACGGCGACGGGCCCCGGTCGAGGTTTGGTGTGCTGTGTGCCCAACGCATCCATCACCAGTAATAAAGCTCTTTGACATGGAGGCCTGCTCTCATCCATCATCGCTCATTTAAGATACAAGTTTGGCTACAGACTGACAGAAGTGAGGGATTATTGCCATTAGAGGCAGTTCTTTTGTTTTGATGGACCCTCTAAATGGGGTTGCATTAGGGGGAAGTCCTAGGGGCCAGTTTTTGGGTGATTAAGCAAGCAACACATTTACAAGTCTCTAATTGAGAGAACAATGCCAGGAACCTACAGAGTGCAGAGCTGTAATGAACTGAGGCTCCCTGAACTAGCTTCATGATTAGCTAACGGTGCGGCTCGTGGATACGAAACAAAAATGCACCTGCTGCAGGGGACGAGGGACGCCATCCGATACAGATGTGCTGGATACAGATGTGCAAGTTAATTTGCAGAGAATCTGGTTAACTACAGTTGTTCAAGTTACTGAAAAAGAATTTGTCAGTTTGAGTCTGCTTTGGCAGAAAACCATGTCAAAGTATTTTAGTTTTACTTTAATTGAGAGGGAGTCAAATAATTTTAATTATTACATCATCAGTAGACCATTTATTCATCCTATTAGAAGTCAATACTTCATTAGTGTTTAAGTGGATTTGTTTAATGTGGCTCATCTTTTTTGACAGCTTTTGCTTTAGAATTTGTTTTTGGTAAATTTTTCTTCCTCACTCACCAGATGGCGTAACGCTGGGCAGCAGTGAGCTCAGTGCTGCTACCTGTCGTAGGAGGCCATCAACAGCAACATGACGTGTGCTCTATGAACCATATTTCTACCACGTGTTTCCTCTGTTTAAATCTCAGTGCAAGGCCTTTTGTGACATCACAACAAGTTTGAAAGTTAAGGCCACTGACACAAGAGTGATGTGGAAATTGAAGGCCTAAAGTGCCAAAACACTAATAATGAAGTCAGTGGGAGGTGGAGCAGGTGTGAGAAAGAAAATGTTTGGATTTTAATAAGGTTAAATCGAATTAGCATATCATATAAATGAATTAATTTAATTTTTTACATTTCAGCAGCCTTGATGCTTCTTTTATTCACTTCTCAAGAGTTCCTAAAATGTTCAAGTTATAATTTTTTTAACTTTAATATTAATATTAAGACTTTTCTAAATCTTAATATTGAACCATATGGAACTCTTTTTTTACCTTTCATGCATCAGGTAAGACAGAAATCCTGATATGTTTCCCAGTTTGTATGAAAAACCAGGCATGCTGTTTTTATTTGTGTCATTTTGCTGGTGATGAATGAATCATGCTGCGCTCCGTCTTTCTGTCCTCGCCTTTGTTCACACTGAAGTGAAATCAGGTTAAGTGGAGGATGTCCCTGTGCTGTGATGTCATATTTTACAGCCGCTATATCTCAGGTTGTTTTGTGCCGTCTCGTGCCCTAATTAGGGAATGTAGAAAAAAAAGGAGGCAGCCAAATGAAGCAGGAGTCACCTGAGATGAAGGACACATCCTCTGTGCCAGGAGACGCTTCACATTTGATTTTTTATTTATATTTCTGCGCTGTGCAATACTCGAGGAAGGAAAAAAAGTGGGTCAATGAACAGATTTGCAGAAACCAACTTTGAAACATCCGTGTTGTCTGTCTGTCTCTGGTTAAACATAGTTTTGTATCCGATTCCCCAGTGCAAATTACTCATTAAAAATGTTTAACAACATTTTAATTGAGGAATTAATTACCTTCGGCTGGGCAAAATCCTCCTAAATTTCATCTGGGGAGTCATCAAATGTGCAGAGGAGCAGCCGTGGATGAAGTGTCAGAGAGTGGGTGGTGGCGGTTGGCGCAGGAAAATTACATCAGTGAGGAAATGTAGTCCATTGTGAGTCAACGGCGAGATGCACGTGATAATTCATGAGTAAACACATCCGTGAGTAAACCACTATGATGTTCCTGGCAACGTGTGACTTTCTCCTGCAGAACTGAAGCTGGCAAAGTCCCTGCCAAAGCAAACAGCCTCCATAGCCTCTGCATTATTCAGAGCGTTTGACTTAGAAACACAAAAACAAGGACGAGAGCAAAAACTGTGGCAGTGTTGCAAGTTAAGAAAGGAGCCCAAAGAGCCTTTTCATCCAAAAAATGCACCTTGTAGAGTCTCTAAAAGAGTTTTATGTGTCAAGATATGAGATTTTCCTCTTTTATCCTCTAAAGAAGAAAGAGCCTTAAATCACCTTTAAAACTCTGTCAGGTCAAACAACTTTACATAGAAAATTTCACTTTTAAAAGGCTGGTACCAATTATACCTTTTTAACTGTGTTGTTGAGTTGTGTCTTTGAGTAATTCCAAATGTTTTCAACAATGTCAAACCAAGGGGAATCTGTAGTTTTATTCAAGGTAACGTTGTGTCTCATTTGGTTGCCTCTTAATGCAGCTAAGAACCTGATGATGCATCAAAAAGTGAAGAAGAAAGTCAATCAATTTATTACATCATCTAAGAAAGTAAAATTCTGCATCAGGTGAGAAAATCCAGCTGGTTGTTTGCTGTTTTACTCTCCTGGAAAAAAAAGTAAATGAACAGTTTCCTACAGTTTTTAAAAGTGTGTCAAGTTTCTGAAAAACGTCACCGCAGTGCCAGTAATGAAAGCCAATAACATCTTGCTTGTATGGCAGCTGACAACCTGTGAATAAATAAATAAACTAAACTACACCACTACCTCATTTAACTACTTTTGTTTTCAAAAGTGGCAGAAATTAGATCTAATGGGAGATGTAGCACATAGGCTTGCCTTTTAGCTTCCAACCTAATGATATGGCAACAGAGTTTTAATGTAAAATCCACTTAGTACAGTTTGCTCAGGGTCTCTGATTGAATACAGCAGGAGGCCTGTAAGTCTGAGTCAGAACAGAAAAATCCAGACACACACTGAATATGAACTAAGGCCTCAAAGGGCCTCGAATTGTGTCTGTGACATCCAATCAAATGCAACAATAACTGAAGTTTGAATAACATCAGTACACATATGGAAAAAAATGATCTAAATGCAGATGAAGGGTCGGATATGCTTTAAAAGATTCGACCTGATTTCAGGTACGACAGCGAGGACGTTTTTACACAGCAGACAAGGATTTCCACCTGCAGCAGCAGGAACTCACCTGTGCTGATCAAACTAAGCTCTTCTCACCTTTCCATGTTGTTTTTGATTCTGTTTCTAATGTCTACGCATCACATCTGCAAGAGGGATCCCTTCTCTTCTTTATTGTTTTAGGTCTCTCTCTTTCTTTGGGTGTTAAAGGTGTTTTTTCTTTCTCAAAACTGAAGCTTTAAGGGCGGAGGTAACAGGAATAAAATCTGTGATTCCAAGCTGTGGTTCTGTTAGGGATCGAGCTTAATAATGTCACATCTTAACTGCTGAAAACTGCTTCTTTAAATGTTTACATTGACATTAACTTCCCACTAATCAACCTCCTTTGTGCTGCTCGGTGTTTCAGCGACACCAGCGAGGGTAAAACCTTCTGACACACACCTCTCTCTCCCCCCACCTCTCTTTGTCTGTCTCCTCTTTCTCTCCTTGCCTCCTATTTAGCCCGTGCATTTGATTAGTTAATCGCCTCCCCCCCTCCTCCTCCCACTCCCTCCCCTCCCTCCTCCCCCACCCGTCCTCAGGTGGAGGCAGAGCGCTCGGGCTTCTCATCCAGCCAAGCTGTTCTTTTGGAAGGGAAAGGAGGCAGCTGTGTTTACAGCCCGGGTCCTGGCGTACATTTAGCAGAATCTATTATTCATATCGCTCAGTATCAGAGCGAGATCTCCAGCCACCTGTCTCGCTGACAAGCTCGCCCCCTTTTGTGGCGCTTTCCGTTCGGAGCAAATTACGCTCGTCTTGATGAATTGAGTTTTTATGAGCGTTGCTGTAGCGCCTGGGCATCCTCGCGCCGAGCCAGGGACCATCAGGGGCCCGGGGAGATTTTTCTAGTCAATGGGCAAACGTTTGGAAGAATGTAGATTCAGAAAGGGGGACGAGTGGAAATCAGTGGTTTTTAAACCTGTCAGTATTTGCTTCCCTTCTTCTCTCTCTCCCCCTCTCTCCTGGTCTTGCATCCTTATTGTTGTTTACCTCTCTCGCCCGAATGCTGGCCCTAATCTGAGATTTGAAGAGCGAGCAGCGAGAACAAAGGCTTCCTTCAGAATTGGATTTCTCTGAGACACGGCTACCTGATGAGTCTGCCGGCAAACTATCTCCCTCCTTTGACTCTGTGTGAACATTTTTAATTAACAGGGAGGTGCGTTAACTCGACGATAAGCACCCCTGATAAGTTATAACATGATTCATAATTTATAAAGATTTTTGCTTTCATCTTCACTAGTTTGCATAAAACTAATTACTTCATAAATGGTATTCATTACAAAATATATTTTTTCTCTTTCCACACAGAAGCGTAAACGCGGCGCCCAGCTACCAGGAGCTGCTGAGGGACTGGTTTGCATGCAGGGAAGAAAGGTAATGATGAGTTGTTAGAGGCGGTGTCGGGGGCAGACCTGCCTGTCTCTGTTTGTACTTCTGCAGCTTCAGATTCATTAGTCTAACTGCTACAAACTGCAGCAGAGTCTGAGCTCACGTTTAACCTGCATAATGCAGGTAAATCAGAATCAGAGGAATTAATGCAGGCAAATGCAAAACAAAACGCTGATTTCAGTGCAAAACACACAAGGATATATGCATTTAACAATCTGCAGCTGCCTCCACAGTCACTTACAACTAAAACTTGTTTGCTTGTGTTAACACTCGTACAAAAAAAAAGTGGACTTTTTTCTTTCTGGTGCATTTCCAAAATGAGGCCAAAAAAAACGCCTGGAAATCCAAATAAATCCAAAAGATGTCTCTCTGTAAACAACAATCACCAAACTGATGCTTGACTCCAAAAGCCTTCATCAACGAAGCATCTTTCTCTTCTTCATGTGGTCTGAATCAGTGGGGAAGAAAATCTGACTTTTTGTTCTGTTTTTGTTTTAAGATGAACTCTTCATCACCTAAAAGCACCCAGTAGTTTACTGTATAAAACATTTTTGGGGAATAAAGTAGGTTTTTAACTGCATCTTTGGGATTTTGGACTCTAAAGTAGGTTTTAGGGCTTTTACATGCAACACAATACCTATTTCACAATCTGCAGGTGGCAGAATGTAAATTTTTGGCCCAAAAAAAGCTTTGAGCAGAAAATCCTCATAAGAAAGAGCAGGTTGTCTTTTGACTGGCTTTTTAAATCAGAGTTTCAGAGGCAGCTTCAAAAATTCTGCCTTAAGAAGCTCTAAAGGCTGATCTTCCCATGAAAAAATGGTCTTTATCTTTAAATACTTTTTCCCTCTCACAAGTGGACAAGATCAGTCCTACGGAAAACCAAGGTTTGCAGTCAGAACACATGATCCGGCAAGTTTAACTCCCATGTATGAAGAAACAACAGCACAACAACTTTAGTTTAGCAGACTTGGAGGCACAAAAAAAAAAGGAAAAGTGTGATGTATAAATAAACACGCCTGCCTCACAAGTCTGTTTTCAATTCCCATTTGATTAAAGTGTCCCTGCAGGAGCCGGTGAGGTTGGTATGGGGTGAGGTGCAGAGACATAAATCAAAGCGGTCCAAGGAATAGTAATCCTCGCTGAACATTTTGGACTGATTGATATAAATAACATTGTCCTCGCCATCTGTCCAAAGAGGGACCTTTCCAGTTAGTGTTGAGCGGCAACGGCAGAATAATTAATGAATGGTGTCCTTTGTGCCGGTAATAAAGAGGAGACAAATTATGTTATAATCCAACTGCTGCTCGTTTGTCACAGCCAAATAAAATGTCAAATAAAAGTGAGGGGCCACAGTGTTTGTTTAATGGAGTGCAAGCTACCTGCTCCAGAGTCTGACAGCAGGGTGGGACGGCTGTAAAAAGCAAAGCCTGGGATTCGAGCGTGCAGGGATCCACTCAGACTGAACGTGGTGCTGTGTGCTGATTACAGGCTGCACATTTAACAAATGTTCACCAAGGCAAATGAAGAGTTTTTCTTCCAAAATGACTCTGGATGTCCATTGTGGAGTAAGATCACGATCTGGAATTTCTATTCATTACTATTCGTTACTAATCAAATATGTGTGTCTGATCCTGGTTTTCTCTTATAAAAGCTAAAATAGGTCAAATATATTTGTTAATTTCTGGTAAAGACAAATTCTCTCAAATGATTAGAGTGACAGAGATGTGTGTATGTTTGCTTTTACAGATATCTTGGCCTGTTACCGTAGTTGCAGCTCTGGTTCGGGTGTTTTTTAGATGCCTCTGAGGCTTTTGATCGAATCAATCATGAAAAAAGTCTTCAGAAAATGATGTGAGAGAAGTAAACAGCAGCTTTAGTATCGTGATGTGTTTGTATTCCTGTCAGGTCGTACAGTTTAAATGTGATATCTGACTTTCACACGTCAGCAAAGTTGGACATTATCGCTGTTTTTCTTCCACTTGCATGCACAGAGAAGTTGAATTCACATTAATATCATCATATATCTGATTTTGTGTGCAGCTGATTTGCTGATTTTGCTAATTTACTTAGATGGAGACTTTTTTGATGTGATGCACAAAAACTGTCGCAAAAAACTCAAATTTTTGATGAAGTCATTTATCGATAAAGTTAAGAAATGACACACCAGGTTTACTGCAGCATCAGTTCTTTAAGCTATTATGCAGTCTGGGGGTCAGAGGTCAAACTGTGCCCTCAACTCTGCACCTGAAGACATCTCATAACCACAAATCTAAATATAAGTAAAGAGATTAATCCTTCACCACTGAATAACCGGTGTTCCTGTCATCTGTATGCGTTACATGAAACATCTGCTCAGGTATTCATAACCTGAGATCAAAGGTGGATTGCTGTCATTGATCGGCAGAAACACCTAAATTGAATTTGTATCCCTCATCTCACCTCTCTGCAAACCCTGCAGCGTCACAACCGAGGCCCCAACCTGAGTCTTAAGCCCCTGAGCAGGAGGCGACATTCAGAAAGAAAAAACTGAGTTTTGATAACAGCAATTTTTGATTTTGTCACAGGTGGCACCTTAAAAGTTTGAACTAATCAGTAACATCACACATGAAGCATTTTAATGCCCTGACCCAGGCTGACAAAGACCTTAAGTGACAAATTATCTTCTTTACCTTTACATTTAGAGACAATAAAAGAATGATTTTGAAAAAATGGATTTTACAATCCAGTCTGTTGATTTTGGGCTCAGAAACCAGAAAATCCCACCTCATCAAGTGATCGTGATTAACTTTCACTGTCTGCTCCTAATTTCTGCGCATGGACGTGCTGAAGATGACACGCCCTGTCTTTGACCCTGCCTTTGCAAACACATCATCACCCGTAACGGTGCAGCTCGCATTAGGAGCCTAGGAGGAAGAGCATCCTGAGACACAAGGACGAGGGAAGGGCTGCCAAACAGCGCCTCGGCAGAGGGCAGAGGGGGCAACCTAGACAGGGGTTGAACGCTCGGCAAACATCGCCTCCAGGTCCATCAATCACCATCCAAATTAAAGGCGAGGTGAGGCTCAGGCTTCACCGGCCACGTTTGACATCACCGTCACGTCAGGCAGCGATGAGGACATCACCCAGATCGCAGGGACGCTCCGAAGGTACGCTTATTCCGCCCACGTCGGTGTCTCGGCAGGCCCACATTATACGCCGCAACAAAAGGAGGAGCCCCTTTGTGCAATCAGCTCCGTTCTGTACATATTAAACAGCGCAACATTCACAACCCAGGTTCATTTTAATTAGAGGGGAATTTGATCACTGCCGGCTCCCACGGGCGCTTTTGATGTTAATAAAACAAGCTGTACCTTCGCAAAGCAGAGCTCTCCTTCCATACAGGGGAGGAGTGGGGGTTAAGGCGAGAGGGAGGAGGAGAAGGGGGGTTAGGGGTGTAGAAAAAAGAAAAGTTTCTCTCTTTTAGTCAAAACTACAGGGAGGTGTCAGAGGAGAGGTTGTGATACTCCGCCGTGTTGGGAAATGGCGAGCAGAGCCGAGGTGCTCAAAGGGATCATCAATGTCGACCAACTGCGTTTGTTACCTTCCACATGCGGACCGACTCATAATGAAACGGCTGAGGTGTTCACCGTTATTGCTCTGACACTTTGGTGCATTCATTGAATAGATGTTAATAACAAAAGAATTAGAAGATGAGATGAAGCTCAGCAGCAAAGGATAATGTTTGTCTGGGTGAAGGTTTTCAACAGAAAACCAGAACAAAAGGTCCATTCAATTTATTTGCATTTCAGGGATTAAAAGTCCTCACATGTGTTCATGATTTAATGTTGTCAGAACCTAGACGCTTCGGTCTGTTTCACTGCTATTAAAGTAAAAATGAAGGTCTCTGATGTCACACGTTTTGAAGGATGAAAATCTGACTCTCAGCTCAAAAATCTGTTCCCTATAAACTCTACTAACTGTAATCAGAGTTGGTTTAAAGGACATTTTCCAACAACTTCTGTTAAAAGAATGCTGTGGCAAAAATCTCAGACACAAAATGTCTCAAAACAAAAGTTTTTCTAAATGTATGAAAACAATGAAAGCATGGTTTATATTTTACTGAGCACCACTTTAGTACCAAAGTTCCTTATTATGTTATTTGAAAAACATGATGGAAAACATATTTGCTCCTGTTAGACAGGGTTACTGTCTTCATGTGAGGGTGCAATCTGTGTAAACTGATCCTTTGAAGTAAGCAAAACTTTGAAATTTTGAGGTTTAGTCTCATGCTAGGAGTTAATAGCATTTAGTCGGCAAAATATGTGTCAATTTTTTGGATTTTAAGCTTTTAAGAGTAAATGATCTCATAAAATGTTGAAGATTTGGTGGCTAATCATATGAGGGGTTTCTCTCATTCAGTTAAATGTCTCATTCTGGAAACCCTTCACCTCTCCTGCACACACATTGTAAAGGCCCATAGTGTTATAGCATTTGCTTTTATTTTCCAGATAAACGAAGTGAACGGTCATCTGTCCCTCAAGTGAACGCTTCATCTCTCTCGTGCCTGCAGGCGGGTCGTTAAACGGCCAAACGAGCGATGGAATGAGTAAATAATGCAACAAATAGATGAATAAATAAAAGAGGTCGAGCTGGGCTGTGGTTAAAGCAGAAGGGAACGGGGGAGCAGCAGCAGTGGGGAGGGGGGTTGTTCAGCTGGGGAGCCACCTATGGCAGAGGGCGGGCAGCTTTCTCTGCCTGAACATGTACCGTCTGTACAATTGTGAACCCTGGCACCGGTACAGGCATCTGCTGCCGGCCTCCCTCTGCCAGTCCACCGTATATACACAAACATCTGCTTCCCCGCACAGAGAGAAAAGGGGACACGCAGCACTTGACAGGTCTGCATTTCGCCATTCTGCCTGGCCCCGGTTCTTTACACAAAAACCTTAATGCATCCTGTCAAGCCATTAGCCGGTGATACAATCAGCTCGCAGGCCTCCATTAAGCCATCAGTGTCCACCTGTGATAAAGACGACCATTTGTTTTCTTAAAGCCCTACTTAATGTCCGTTTAACTCAATTTGTCAGGAAATGTACAACAATTTCCTCCCCCCATGGTCCTGAAATCTGGTCGGGGTTCAAAAACATTGAGAAGGAGAGGGGAGGGAGGGGTCTTTTTGGAGGATGCATATTCAAATGAGGGGATTAAATTGCCTCTCATATTGACGTATCGTGTTGCGTGAGCGCTGAGAGGTGGCCCGTGTTTTCCCTCTAAAAGCTGATTTTTGGACAGCAGGGGCAGGAGCTGGAGGTTGTTTTGCCTCCATTAGCCTCGGTCCACGGCCCCTGCTCCCTCTCCTGATGCGTCTGTGACAGCACTCTAAATCTGGCCCTGCCGTTATTACCGGTGCACACGCCACACCACCACCGCTGCTGCTGCCGCCGCAAAAGCATAATAACACCTTTTAGAACAACATCGTCCCCAGTGCTCGCAAACACACATGTCAAATGATCGTCCCCCCTTCTCGCCCTCATCCCCAGTGAGGACACCTAACAGCCACTGAAACATCTGTTTATGTTTTGTCTACAGATACATCGTTTGGATTTTGGGGCAGCAACGGCGGTGAGGAGGGAACTTAACATAATGACTCTTTGCTGAGTTGAAATCCCAAGTGCTTCGGTAGTAAATCAGCTATTGACTCCTAAAGGAGGAACCAAAACAAAACCAAAAAAAGGACAAACAGTGTTTCTCGTGCCATAAGTGCCTCAGATTGGTAACCCAGCCCTTTTTGGTGTACACCACTGCCCCGGCTGCCCCCTCTTCCCTTGCTGTGGGACAGCGGCTCGGCCAAGCGGGCAGGAAGTAGTGGCGGCGGCGGCACTGTCGACATCTGTCGTGGTTGGAGAGCTCAGTGCACAGGAAATGGGGTGTCACGGCGCTTGCTTGTTGGCCATTATCCTGGCATCCTAATGAAGTGTGGGCAGTTCGCAAAAGGGGGTCTCTGGATGGCATGTTGAATGCACGGATGGGCAGAGGCAACACACATACACCCCCACCATCCCTTCGTCCTCGCTCTCCCCTTCAGATCCTCCTCCTCTTCCCAGTTCCCTGTGCCTGTATCCCATCTGCCCGAGCCCCCGAACTGCACCCAATGGGAATGAGGCTGGTCAGGAGCGCATGCGCCATACGCCGGGCGTTTTCCTGTGACAGGCTGAGCGCGAGGCCATTAGGCATCTCAGCACGGCCGGCGTGTGATTGGAAACACACAGTGAACAAGTGTCCTCTCGGCATGGATGCTGCCTCGCACTAGGAGAGCTGGGCTGCAGCGGCGCAGCGCCATCAATATACCTGGTCCTAATGGTCTTTGCACCACAGATCAAGTGGTGTTTGGCGGATTCCTGAAGGGCCTTAGGTGGCTGTTTATTGACACAACAAACAGAAAGGACTCCCCCGACTGAAATGTATTTTCACAACATTTCAGCAAAAGATGCCTCTGAATGCACATGATAGTACATCAAAAGGACAATTCATAGAAAAAAGATGAAGGTGTTAAATATTTGAAGAGGTCAAAACAGTAAGCAGGGGGAGGAGGAGGAATATTTTGGCTCTA
>JAUZTA010000020.1:1889887-1909740 GCA_034780835.1 Ctenochaetus striatus | reverse complement strand
ATCTAAGAGAAAAAACACAACCTGCTGCAGCTCAGCAATAATTAATAAACCCAAAAATTTCTGGTGAAAACAACTAGAACACACAAGACACATAATGTCCTGCAGATTTAAGCTAACGTCCTCCTGCAATGAAACAACTCTGATTTAAACTCCACACCTTATTGCACATTATTACACAATGCAGACCAGCCTTTTGAGGTGACTAACTGCTTGCTGAACAAACGCAGAAAATGAATAATGCTGTCTTGTGAAAGCAAAAGTATGTGGCTGCAGAAGTTGCCCTGCTACACACATGCATACACTCTCACACAAACACACTTATGCACAGAGCCTCTAGCATTCAGGGGACAGTCAGGAAACGGAGGAGAGAACAGAAGAAAACGAGGGATTTCTGCTTTCTTCCCTCCACAACTTCTTCCAACTTTCTGCGAGTTGCCTCCTCGGTCTCCTCACATGAATTTGCATACGAGGAAACAGAGGAGCTTCCCGGGGAGGCCGTCCTTCTGCCGTCACAGTGCTACTTTCCCAGTCTCTATTAAAACAGGCCAAATTTATTACCAAAGTTTCTGAAACAGGATTTCTGCAGTACAGCAGAGGATTAGGCCACTCCTGCTTTAGGATCAAATTGCAATAATTAGGTAGAACATGAAGCCAAAATACGTGAAACACGTTGGAACTTGACACACACACAGACGTGCAGCACACACACACATACACACAAATCAAGAAAAATATTCCATTTCAGGCAGATTCTCGGAATGAGCGAAATCCCGGATACTGCAAGGCCTTTTCAGCGTTGCCAGTTAATCTCCTCAAGGAGAAATGCAAGATGACAATGGCAAAGCACCTCCAATAATTGGTTCCAACAGGCTTACCGTATTAAAACCTGAAATGAGTTCTTCCCCTTTTAAGTATGATCCATTATTTCAATCCGGGGGAGAAAATTCTGTCTTTGAGAATATTAATAACTCCCAACCACGCACTAACATGAAAAAACAGCCCCCTCCTCTTTACCCCTCCCCTCCTAAAAGCTGTGTACCTGGCACCGCGGCAAAGGTCCCACCAAGGACGGGCACTTGAAAGCCTCAGTCCTCCCTCTTTCTCCTCTTTTTTATAAATTTTTTTCTCCTCTCCGGCTTCAGAACCATCTTGAAGAAGACCTTGAGGCCCCCTTTGTCGTCTTCCCTTGAAACAAAACAAATAGAATTCAGGTCTTTTGATTGGCTTTAGCGAGCAGATCTCGCCACGTCTGCCTCCCGTCATGTGAGCCAGAAGTTTTGACTTCAGAGGAGAGCCCCGGCGCTCCTATCTCTGCATTGAAATGAGACCGGCAGGTCTTAAGAGGATGTCTGCTAACTTTCTTCCCACATCCAACCTTGTTACAAAATACAGAGAGTGTTAAAAACTTAATGCAGTTGTCGCTTTTACTTTGCGACAGCAGGAGTGGCAGTGGGCTTATTATATCGTCCTAGAAACTACACCTTTTCTGCAGGATTGTTGTCATTCCCCAACTGACTGCAGTGATATTTGAATATTTTTGATTATATCTTGCATAGAACATACTGCAATCCTCCTTTACTGTCCCGGGGGAAATTTGAGCTTGCAAGACCAGGACGTACACATCACATATCAGGTTTTTACTGTTTTTTGTGTACAGATTTATGACCGTCCTTCTCTCTGCACCTCTTCAGGAGCAAACAAGAAGTTAGCCGTTCCTCAGATCCAAAACAGTGAAGATATGAATAAAAGCTGATGAAAAGAAGAAGAGAAAACATTAATAAAAACATCAAGCACAGGCATTTGTTGTTTGACTGCTGTGTACATCTTTACACAAGCTTGCATCATTATGGTTTGTTTAGTCTGCAGATCAAGCCAAAAATTGTTCAGATCACCAGGCGTCTGAAAAGCTTTTAAGCACTTTATTCGGATAAGCCCTCTTTGATATAAGATCCATGCATGAGCGAAAGAAAACCACAGAGATAAACAACAACTGACATCTGCTAACCAACTTTTTTTTCCTTTTTGAGGCAATGTTGCCAGCAGAAATTGTCTGGTTTGTTTGTGTTGGGGAACCAGGAGCACTGGTCCCGACGACAGTGCACACCGTTTATTTTACTTCTCTGACAGGAAGATTAGTGTGTTTTACCATTTGATCTGATCTTGTATAATGTAGAGCATCTATAGGGGGTAGAGAGACAGGAAGGGTAATTATTGGCTGCAGAGTAAAGCTGCATTTGGCAGCAGCTGAAGAAGAAAGTGGACTTTAAAGCCTCTAATGATGGTGTTTGATATGTACTGATATATTATTGGTACACATGTCATTAACAGGACTTTAATGGGGCCAGAACATTTTATGTGATTCGGGATAAATTTTGTTATAGTATAGCAAGGAACTTGCCCTCTGCACAAAAAATATAAGACATTAGAAACAAAAAAGATGTTTCTTTGTCCTCATTTTTTTATATTTGAGGAGTTTAATAATAGGACAATTATTGCTGCTGCAGAACTAAAACAACATAGTGAATCTTTTTACACCAATTTACTCTTTTCTTAAAATTAATGTTTTTTTCAGTTTTTTCTTTGAAAAATGTTGAAAAAAGTGACTTTCTGAGAAGGTGAAGAAGGGGACAGTTACAAGGTCATCAATTGTAGCAAATTACACAACAAAGGGTTTCAGTTTTAAGGATGCTGAAGCCTGTTAAACATATTTTTGGTTGTTCTTTTTGTGCAAATATATTATTTCTACTAAAAAAGAAGAATTGAGAAAAGAACACAAACTTCACACATTTACAAATTAACTCAAACTATTTTGCAACAAGTGATGTCCATTACAAGTTTAAAGGAATGGCAAAAAATTTTAATAAAAATTAGCAGTAGTATTTTTACAAGACATGATTGCATCAACCAGTCATCTTAAATATCATAGCAAGTGAGGGATGAATCCGCCAATCAGAGTTGTGATCTGCATTAAAAGCCCATAAAGGGGCATTAAATAACAAAAAAACTGCATGCATGTATTTTTAAACTCCTGTTATAAAGTGTTAGCATAGAAAAACCCCCATTTTTAAACATAAGGGCATCTCCAGGCAGCTCTCCACAGCTTACCTACTTTATAGCAGCAGCCTGCTGGTTAACACACTGCTGAATGTAAACAGGTAATTTTATCTGGGCTCATATAGGAAAACAGCGGGATTCTCTCTTCCTGCTCCAGTGAGTTGCAGGTTTCCAGAATGACTGAGATTTTAACCAACTGTTAAAAACTGGCAGCCAGCGATCTGCTTATCATTACACCAGACGGGCGAAAATGAAACACTCTGAACACAAGTGCATATTAACACCCGGAGAGCAATTAAACCCAGTGTGGTTGGGTGCTCTATTCCCTGCCTTGCACCAGGTAGGGGCTGTAACAGACAGAGCTCAGTGGCTGCACCCTCCAGAGGGTAATCAGCCATGTTATCTGCAAAAAAAAAAAAAAAAAGGGGGGAAAGAAAAACAGGGGCTCCAATATGCACAGGTGCCGTTCTCAGCTGTGCTATATTGGTTAATTGAGCAAATCTCTTATTTTTTACCCTCCTATAGCTGCAATTATCCCCTGGCACAAAAGCACAGTCGGCTGCTTATGGCCTACGCGGGAGATATGACATCCGAGGTGAGTGCAGCTCAGGTTGAGTGATTTTCTGTGTTAACAGCGGCAGTAGCAGCTGCCAGTTCAGTGGATTATAAAAGCCTCAACATGATGAGGTACCAGTTACTAATCTGGTTTAACTTCAGGAAACAGAGATCTTTGAAGGTGAGGTCTGAGGTCAGTATGTCAGCTGCTCTGTCTTTGAAAACAGAAAGATGAGGGTTTCCACGTGCAAACAGAACCGGAATCACTTTTGTCAATCAGACTTGTGCAGCAATGCTCAGTGTAAACTGATATACACATTAATACAAGGGAAAGCCTCAGAAATAAGCGTATGACCTCCGGAAAGATTAGGAGAAAAAAGTCTTGCTCAAAAATTTGCACAATGTCACAAAAAAGTTGATCTAAGATCAGCAGAACAGAAGATTCCTTCAAGAGCCACCGTGTTGCTCAGCTCACATGGAGAAATTCATCACAGAGGATAAAAAGAACATCATCCAGTGGAGCAGAAACGAGACCAGAATGCAGCAGCAAATGTGAGCAGCTTGGCATTATGGGAAATGTAGGAAAATTATCAACTGAGGTAGATACAGTTGCTGTATAACTGCTGTATTTCACATTCTGACAAGGTTCCTGTTTAAGAAAAGGGTGAAACTTGATAATAGAAACATTAGTAAAGTGAGGATTGTGCTTTTATGATATTTATTTATTTATTTAATTTGATTTTATTTAAATGTTTATTTTCCCCTTCGCTGTGCTTCATTACCATGTAAAGCTCCACAAACTATATCCGTCAGAAGATCCACAAGAAGACACACCCACCCGGCATCTAAAGTGATTCTGATTGCAGAGAGCGAATTCTCCACCACCTTCCTTTTTAACTCGGCGTTCTCCAAACTGCGGCGCCGTGCCTCCCTCCTTCCTGCCGGTGCAGCGGCTGAGCTGTCATATCATATCAGTTCGTCGCAGGAGCAAGATAATATGTCAGATTAAATATGTATGGGTGAATTAGGGCTATCTCAAGTATTATATCATTTAAATTCAAATCGCTCCATCGCTCGGCACCGTCTCATTATGAGGCTTGAGAAATTAGCAGATAAAAACACTGTCATACGGGCCTGATATTAAGGCTAATTTACCCCCCCTTGAATTCCTCTTTTTTCATTCTTTCAACACTTTATTATAGGAAATGAAAGAAGAGTTACCTATCAAAGCGTCTGGATATTGAGAGTTCTGCTTCACACTGAGACGTCCACCTTTTGAAAAATCACAACACCTATTTTTCCCCAAATTAAACTTCAAAATGAGACAGAGGAAGATTACCGAGGCCATTTTATCTCAAGACCTTTGTGTCTCATGTTGAAAGAGGCAGCACATCTCTTTGCTTTTGGTTGTTCAACGGCTGCATACTTGTCTTTTTATCCAAAATCCAGATCATGTTTGACATTTACTCGTCCTGCAGGGACAAAGATATGGAGTTAACCCTTTCGAGCTTGCAGAGGCTTTTCCAGCAGGTCTGTTTTACATGCTCGGGTTGTGCAGAGAAGTAAAACTATTTACAACATGAAAAGTTACATCTTTCAATGATTTACATCCAAACCTAAGGATGATTTTTTTTTTTTTAATGTTAACACACAAACTCAGTGTCAGAATAAACGTGGCTGACAGGTGAACTACAAGTCTGTTAGTTTGAATCTGTGCAAATTAACATCCATTAATAAACAATTAGTCCTGCTCATTTATCATGCATTTCGTGCAGAAAAGGCAAAGAAAGAGATGAAATAGTCTAATGTGGTTGTTGATTCGCATCACAGACTCTGCACAGAAAGCAACACAAACCAAAATTTAACACTTAATCTGCACCAAATAGAGAAGAAATGTCTCTTAGCTCACAAATTCTTGCAATCATCTGCATCCATGAGTCATGTGCTACGAGCAGATATGCAATGCCAAGTGGGAAGAGGGAAACGAACAGCGTAATTGATTAGATAAAGCAAAAAATATTGCTCTGGGTTTGGTTACACGAATACCATCATTTAATTTTCTTTTTGGCCATTTTCAAAGACACATCCCACCAAACATATAATTCAGATTCAATGCACACCAGGGCCTGTATGTAAAACCTGAAAAATATTACCAAGCAGCTTTAAAAGATGTCAGTTAAACAATTTAATGAACTTTAGCCAAATTTTATTGGCAGTGTATAACAGAAAAATGTTTTGTTTTTATTTAATGAGACTGTTTAAGCCACAAATACCAAGAGCTTCGGAGCTGAACCAACACCTGAACCATAACTTGCTGTGAATTTCCTAACAGAAATCAGTTTTTTTTCTTGAAATCCAGAAAGATAACATCACAGGCAGAATCTACTGGATCTTCTCGGTTGGTCACTTGATATGACAGGAGTTTTTAACCATTTTAACATTGAGAACATTTGTTTGAAATCCCCACCGCCCCCAAACACCAGCTCTCCTTACTGAAGGTCAAACAGCCTGTGTAACAGCTTAATAATAAAGTCCGCAAACAAATTACCGGCAAACAGCCGCGGTTCAGCTGGGTACGGCTCCGGCTCCTTAAGGTGAGGTATTAGCAAAGCTTATTTATTTTCATTTCCGTGGCTTTTATTTGCTCCTTTCCCCTGTGGTAAAGCAAAGGCTGATTTCTGCCATGATTCCCTCCTTAATTTTAATACCCTTTTTACTCATCATACAGACATTAGACACCCCCACCTCCCCCCCTCCAACCCCTCCCACCCTTCATCTCTCTGAAATAATGTAACTTGGGCTCACACAGGAACACAGGGCGACCACAGGGAGGACTGTAAACTAGCTTTCTTTCTCTTTTTTTTCCTCCCTGCAATTAATTGGTGTACAGCCATGTGCATATATGATAACAGGGGATTTTTTTTTTTTCCTGAAACACCAAACCCCCACCTCCTCTTCCCATACACACATACACACACACCCCAACAAGGAAAAAGGGAGGTTAATTAATGTAAGGGGCTGCGTGTTCACCGAGATGCAGAGTTTACTATGCCGCTGCCACTGCCGCCCCTCCTCCTCCTCTTCCTCCTCCTCTTGCTCCTCTCCATCAACCCCCCCTCCTCCCCTCCTCACTCCCTCCACCCTACATCCCCTGCCGCCTTAAGAGCCTTGATTCTTCGCTAATGACCTAGTTCTTTTAATGAGCGGTATTAACCCCTGGCTACAGTCGCCCAGGTCTTAATTGTCAAGCCAGGCTGAAACGCAGAGACGAGTCCCTCGCCCATCAGCAGGTAGAGGCGGCGCAGGCGGCGCGCTACATTAACACGCCTCATCACCGGGGCCCCAGGAATAAATAATGAAAAAATAAATAAAATAAAAAATGTTGCCAAGGCAACAAGAGGCCACCATCATCAACTATAACCCCCCTCCATCGCCACCTTCAACCACCAACATCCCTCTTTTTACCCCATGTGATGATGACGATGATGATCACCTACCTCCCTCCTCCCCCATCTCACCCCCCTCCTTCACCCATCTCTCCTTTTGGACTCTGTCTCCTGCTGTGACCGGAGTGGGGAGGAGATACAGTACAGTGTGTGTATGCAGAAAAAAAAAATATAAAAATATAATCAGAGAGTGTATCTGCTTAAGAAACCTGCAAACTCATTAAGACACATTCGGAAAAATTGAGAAAGAGAGAGAAAAAAAGCAGACCGGGTCCTTTCATTTACAGAAAATATGATTAAAAATTCCCCTTTATGTTGCACCCAAGAGGTGTGTTTTAAAATTCAAACACTATTTACTATTAAGCACAATATAAAATAAATCCAATAACGAGATATAGAAATATAGACACCTAATTAGCACGAGGACGCTGCAGCAGAGCCTCATGAAACACTAATGGCTTTAATGAAGAAAAGTCCAAAATAGCACGAGATTTGTTCAGATGCAGAAACATGTCAGCGATACCAACGCAGCCACTCCTGCACAACTGCACTGAGCTTCAGGTTTGATTCAAAAATGGGCAAAATACAGACTCAGTGAACAGAAATGAACAAAAAAACTTGTACTGTAATGTTTTATGGAACTTTTTAAAAGAAAAATGAAAAGTGATGTTCTTAAAATGAAAATTACTTGACAAAATTTTTAAATAAATTTGACTTTCGAGTAGATTTGTTTGCTTATGATGAAAAATATGAAAAAATAAAATGCTGAAACATTCCCCTAGTTTGTTTTTGATTTCAGTTTTAGACTTTTAAACAACAGATCCTAGAGATCATCTTTAAATTAAAATTGTGTGAGCAAAACAGCTGCTATCTGGCTATTTTGTCAATGATCCTCCTCTAGGTGGCGCTCTACTACCCATCATATTTATTTACTCAAAATTAACTTAAAATATAAAACAAATTATTTCTTGAGGGTTTGAAGAGGAAATGGAATAACTTTGACAAACTACAGGATCTTTTCTCTGGTCTTGGACCAATAGGGAAGAGGCCAAACGAATTAAACGCCCCCGTTGACCATATTTGGGCGTGTGCCGCACCCTCGTACTCATCGTGTCAGGAAATGAGTCCATTTCCCATTAGGATGCTGCTGCTCTGCCTTTACAGCTGCGAGTATTAGCAGCAATAAACTTTACTGTCAATCTACAGGAAGGCCTGTCTATGTGTGTGTGGTGTGTGTGTGTGTGTGTGTGTGTGTGTGCTTGGAGTGTGTTCCTGCATAGACACTGTGTACTGTCAGGTAATTTGTGTGTTCATTGCAGACAGCGTGTACATGCAAATGATAGTTTGTCTGAGTGTGTGTTAGCCTGTTGTTGGGCAAAAGTGTGTGAGTGAGTTTTTGTGTGTGTGTGTGTGTGTGTGTGTGCATGAGTGTGTGAGGACGAGCCTGCAGACTCGGCCAGTGGTTGGGCTGCTGAAGTGACAGCCCGTCGGTCAGATCAGGGGAGGGGAGACCTTGACCTGAGCTGTCCAACCAGCAACGAGCCCTGCAGCACTGGGACCAGTATGACAAGGGCAGTGGGAAGGGCAGCTGAACACACACACACAGACACACACACATTTATTCATGTACACTT
Organism: Ctenochaetus striatus; assembly: GCA_034780835.1. Classification (NCBI taxonomy): domain Eukaryota; kingdom Metazoa; phylum Chordata; class Actinopteri; order Acanthuriformes; family Acanthuridae; genus Ctenochaetus; species Ctenochaetus striatus. The sequence continues at coordinate 1,901,051 of JAUZTA010000020.1, read as the reverse complement.
GCAGACAGACACACTGTTGTACACACTGGGGTTAGAGAGGAATGCTTCAAAATGCAAGTGTCAGTCCTCTTCTAAGAGACAGAAACTGCAAACAACTGGAGAAAACAACCAAAGACACAAGGAATTCTGGGTAGAAGGGGATAAGCCATGTCTGGTTTGTCCGCCACGCTGAAATACAGCAGCCATGCTTTATTGTCCAAAGGAAACTATTCACATGAAGCAGTTTGTGAGATAATGAACTGAATATTTACAGTCTACACCTTAAACATTCAGACCTGAAAGTCAGTTCTTGCGATAACTTTGATGTAATGTTCCTGTTTGTTCCTCATGAGTGCGTTCTGCTTTCCTGCACCCAAGGGGACAGGTCTGACACACCCCTGTCGCCACAGGACTGGATGCATCATCCTTGGGTGGTGAAAGTTGCTCTCGGGCTTGTTGGCTTCTCTCCTGGTTTTGTCCAGCATGCTCTTTTTCTTTCATCAAGGCCATTCAAGGTTTATTTCTTTTAATTGTCACAAATCCTGGGTTAAGTATCTCCTGTGGTGCTCTCCTGAAGCCCTCAATGTGAGTTTTACCAGCTGCTGATTATGAGTTTGATCTGTCCCTCCATGTGACACCCTCAGTCATCCATTCAGACATCCTGATCTATCAAACTTTTTCCACTTCGAATGTTCAGCCTCAAAATGAACCATTAAGTTGAGCTCTATTAGAACGCTAAGGTGTTTCTTTATTTGGTCTACCTTCTCCATAGGAGCTGAGGCCACCGGCTGCAGCTTTCCAGTGCAAATTAATTAGCATTGAAAGCTCTTCCTGGTAAAGAACATTATATTTTGCTCCCTTGTGTCATGCTTCATACCTAAATTTCCAGAATGCAAAGCATGTTAAGAAGCCTCCACTGCTTCCTGTGTCACATTCTACATAATAATTCCAGGGAGGTATAAAAAAACCTTTTCTGCGGCGTTGTATTCTTCCAGGCCTCTGCTCTCAAGAAGCAATGACACTGTGCTTTTGTGAGGTTTGTCTTCTAAAAGCAATAAACGAGAATATCCTGCCTGAATAGGGAGTCTAAGAACCTTCACGGTAAATTTAAGGAGGGGAGATCCGCGGATGCCTCAGGAGCCACCAAATGCCTTTCCCTAAGCCCTCGGCATTCAGGGAGGAGGCGGAGGAGGGGGGAGAAAGGGGTGAGGTGGAGGGGGGGGACAAGAAGAAGACGACACTATTTCCTTTCAACCCCCAGCACCACCTCCCTCCTCCTTTCTTCCTTCCTTCCTTCCTCTCACTGCCTTTTCATTTTTGTTTTAAGTAACGCAAAATGGAACCGTGCGAGTGCTGTCATTACCGCCATCATCACTGCTGCTACTATCATCATCATCATCATCATCATCTTCAGCGCAGCAACCATCAGCATTATCATCGAGACCCCTCCAAGTCTCGCCGTGATATTGGCCGTCATTTTCCCCCCGTTGTCAGCGCAGGTTACAATCTGTAATCCATGACTGCCTCAGAATTAGAAAGTCCCCCGTGAGTTTTATTTTTCGGCTCGTTTCTCTTCTTACACCCCCTCCACCTTCTTCTTCTTCTTCTCCTTCTTCTTGTTTTTGTTGTTGTTGCCCTGAAGGCTTCACCGATGCTCTACGGCCCCGGCGTTTATTCCTCCTAATCTCAGTCTCATCTCCGGGCGAGCTGTGACAGATGGTTATAGGCACACAATAGTATTAAGAGTTTGATTTTTTTTCCCCTTTTTTCCTTTTTCCTCACCCCTCTGCCTCCGCTTCCTCCCCCATACTGCTTTTTTTCCTCCTCTTTCGTACAACAAATAGCGATTAGACGCCGAGGCCAGACTCCTGTGTAGGTAAACTCGGCTTTAAACGTCTTTCCGAGCGCCGTCTGTCTCCCCCCTGTCAAATAACTCCCCCCTTCCTCACCTCCTCCTCCCCCTCCTGCTGCTGCTGTCGGCACTCCAAGGTAAGCTGCATTAACCTCACTGACTGTTATTAAAAAGATGTATTTCCCCAGGTTTTCCCTGCGCCTCCTCTCTTTCTCTCTCCTCTTCTTCATCTCTGATGTATTCACCAAACACACACACTTTTGCACACACACACACACCGAACAAATACCAGGATGGCGTCATAAATTCTCAGTGCCAGCCACAGTCGGTCTAATTTCAATCCCACCATCACTCCTGTCAGATGAGAGCCGCCGGATGATACATAGGGGTAAATAAGGCGGGTAAAATTAGCCCCTCCTGTCATTCCCTACCTTTTACCCCTCGAGGCATCCTGGGAAATTGACTGCACGCTAGATTTTGAAAATTAGCCCCTTAATGTTAGCCAGACAAACGGGGATGGGCAGGCCTTGGTAATGCCTTGCCGGAGTCACCCACAGCGGATTAATTACCAATTTTTCACCTCATTTTGCATTTATATCATTCCACCGTCCATAAAGAAGAAAGTGAAATGATTGAATAGTAAAAAATGCAGGTAAAACATGGACCTTTAACCCCTTTTAACCCACAGTTTTTTACCAATCCAGCTTAACCCACACGGAAACCTCGGAAAAATAGATAAAGCATACATTTTCATGAGTTAGAAAAAAATGCACATTATATAAACATCAGCATCAACCATAAATTAGGAGTTTATTAGTGTTTGTTTATTACAGGAATTTGCTGGAAGGATATAAACAAAAAAAATGTAGATTTACTAACATAAAACATTTAAATCAAGTAACTAATTCAGTTTATTTTGTGTGATCACAGTCAGATTGAAGCATGAAGCCTCACTGTCGCTGCAAATAGAGTTTCTGTCTGCGGGTTCATGGAGGTAAGAAGCTGATTCAGCTCCGCAGTGAGGAAAGTTCATTCTTTAACCACATCATTACAGCTGAACAGCCGCCAGGTTTCAGTTTGGGTGTAGTTCAAGGTCCAGCAAAGGCCGAGGCAGAGCTTTGTTTAGGCTCCGAGCAGAGACGAATGACTGGAACAGTCAAAGTCTCAAAAACAGGCCGAACATAGACACACTGGAGTCATCAATCTGTTCAGCGTAACCAGCCCTGAGAACCCGGGTTTAATCTAAATATGGGTTCTGCTCATTTCAAGTAAACATAAATTTTTCGATGTGTGGATGTTGGTGGCCGGTAGAGGCAACTGTTTGAACTCCTGAGTCCAAAAATCACGTAAGTGATGACAGTAAACTGCACACAGAGGGAAAAGATCTGAAGCTGGCACAGTTCAGACTTCTCTGGACTCACCTTTGTTTTGCAGCCAGTTTGGATCTGACGCTTAAAGGACAAAGTGGATGGATTTTAATGTTAAAGCCCAGTGCAGACAAATTGCGTACACTCAACAGGACTACTGATCATTCTCCAAAGATTACAAATCTAAGAATGATTTTCCACCTTCCAGGAAGTCGGAGAAAATTAGAAAGTTTCCTCCACCTCTGCTTTCATGGAAGGAGAGGCAGAAGTCAAGTTATCTCCTGTCAGAGATGAAAAACCTCTTTGGATGGAGGTTGGAATGGATGTTTTGGTCACTTAAGTTGAAGCTGCGGGTCTCACGTGTTGGACCGTTGACAATCCTTAAAAACACCAAAGGGAAGAGTTTTCATAACAGACTCTGATTGCAATCCATTACCTCATGATTCAAACATAAGCTTGACAAACAATCAGGAACTTAGGTATGCTTTGAAGGGAAAACATGGCTGGAACATGCAAAACCACTGGTATGGTCCTTGGTTGCTCATTTCCTCCAGGCTGATAAGATTCCCAACCCGCAACCATAACAACACCTCAATTTAAACGGCCTAACAGGCTGTCAGTTTGTGGGGATGGGACGCTCCCCTTAAACAGAAAAAAGCACTTTTTCGCTCTCTTTCGAGGGCCTGAGCTCGTCTCTGACTGATCCACTCGCCCAGTGGAAGCAGAGAAACTGGTTGAGAGGATGGGGAGGGGGGATGCAGAGGTCGCAGAGTCGGATGTGGGCCTGCCGGGACCCGCCAAGGATTAACACAAGCGCTGTGCTCAGGACATATGGCATTTGTCATCTCCCACTGGGAAAGAGACTCTCCCTTGGCTCTGCCGACACCCCCCCTTCCTCATCACATCTCTCTCTATCCGACTTTCCCTTCCTCTCTCTCTCCTCCTGTCGGGATTTAAAGGCTTGAAGTGCTTTAGTTGTTTACTGTGCATTAAATGCCCCCCCCTCGTACACACCCGTCCCCCCCACCAAACTTCGCAGTGTTAAGAGGAAAAATGGCTCAGCGGAGGAGAGGCTGCTGACGCTGTGCTCTCAGTCCGGAGTCATCACAGGAAGGTGTTTCGCTTTTAAGTCCATGTGAGGAAGCCGACAGGGCAGGCGTGGCGGAGAAAGTGATACCTGCACTTACAAAGCAGCTGATGTTGTACCACAGGCTGCACACTTTGTTTTGACTCATTTTACTTAACATCTGCATTTTGGAGGTTCATGTGTGTTTCCTCATCCTCAGTTTTGGGCCAGTTTATAAAGCAATTAGCAGAAAAATTAGAATTTCTTTCTTGTTTGGAGGCAGTTCATTAAATGCACTGCTGAGCATTTTTTGTGCAATGTGGACACTGAGAGATACAAACCACCTTCTGGCACAATTTCAAACAAATCCGCATGGTTGCTTTAATATAACAGGTAAAGATGTCCAGGAGGTGCATCTGCCTTGACCTACAGTTTGCACCAACAGCTACATGATTTCTGGGTTCACTATCAGTCAAACTACAAGAGAAGACTGTTTCAAACCAAATCTTTGTTAAATCAAATGGTTCTGAAAAGGTCATGCTCCTGCAATGAACATCATTCCACATTTCTCAACTCTTTATGTCAAAGGTGCTCAGAGGTAAAATGTTTCAATGATGTGATTCAACTAAACAAAATCACGGGAATAAGAGAAGACAAGCCAGTAACACATAAAGCCTCACCTACTTTTGCAGCAGAAAAACCACTAATCGCATTTAATGTGTAACTTTAATCTGTCATCGCCTCCTTAAAAGCTGACTTAAAGCTCATTCTACGCTGCTTTTGGATCAGCATGTCTGCTAAATGCCTACAAAGTTACACACCTTTTGTGAGCTGTTTCAATTAAACTGCAGTTTTTGCACAAAGGCGGTTAATTAGCAGAGTGACGTTCATGTTGCTTCACCTCGTGTCCCTTCCTGCAGCGTCAATGCTATCACTCAGCCTCACGCTTGCAGGCAGGTATGCTCTTGTCATCCTCCATCTTCATAAACAGGCATGTTATTATAACATGATGGAGTGCTGTGTTTTTCTCCCAGTACCTTTATTTATGGGACACCGTAATATGCCGGAAATCAAAGCTTGTAATTCGGCGGTTGATGTTTATTGTGCGCCTCCCGTGTCTAGAGACATTTGATAAACAGCGTGTTGCAACAGCAGAAAAAAGGTGTTGGAGAATCTTGTGGGAGCTTGCCAAAATAATACCCCATTCAGCGCAGCTACCATGTGAAAATGCCTCCCTGCACTGACTCATATTTCACCGCCAGAACGAGCGGTTTGCCGTATGGGCCCAGTGATGAATTACACCAAAGCACATTCCTTATGGGAAATCTGGATGGTGCAGGAGAGAAGGGGGAGCGAGCTCCAGCGACAAATTGCCTTCACTGCCAGTTAGTCCGTGTTCCTTTCTTCTCTCTGTGTTGTTGTTGTTGTTGTTGTTGGAAGAAGAGGACTGGGGTTTTTATTTTGTTAGGTGGAGGTTACTCCGTCTTCTGCGAGACATTTGGAAATCCCTCCAGGAAGCGGAGTCTCTGAATTGGAGGCCGCCAGAACAGGAATTTCCGAGTGCCATGGGAGTGAAACCAAGCAATGCAAGAAAAAATCTCTCAGATGATGATTTGCCCCATCAGCTCCGTCGATACCTGTTAGCAGCAGCGAACAAGCAGCAGTGGGCTGGAGGCCAGACGAGCTGCCCAGTTGGTTGGATGGTTTCCAGTTTGAATCCCTGGTTTGTTTCTAACGGGAAGCGGTGCTCACCAGCTCCTGCAGGCTGGAGCGTCAGGGCCAAGGGCCATGAGGATAACCCACAATCTGGAGGATGAACTCCGCCTCTGAGCTGGGCTCAAGAGGAGATAAAGTATGAGGGATCGACCTGCTGAAGTGTCCTTGTGCAAGGTACTTATCCTCCATCAGCTCAGGACTCTGACTTTGATGAGGACAGCCTTTATTTATATGTTTGCAGCTCAACGCTTGATGTTAATATGACAATTAAACATAAGATAAAAAAGTAGAAACAAAAGACCATGCCTCAGTTATTTTGAGTGTCCAAAAAAACAGCTTCTCATGCTTATTAAAGGCCTACAATATTTTTTCAAATACATGTTTTTTCCAAAAACTGGAGGTGTTGAAAGGTCCTCTCTTCTAAGTCAGCAGACAGTTTTGTCTGTGTTTGTTTGCAAGGAAGAACGAGGTGAACTGAAAACTTTTCAGTCTTAAGTTATGCGCCAACAAGCAAGAATACTGTTCAAAGTTGTTTTTTAAGGTAAGTAAAAGGCAACTGCTGTCAATGAAGGAAAACGAAAAAAAAAACAAAACATCCAAATAAAGAAATGCAGTTTGGTGTAAAAGAAGATCAAATCAGTGTTTGTTTTTACTGATACATGTGTGGTTCTCAAATCTAAGGACAGCCTTCATAAAAGAGTGCAGGATGCATGTAAATTTCCATGATGTGGGAATGAAATTTTCAGCAAACACATAAATAATCCAAATGTCAAAAAATCAATGTGCTTATAGGAAACTACAGAACAGCTACAGAATAGTAGTATTCATTATATTTCTCCTTGTGCCTGGAACAAAACCTAATGGCCTTTTATGCTATTTAAATGTCCTAGTAAGTGTTGAAATTGGTCAAAAGAAGGTGTTGAAAAAAGGAAAACAAAAGCACACATGCCTCTTCTCAATGCTGCTTGCAAGCAATTTTACAGTTTTGACATATTTTTCAATCAGTCAGTTCAGTGTTTTTGTTTTTCTTCTCGAGACGAGCACCTTCAGCCTCCATGTGGATGTTTACCACACACACAGACAGACAACAGCAAGCTTACAGGCCGCTCCAGTGTGGAGGGATTAGCAGGCAAGAACGCTTCCTCTTTCAATCCCAATTTACCTCTGAATAAATCCCAAATTTATGAGCATGTTAGCAGGCGTAATCCAGCCTTGATTTGCTCATTTCAGGCGCACGGAAGGAACAGTGAGGCAGAGAGATTACCAAATGGGTAGCTGTTGTCACCAGCACCAGAGGAGGTGGCCAACAAAAGCCACTCAGACATAAAAACATGCAAAAAAACGCCTGAGTGAGGCTGATGTGAGAGGCGAAATAGGTGGTCTCCACACTTGTTGGTTTGTCTGATTTATTGATATCCCACGCTGGGGAGCTTTGTCTTTCGTCAGACTGTCAGGGTGAAAGGAGGGGGGCATTGGGAGAAAGAGAGAAAAAAAACGAGTGGTTATTTCTGCTGATAGGGCATATTTTCTGTCAACAGTCTCTGGCAGATGAGTGTATGTGATAATACCGCTGCCAAGGAAAGTCTCTCAGCTCTTCAGCCTCCGGAAGAATATTTCTGTCTCAGCTCGGGGCCGTGGCTCCTCTCTCCCCTCCTCTCAGCTTTTGTAATTCAGTAAACTGAAGTAATTACCACAGAGGCATGCTCAATAATTACAAAACGCTCTGTCACGGTCATGTAGGTAATGGCATATCGTGCTCTGCTGGCAGCGATAACACAGGTGAGACGAATCGTAGAAAACAGATCTGATATTATTGTGATGGCAGAGTAATAAATGCCATTATGATGAAGGTTAGCACCGGTGCAGTGTGTGTGTGTGTGTGGAGGGTTGATTCATGTGTTTATGCATGTGTTTTTTATTCTCCACACAGGTACAAAGAGAAGCTGAGTGATCCCGCTAACATTCTGTTGGTTGCAAAAGACACACACACTTCCAGGTTTGTGTGCATGCTACTGATGCGTCATCTCTCCTTCAGCAAATCAGCATGAAATTTGCTTAATTATCAACCTCGAATCAACAAAATATTAGGTGTTGTTGACTGTAATCCCATTTTGCTTAGTTTAACGTCCTCGACTCTTCTCCCGGTGCCGTGTTTACTCAGGATTGGACATGGTGTCGTCCTGCAGATCCCGGCCGTTCACTGCAGCTTTCGTGAGACGGAGCTGAGAACGCACCACGTAATTAGCAAAATGCTGCCCTAATGCTCGTCTCCTTGAGAGTTTGACCCTATTTGTTTGTGCCGAGGTAATTTCATTACATCCGTGCAATTCCCAGGAGCTGCCACGAGTTAACGCTAAATGCTCACCAGAGAGGGGATAAGTATTTGGCAAGGCATCAGCAAAGAGAAGAGAGGGAGCAGCAAAGCTCAATAACACTTCTTTCATGTTGACAAATTCCATTAGTGCGCAAAGGCTGGTGTTTGTACTCTATTTTATTTATGATAATGCTCAGGCTTTGGAGGGAAGCAGTATTCATCACCCGTGCCACCTATGTGGCCTGACAGTGTGCGGCAGACGTCTGTGATTTGTACAGAACACTCAGCATCACTCTCTCACCACGGGCCTGTGGGAGAGTGAAGGTGGCATCTTGTATCAGCGTTTTTTAACTTCTGTTTTTGGCTCTGACGTGTGGCTCTGACGTCTTTTTACAGACACTAACATGCAAAATTAGGAAATTCTAACACCAAACACAAGCTTGCTCTCTCCTCTCCAGTCCTTAAAGGCTGCAGGTAACTGTTCACTCATGAGAAGAAAACTGATTCTGGGGTCGAACTCCTCTGAAATAAAACATTCATGCGATGTAAGTCCTGTTGAAATAGAATGCTGGGACCGAGGAGGTTTGTGGAAGAAAAGGTGAAATAAAAATGTGTGATCTCATCCATCTCTGCTGCTGAGTTTGAAGTCAAACTTTTTTATTTTCACACATTAAGCTTAACTCCTATAAACCTGAGGTTTGCAAGACGGTGCTCCTGGAAACATCATGTGTTTTAATCTCTAGATGAGCTGCTGGGTGGTGGGCAGAGATTATCCACCTCCCCCTGCAGAGTCCAGAGATTAAAATGTCATCTTTCTTCTTGTTACAACACGGACAATTCAGCTTCATTAATTTTAAAATGCTCTTACATCTCCATCCACCAAATCTGTGTCTTTGTAGTTTAAACAGAGCTTTCCAGCACTATGAAGTTTACGACACTAAACGCAATATCACCTGGCAATCAATGACTTATTATCCTTTATGACAAATAAAGAGTGTTGGCATGCTGATGGAGGTCCTTTAAAGCAGCTCCAGAGCCTGTGGGATGTGGGGGCCTCCACAGTGTCTGCTGGCAACACGCAAAGTTTCTATTTCAATAAAATATCATGATCACCCCGCCTGCATGTGTTTCTGCATGCATGTGGCTTTATTTGACTGTGACTGTAAGTGTGTTTGCAGATGCCTGTGTGTGTTTTGCATGCACGTATTTGCGTGTAATTATGTAAGTGTCCCATGCATGTGTGTGTCTGTGTGTTTTGGATGTTTAGAGGGGGGTACACGCACACACACAAAACACTGAGGTTGGAAACATTCTGATGTCAACAGCGAAGCAAGAAATAGGAAACACATTTAAATCTCTGGCGCTGAGGATGGCGTTCAGGAGCCAGACGAAATCACCACGCGAGCCCGGCATTGCATGTGACAGGGTGCATCGTGGGATAGCTCCTTATCCTCTGCGCGCAAAAGAGCAAACGGCAGAGGTATGTCCCAACCCATCTGAGGACAGGGAGTCGGCGCAGGTTGTACCTATTAAGGCAGCTTAGTAACTCAAGAAGTGGCAATTTAAGAGCAGAAGAAGGGAAGGGAGGAGGGAGGATTGGGAAGAAAGCAAAACTAATGCCATAACTCCGAGGGCTCCCAAAAGACAGCTTTGAGGATTGGACTGGATGACAGAAAGGCCCGTCATCACAGAGGTGGGTATGAGCGCTGGTAATGAGAGGACTCGCTCCATGCCAGGCATTATTATGGACAGATTGCGCCCAGGAAAAAAAGAGGTCTCCCTCTTTCTCTTTGTCTGTTGAAAGCAACATCAGCTCAGAGTTGGAATAAAGAATCCAATCCTTAAACATGCAGAGAGAAATGTGGCTTTTTGGCAAAATGGAGTGCCAGTTTTCTGTAGAATTCAAAGCATTGTTGATTCAAGGGGGGAGGCAGATTTTTGTGTTGCTTTAACCCGCAAGGAAGGGGCATAATAGATGACAGGGGATAGTGTACCAACCTACTGTACTTCTTTCGGCTCGGTTTTCAATCTTTTGTGGTTGGCAGCAGGGACAGAGCCCAGGAAACAGTATCCTATCACTTAAATGGTTAAGTATTTTATGAGTAAAATGCTTCCAAATGTCTCTCAAAACCTTCCAGACCACACCAAAGACAAAATGAGGTAATATTACGTTTCTGAAAAGTCCCCAGTATGATACCCCGACTCTGCTGTAATTGCATCAGAAAAATGGTGCGCGAGTCTCCCTCTGTTACATGTCAGGCCATTTGACTTGGCAAAAAGCTGCGCTCATTAAGAGTGTGGGAGAGAAAACTCCTCAAATTTTTCCCAGCTGAAGGCTCGTATGCATACAGAGAAGAGAATAACATGCAGACATACTTCATCTGCACATCCACAGCACACAGTTGGCTCAAATTTTGCAACACTTTGGCCAAACAGTAAATAGCATGCATGCTGATATTAAAGCATAAACAAGGTCAAGTGACATATGTTGGGTTCATGACATATGCAAGCTACAATAATAATATATAGCAGTCAACAGATAAATAAATGTTGACACAGAGGGAAATCAGAAACTTCTGAAACTGTAGCTGTAGCTGCACACTATCACACATGTAGCAGATGCAAGCAATAACTTTCAGGAGTAAATATTGCAATTTTTTTTTGGTTAATTATCATCAACACCTGAGTTACACCTGCTTTTGTGACCACTAGTACATGTAATGCTGCAGAAGCTGCACCATGTCTGCAAGGCTCTGTGTCAACTTTTAGTTCTCCATGAGGTAGAGGAAGTGTAAAAGCAATCCGGCAACTTCACAGAGCTTTTTTTATAACTTATTATTTTTAAATGGCTTGGATATCAGTTTTGCACT
>JAUZTA010000020.1:1859101-1870157 GCA_034780835.1 Ctenochaetus striatus | reverse complement strand
ATTTTTTTTTTTTTTTTGTTTTTTTTTTTTTTTTTTTTTTTTTTTAGAAAAACCTGAGTTTAAAACATAATTTTGGCATAACTTACCTCCTAACTATGACAGAATTTCTCTCTTTTTTTAATGTATTCTAAATGTCCTTAATATCTGAGAGCCTGGAACTCTTTTTTCCCCAGCAACATTTCCTAACCATTCCAAAACTAATCATTTCTCTTTATGGAAAAAGAGCTTATCATATGCAAAGTGCTCGACATCAATGTCTTCATATTCTCGTTTGAGAAATTCATTGCGCGGTGAATTCCCTCGGGAACGCTGCAGCCAAGTTTCTGCCTTGCAAAAGTTTTTTTTTTTATTCTCTCACTTTAATTCAACTTGGCACGTTATTTCTCAGAAATACCGTCGGGCTCGGGGGAGAAACATAGACGTGGTCTCACTTGTTAGTGCGGGTTTTAGTGCTGAATAAGGATCAGACAATGGCTGAGGGGAGAGGGGCTGCAGTCTAGCGAGGTATTGACACAGGAGATATTGCCTGAACAAAGTGGATCCGTGAGAAAAGGGAGGGAGTGAGCGTGAAGGAAGAAAAAAAGAGAAAGATTATCTTAATTATCATTCAGGAGCTGCTTAGTGCAGCACCTGTGCATGAATAATGTCATTTATAGGCACATTGAGATGTGCATAATTCCCCCTTAAATCATACACATTAGCGGCATAACAAGGGATGAACAAGTCGGCCTCTCGCAGGCTCAACTAAGAACGAGGGGGTTCATTGTCAGCCCCTCACCTCCCCAGTAAGAATGTGTTTCTTTATTCAAAGACTCCACTCTTCTCTCATTTAACGCTTGCTATTTCGTCCAGAAGAGCTGTGAGGTTACATATCCTGCTTCATATTACCACGCACGGTTTCATTTGTGCACCGCGTGACTTCAAAACAGAGGACATTTTAGGGCCCAGAGAGCAATTTAACAGCAGAAACACTGTATGATCACACTTGTTTTGAAGCAAAAAGCAGTAAGAAGCTCATATAAATACACATGAATCAATGTAATGATGCTCTCTGTCTGTGTCAATGTAGAAATGTAGCCTAAGTATTCAACAAAGTAAATATTAAAGATATGTACTTCCCACAGACTCCATTGAACTCAAGAGTAGTTCACAAATTTCTTACATTTCAAAGGTTGTAATTGCTGTCACCAGCAAACAAAAGGCTGCAAAGCAAAATACAAAAGCAGGAGCTCAGAAATTAAACATGCAAGGGCAACAGAAAGCAGGAGGAGGACACAGTGCAGGTGTAAGTACCAGCAGAAGGAGAGATGGTAGTAAGAGTAACATTTGATGTAGTACAAGTAATAGATGTATTTGTGGCACTGGTGAAAAAAGTACTCATGACTTATTTTAATTAGAGAACAAAACTGCAGTGTGAAAGTACTCTGTTATAAGTAAATGTCCTTGATTCAACTTAAATAAAACTAAAGAAATAGTACCATTAAACTACAAATGGAGTACTTCAAGTAAAGCAACGCAGTAAATGCAGAATGACCCTTTTCAGAAATACATATAAAATGTTACTGGCTTATAAATTGTAATGCATCAATGTGTGTGCATGATATTAATGTTTCAGGAAAGGAAAAGCTCATTTTTGATTATTTTATACTTTAGGATACCATAATCAATTAATACTTCTTCCATATTTTAAGCACATTTTATGCAAATGATCTGAATCTGCAAAGCAACTTGCAACTAAAACCGTAACACAATGAAGTAAAAAAGTACACTATTTTCCTCATATATTTAGCTTAAAATAGAAATACTCAAGTAAAAAACCTTAAGTACAGTACTTGAGAAAAGATGCTTTGTTACTCTCTGTACTAATTTCAGTTCTAATTTAAATTTTTTTTACTATTGTAGAAGTACAAGTAATCTTAGAAGCTACAACAGTAGTAGCAGCAGCAGCTGTTATTGATCTGTTATTTCAGCCTGATACACAGCATTGGTATTGGCATCAGTACTAGCATTATTAAACGGACAGAGTATCTAAAACATGCGCAGTAAAAAAATTTTGGGCGAACTTTGTTTCACTGTAGTCAGAACATCTTCATTACAGGACACTTACATGTACAACAATACTCAGCAGCTATCAAGCCAAATGATTAAATATATGTTTTTGTCTTTATATTACTTACATCATTCAGATTGTTTTGTAAAAATATGTAATTAAACATAATCCTGACTGATCTCACAGATACAGCTCCAAATTAAACACTTCAACAATAGTAAGTCTTATGAGTTACATTCACTTTTTTAGTTTTTCATAATGAGTAAAGCAGATGTCAACTTTGAACAGAAACATACACTTAAAATGTTGTTCACATAACATAAAACTAAAAAAAAAAATAAAATCTGCAGTTTATATGACTGACATCCTACTAGAAAAGAGAGAAAGAAATGTACAATTTTTAACCACCTAAATGCTAAAGCTAGCTTAATGTTAGTAAGCTCTAGTTAGCTCTAGTAAGCTCTAGGTAGTTATAACACAATTAGCAAAAATGATGAGAATCTAAGACATGAAATTTTGCTGCAGGAGAAGTGCTAGTGTGGTAGAATATGTATGCACAGTTAGTAAAGTATAATTACAGTGACAGTAATCTCATTTCTTCTCCACAGATACCACATGGCACACTGAACCAGTTTACAATGGCAGTGTTGCCACATTAAATCACATTTCTAATCTGCATACACACTTAATTTTACTGTCAAATAAAACCTCAAATCTCTGAAATGTCATCCTTCCAGAACTGTTGGGCCAATGTGTACAGTGTTTTACACTTCATCGGAAGTAATTTAAAGGGTTTCAAACAACCAAAACTGGAGTGAAGGATTCTTTTGACAACAGTGAAATTAAGGGTTATGCATGACGTTTTTTGTTATGAGGCCCTGTTGTTCTTGCACCACTTGTGTTTACTAAAACCGGGTTTCTGATATTCCACTACGTCCCTGAAGAACACATTTATGCCCAGTGTATGTTAAACAGTCCTTGAAAATAGCTGCTCAGGCCTCAACTTGAGTAAAAGCTGGGTGGAGTTTGCCAAAACACGCCACACACTCCAGAGCCGGAAAGTATTTGTCATCCAAATCAGATTGTGTGTTGCCACGGGAGACATGGGTCCACACAGAGAGGATGCATACAGTACGAAACGAGAGTAGTAACAAGGCTGTCATCACGGAGAAATGTCAAATATTCCGCCCCGCTGCCGACTCCTCGGTGCAGCTCGCCACTGTCGAGGGCCGGCCCACGCAGTCAAAAGTTCACAAAAACAAAAGAGGGCATTGTGGGCTTTCTCTAATCAGAAGGGCCTTCCATTTTAAAATGAGCACTTCTGAATTCTAACTATGCCAGCAGAGACATGGAGTAGGATTAAACTCGGAGTGTGCGGACCTCCTCTCTGCTGGGGTCAAACTGCAAGTTTAAAACACTCTGAGAGCTCGCTTTTAGCCTGGGTGGAGGTTCTGGTGGGCGGGCTTTGTCATTTTGGTAAATGTCAGTCGATCACAGAAAGCGATTCGATTGGATCTGAGACTGAACTCCGGGGGAACAAACGCACATTTTCTTCACATAATCCAAAAAAACACAAGGGCGGATTCAATAATTAGATGACAGATAAGATGAACAACTCTCTCCTGAAGTCCAAAGTTGCAAATATATGCTTTATGTGTCATTCGGACACTAATAAATCACCATTTTTATTATGAGACACAAAATAAAAACCACAGTGGAAAAAACGACCAACAGCAGTCTAAACTCTAAAAAAGTAAAACTGAAGGAGTTTTTTTTTTTTTTTTTACAAACGTCATTTCAAAGTGATATAAGTTCTTCATCTGCAGCACAGTCAGAAAAAATAGAATCAAAAACAAAATTTTAAGTTATTAAGTCCTAATTGTTCATAATTTTGAAGTTTTTAATTGAAGTCATAGGACAGTTTGGCGCATTCATGTCCTGTTTGAAAAAAATGTTATAGCTTGGTGACTTCCTGATAAAAACTTTTGCGTTATTTGAGTACATAGTATTTTACAGGAACAGAGTAAACAAAATTTTTACAATAGTAAATTGTTAAACACAATTTAATGACCTTGAATGTATATATTCTTAGGGAATACGATTCAAAAATAGTACATATACATATATTGTATATCTAATAGTATTTTGAAGAAGTAATAAACTAAGCATTCGTAGATATTTTCATGAATTTGAACTTGTTCTTTTATTTTAACAGATTTTGCAGTTAGTAATTTCTTATTGATCAGAGAGTCATTTTTGGAGTCATAAATACCAATTTTATTTAAAAATAACTCACTAAACTTTTGAAGTCAGATGTTGCTAGAGAAAACAAATTATTTGAAGACATCATCTCACAATTAAAGAAAAATAAGGGTTTTTTTTTGCTATTTTTTTTATATTTTATACTCTGAGCACTAATATCAAACAATCAACCTGTTACTCTGCCATGTAAAGTTCTAAAAAAAATAATAAAGAGAAATTCTGAGGACTTTTTTTTACTTCAGAAACCTCAATATTCAGGGAAAGTGTCCTGTAGCTTGTAGCAGCAAATCCCTTCCAGTTCCCAAGCCCTTATCATGAATCAGAAGTTGACCTTTGACCTTTCTAATTCAGACCAGCAACTAAAAATAATGAAAAATTTTCAAATATAATCCAGTTTTATGAAAGATTTTTTAAAAGGATAAGGGGCTTTAAAATAGTAGAAATCCACATGACTTAGAAGCAAAGGTCAAATCTTGAAATAGTTTGTCATTATGTCTTTCATTCTGTCCATAAACTGACTGAACACCTGATGCCATGACAAGTTTCAATCTCATCTCTCCACCAAAAAACACTGATAAAACATCCTGAACTGCAGGAGCAACATAATGATTCATATTCAGATCATTATTCTCAATACCTCTGAGTATTCTGGTAATATTTGATAATTGCAGTGGAGTGACCTAAGGACAAATGCCATTATGAGTTTAAAGGATGACTACTAATCTGAAAGATGTAATTCCCTCTGAATATTCGTAAGGCCCCGTCGACGCTCGATATCATGCTTGAACTCAACTTTTATTTATCCACCACTATTTGATATCTTTAAGATACTGCAATACAAATAAATTATTCATGTCAATTAGCTTTTCATCTTCCAAGATGCAAACTTGTGTGATCCCTTTAACAACTATTTATTTCATGCTAAAACAGAGCTCTCCCTGGAAGCCCACTGCTATCGCCCGAGGACATGTCTTTTAAATAAAAGCATCAGAGCTTTGCATACCTACAATTTGCATATTAAAGGCACTGGGAGACAGATGATAGAAGAATTGGGTGAAGCAATCTAATCATCGCTCCAGTCTGACTGGAATCCCAAAGTCTTTTGGGTTTGGCCTTCAGAGACCCAACAGCAGCAAAGAAAATGTTCACAAATTAGCAAAAGTCTTTTTAAGTTTTCAGTTTTGGGTTTTGGTGGAGTTTGGTTAGTTGAGCTGGGCTGCGCTGCGCCGTGCTGTGCTGTCTTTGTGCCTGACAACTCAATTCTGTCCAAACTGAAACTGAACACACTTTGTAAGGGATTGGTTTAGGTCTCTATGTCCATTCTGCTTTAAATTGGCCTGGGCTTTGGCCATCATTTCTTTCAATTATCAATGTTTCTATAAATACGATACATAAAACATTACAACATTTTATTCTGGCAATTGGGCTAAAAGCTGCATCATGTTACACTGAGGCACAAAACCACTTGGATAGAGTGAGGAAAAAAACATTTTCACTAAAAAATGCATGATTTGGTCACTGAAAACATGGCTGGAATAATGTCCAAAGGTCTCTCTAAAATGTCTTGGTTTTGTCAATTAAAATAGACCCTAAAATGGCCTAAAACACAGGTCAGTACCACAGCCGCCAATCTCTCCTCCTCCAGTAAGAAAGAGGACGTAAATATAGTGTAAACTATGTCACCTTAATATTTATTTACAAACACTTGTGTTGGTGCATATACAAAATGTGCATATTTGTGGTTTACAGAAATGTACAATGCTGCGATTGTCATAGCTGAGATCTGGGAACACTGCAACAATCTTTTCAGGCTGTAAACAAAGCAGAGGATTATTCAGACCCGGTTTTCAAGTTAAAATCTGCACCAACATCACGAGGGAACAGACAAGAACTGACCGTTTTCACCGCAGATATTTTCCTTTTTTATAGATGGTACGTCAAAGGTGCAGTCAGTTAAATTAACTATGGCACCTTTGTTTGGACTTGCCCAAAACTGGCAACACCAGTGAGCAAACTGATAAACCTGTGACTTGCAACCATTAAAAAAGGTCCATTTAACCAAGCTACAAGTTTCATTTTGACAAAGAACAAATCAGCGTTCTGAAAAATGATGAAAGTAATTTAAATAGCACAAGACAAACTGAGTCTGAGACACTTATGTTACTATGAAATAGCTCATAAACAACTGAGTAAATCTGTGCTGAATGTGACAGACTGATGAGATCCAACAGTGTGAGAATATGACAAATGAAGATAAAATTACACCTGAAATATAACCAGCATTTAATGTGAGGTCAGTGAAGAACTTGTGCTCAACATGTTTTCACATTAGACATTCGACATTCAACAGAGCTGCTCTGACTGTTTCTTCAGGGTTGTGCGTTTTTAAAGGAATTTTAACAGGATTTGACTCCAACCCTGAAACGGATGCAGAGAGGAGCTGTGGGTGTGTTTGTGTGTCCTCTCAGCCTGCATCATGCTGATCACCTCTGATATGCTGCTGCCCCGTGGCCACTAATGCCCCGTTTAGGCAGAGACAAGAAGACACCAGCTAATATCACAGTCAAAGACTGCAGGTCTGCGGTGAATCTAACAAACAGTTTGACTGGATTTAACATAAACTGAGGCTGAATCAGATGTACAGCAAGAAATAAGCAGGAAATAAACAAGCATTAAAATAAAGTGTCTAATGATCCATTGATCAAATGAAAAAGAGGAAATATAGGGAGAAACAGTTAACAGGAAGTTGAACAGAAAAAAAGGACAGAAAGAAAGTAGGAAAGAAAAAAGACAGAAAAAAGCAATTTGGAAAAATCACAAAGACAAAGACAGAAAGAGAGAAAGAGAAAAAGAAAGAAAAAGACAGACAAGATGAAAGAGGGGCAGATACAGAGAAAAGGAAAGCATAAAAAGAAAAAATGACAGAAAGACAGACAGAATGAAAGGTCAGAAAGAGAGAAAGCAAATGAGAAATAAGCAAAAAGAGAAAGAATGAAAGAAAGAAGAAAAAGAATGAAAGAAGGAAAAAAATAGATGAAAATAAGAACGAGAGACAGTGAGACAAAAAGGAAGACAGAGAAAGAAAGAAAGAAGAAAAAGAATGAAAGAAGGAAAAAAATAGATGAAAATAAGAACAAGAGACAGTGAGACAGAAAGAAAGACAGAGAAAGAGAGAAAGAAGGAAAACGACAAAGACAGACAGACAGAAAGAATTTTAAATGATCTGCACATCTTCATCTGTGCTGGTTTATTATCTGTTGAGAGAGAAAACACGAAGAAGGTCTGATCAGATAAAGAAAAACTCTGAATTTGGATGGAAACCCTGCGACCCTGAGAGGGGGTCTGAAGCTGCAGCTCACAGTAAACATGAAGTGGACATGAAGTGAACTGAAGTGCCGAGCAGCAAACTTCTCAGCCGGCATCACTCTGACTTCCTCTGATTTGTTTGCCCCGTGGCTACCGGCGTCCCCGCATCGGCCGAGACAGACAGGACGAGCGCCGCCCCGGGTCCATCCACCCCACCGCTAACGGGTCACATCACGCATCCGTGTCACTCGCATGTCCGCTCACTTCGGACCTGACCCACTTCACCCAGTCCAGCCACCACCACCACCACCACAACCATCATCATCCCTATCATCATCATCCTCCCTGCCTCGGCCGATCGGCCCTGACACCCTGCAATCTGAGCCACGCGGCTATTTAAAGCCTTCATCCCCAATCAGAGGCAGCGGCCTTTTACCCAACATCGTCAGCGACAGCAGATTGATGCTCGGCGAGATCACGCAAATGAGGGCGGTGGGGTGTTTATGAGAAACAGATCATGGAGATCCAGAAAACTTTTCTGACAAACTTCTGGGCACAGGATGGGCATGTGTTTCATGCAGCAGCTGAGATTAATGTCTCTGCTTTTGTGAAGAAGAAAGAGGATGATGCATGGACTGCATGCTTGGTCAACAAAAGAAAGAGTTCATCTTTTTTGTACAGTTATGACTGAGCAGTCCTGATCTCAGATGGGGTATTTTAGATAAAGAAAAAGAAACTAAGGGAAAGAAAAACCCAAGACAAGGAAGGACAGAAGAAACTTGTCTTCCTCCATCTCATCAACACGTTGGCCAGACGTCCTGGCTGTGTGTCGTGAGCAGGGTCCGAGTGGCATGCAGACTTCCTCAGCACACATGGCGGCAGCGGGCTGCGCAGCTTCGCAGCCACCCTCGCTCCTCGCCGTCACCCTCCACGGATGCATTTAGAGCCTCTTTCCTGGAAGGTTCCACCTCGCTTCGCCCAGAGGACAAATGTGAATCGTTACAGTCAGACCGGCTTTGTTACAAACACCACAGTCTCACTGCTAGCACACCGGCTGGGCCCTGCTGATAGCTAGTGCCACTGCCAAGGTGGGCCTGAACACGCACGCACACACACATTTACACACACTTACACCAAGTGCAACAAACTCCTCCAAGCTGCCTGAGAGCACACAAACACTAAATGGAGATGTGCAGGAGGAAGCCAAGTACATGATGTGATGCACTGACATGGTCAAATTTCATGTTTAAATCGGAAATCAAAAGTTCTATTTTATCTTATTTGTTTGTATAAAAAACCATTCAGGTCTTAAAGCAGCTCTGGTGCATGAATTCAATTCCTGCGGGTTTTTAAGGTAATAAGAACGAAAAAATCAGCTCAGGTCTAACAAGCTTCACCAGCACAGATATAAAAGAATAAATACTGCTTAAGCAACTCAATACAAGGTGATTAATGTCTTAGACAGAGCAAAACAATGTAACTGGTCCACAGAGATGAGATGTAAACCAGAAATGCAGATAAAACAGAGAATAAAAGGGTTTAAAAGGTGCAAACTGGAAACTGAGATTTTTTTAAAGGGCGAGTAAAGATTTTCATGGTACACAAGCAGCTGCAAATGTTGAATGTTTGATTCAAGCATCAGATGTTGAATTAAAAGGTTTAAAGGCAAACATTTTACTGGAAAATGTTTTCAGGAAAAAGTGAACTGCTTCTGCGGAATTCAAATCTTCAAATCTTTCTGGAGCCTCTGCAGGATCACAACTTGCTCAAAGTTGTTTGACTTGCTGTTTATCAATTACCTTCAACAGTTTCTAGCAGCAAGGACTTCTGTCTGCATTCTTTATATTTATATTTTATGTACTTGTTACTTGGTAACAAGTACGTAAACTTCAGTGTTTTTCCTTCCTCGAGCCAAATTTAACTTTAAGTTGAAAGAGGACAGAGAGGAAAATGTTTTCGAGCTCTGCGTTTGAAAGGCTTCAGAAGGTGATTTGGATCTTGGGTGTCGGAGATCGGCGGTAATCAGAAGCGGGTTTTGCAAAAAACACACACAAAACACACACACACTCACTCACGCACCCAAACACACAAAAACACACACACAAAAAAACAGAAAACACCCACACAAGTTCACATGGCTCTCCCCTTCCCCCTGCCTTCCTGTGCAAATTTGGACATGATTACAAGTGAGAAAAGCCGAGGGGGGTCTGGCTTCACAGCGGAGATGGAAGACACCGTGAATGTGTGTGTTTTTGTGTATGCATAGTTTTGCATGCAAGTGTGTAAGAGAGAGAAAAAGACCCTTGCACGCACACACACACACACACACACACACACGCACTTCAGCCACACAGAACATACAGTCCTAGCAACATGAAATTCCAAGTAGATTTAATATGCACAGTTGCACAAATGGCATGACTCGGAAAGCTTCCATCCCTCTTTTTCTGAGGTGAAAAACCTCCTGAAAGTACTTTAACAATGGCATTTTGCTGGTTTAACATACCAGTTATGATTGAATAATACTTTCTCGTGAGTGTTTGATCTCAAAAAAGCAAGGCAAACCTAAATTTTGTACAGATTAAGGGCTGTTCAAAGCCGCAGAATGACGGCAGTTTCTCTTTTTTCATCCCCCCTTTTTCCCCTTCAACTTTTAAGTCGTCTGAGAGGAGAATCATTACAGTTCAAAAGTACTGGCCTTCTCTGTAAGAGCCAATCGTTAAATAAAAACTCAGGAAAGAAATACACCTAATTACGGGCAGACAAATGCACATAATTCTCCTGTTTTTTCTCCCCCCTCCTTCCTGTAGAGCCTGTACGCTTTAAAAAATGCACGCCGTCAACCGTTTGGAGGATTAAAACGTTCAACAGCTCAAGCACTTTTCACTTTACGTGTCGAGGTTTCACCGGCTTGAAGAGGGGAGAAAACTAATTCCACGGAGGACAGGAGTTGTAGTCAAGAGTGTGGAGGCGTTCAGAAAAGTGGCACAACACGAGACTTTGCAACACAGACGGTGAGACTTGCCGCAATGTGGTGTGGCCGACTCATCGCCTCATGCATTTATGAATTTACTAGCATTGTGTCATTATGAGTGCATGCCGTCGCACAAAACTACAAGCGAGTGGAAAGAGTAGGGTCCATCAGGCATTAAGTAGTGTCCAGAAGTCAGGTGACACTTCAATCACCTGCCCTTTTCCCTTTACAATCTTGTGTCCTTGCATATTTGCTTGTTTCCTCCTGTTTTCACATTTTTTAAACAATTTTGCTAGGTTTTACGCCCAAAACTCCTCGTTTTGGCTCACTCTCGCCATGCTATTCAGTGTTAGCATTTCACGCTATTGTGCATTAGGCTGCTCAAGAGACAGTTGTTTCTGTCAGGAGTTGTTGGAGACCAAGACAGTTTGAAAAGAGAGTAAATTAGGAGCAGCATTTATCAG
>JAUZTA010000020.1:1817801-1831379 GCA_034780835.1 Ctenochaetus striatus | reverse complement strand
GCCTGCAAAGTGGCATCAGGCCCCAGGGTGTCGAAATCATCTTTTATTTCATCTGCACAGAAACACAGAGGAGGAAAAAAAGGGTGAGGAGAGGCGGGAGAAAAGGGGGAGAATGGGGAGGGGGTTAGTACCTCAATGTACCATCCAAACCAGCAAACACTGACAATGAGGCCTTTAAGAAGAAGGTATGGAGAAAGCAATAAAGGCACTGCTGTGCATTGCAGCGCGCCGCGGCTTTGTTCGGCATGCCTAATGAATGCTATCATCTGGGCCAGACAGTGACTTATTTACCTTTAACATGACAACAAGCGGCGGGGGAGGCGAAGAAAGCTTCAATCGCCAAACAGAGCGATTAAATACAACACGGAGCACATCCACCTGAGCAATCATAGCGCTCCAGCCAACACGCAGGCTGAGCTTATTACTCCCTGGCTGTGACGCTGCTGCAATCCTCTGCATGCAGGATCACGCTTGTTTTATCACATGTCATTTGGTGGATGCTTTTATCCAGAGCTGCTTGGAGTATTGTGAGCGCACACATTTTTTTGATTTGCCACAACCCCAGCAGAGAGTTAGTGCCATGCTACTAACTAAAAGAATACAACCCTTAACCACAAATTAAGAGTTTTAGTTGCGCAAATGTTTCTCAGGGGCAGAGCTGCTCTGGAGGGAAGGGAATAGCCTCATTGGTTGGGGTAAACCTCAGGCGGGTGGAGACAAGGAATTAAAACTCTCTGGTGATGTATGTTAGGCTGAAGCTCAATAAGCAGACAACATTCAAACCAGGTGGCAGCTATTATTTCTTTACATTCATGATACTTCAGGGAAAAGCACACTGACGAACTGCAATAAGATGAAACTGCTTGTTTGAACTGTGAGAATCAACAATTTAGACATTTTGACGTCCTTTAAATCAACAAATCAACACTTTCTGGGTAAATCTGAGCTTTTAATTTTGGACATCCATATTTTTGGGGCTCTGAAAATCTCTCAGTTGCGTTTTTAGTTTCACCCACTGAGATTTTCTATCAATCAACTGGGTTATTTCTGCCCCCAAGAGAGACCCTGACCCTAAGAAATGTTTGAATGACTAATCTTCCAGGAACATTGGTTTCAACAGAGCAGGTTCTCACTGCCCATCAGGATAATGCATCCAGTCTGTCCTGGCACAGGTGAGGCGGCTGTAAATAACCGGTGGATTGACAGGCTCATAAACAAACCGTCCGCGGTCGACGGGAGGACACCGACTGGACAATCAGCTGAAAGAGTCCCCGGTCCCTCCTTCCTGCCTCGTCGGTAAAAATTAAATCAAGGTGCTTCCGAGAACATCGGGGCTTTGTTTTTTGTTTTTTTTTTATAAGAAATGAACAAAAAAACTGCATTGTGTGCCTTACACGCATCTGTTCCTGCTCTGCTGCTCCTGCAAGGACGCTACAAGTGTTGCATTGTGAAGACTCTTGTTTTGTCCACCCGTCCGCGGCAGGATCTGATGTATCTGACTCTCTCGTGGCTATTTAACCGAGATGAGCGCCTACATTTGAGAAACCTGGCTGAGAAATTACAGGAAAGGTGGTGGGTGTATTGTTGATAATAATGTTATCCTGATTACATTACACCGCACAAAAGCCAGAAGCAAAATGAATTTTTATTTTTAGTTGAAAACAATGGGCTTAATAGTTGTGGAATGCTTTGTGAGCCCTGCAATTCAGGGTTTTCTTGAAATTAAAGATTTGGCTTCTGCAGTGAAATGATAAATAACCCTGTCAATGGCTTCAGACAATAATGACAGACTCCTCGTATGTCCTAGTTTAACTTTCCCCTCGCTCGCATTTTTTTTCCCCTCTTCCTTTTTTTTCTGTACATTGGATTGCACATCTGCCAAGCGGCATCAAAACCGCAGTTGCAGAGTGAGAAAATAAATGGGTTTTAAACTACATAAATTAAGCTATGACAAAACAACACAGATAAAAAAAAAAAAAAGCCTCCGCTTCAGATTAAAAAATACCCACAAGTATCAGATAGCAGCATGTATGAAAACCTCCCCTCTTTCCGCGCTGAACATGCTCAAAACTCCCTCACATTTCTGTGTCCTCGTAGGCACCATGTTTGCTTTGGGTAATCAAATTTGGCTGCATACTTTTGGTCTGACGCAAAGGGGATGACCGGTGGGATTTACTGGCCCTCCACTCTCCCCTATTTACCTTGGAAAACTTTTGTTATCTGTGGTCTGAAGGGAGGGACGGCTGCTTCCAGCAGGAGGTAGACTAATACCACGAACACCTCACTGCTCGGCCTCTGGCACACATGCATGCATGAAACCATGCCAGCCCTGAGCTACATTCAAATGGGACAAAGTGTCAATGTGGTGACATGGGTGCCTGGTCGTTCTATAGCAAGAAAAGGAACTAATGTATTTGCTGCGGATTCTCCTTTACACACAGATTTAATAAGTCGTGACCAATTTCATGGCTTTATCTCCTTTGAGGATCTCAAAATTTCACCACATATAAACAATGTCAAAAGTAATGTAAAAAAACAAGAGAAAAAGGGAGGATTTGATTTCTTTTAGAGTCATTTATGCCACAACTATGTGCCTATTTCTGGCAGTGGAAAGCGTATTGGATGAAACTGTCCGCTAACTGCTGGAAAAGTGTTTTGTCAGTAGTAAATCACAGTGGACCTGAGGCAGCGAGGCGCACACCTCCTTGAAGAGCGATGTTGAGGTTTGAGAGCTGCCTCTGCACTCAGGAGGAGTCCGGCATACCTTCGCCTGACCATAATTCCACCTATTTTCATAGCGGCTCTGATGCTGTTTATTTTGAAAACATTCCTATTTTTATGGCCGGTCACCACAGTCGCTTTAAAGTTCTGCCTTTGTGCATTTAGCCTTCTTTCTCCTGAATCTGTCTCACAGACACACAATCGCTTTAAGCTGATGCCATCGCTGATAATTTTGGACTGCAGTTGTCAATAGCAGATATTTCATGTCAGTGCTCGGTGCCTTCATATTTAAGCATTTTTACAGCCAAAGAATACAGTGTTTTCCTCTGATTTCTATTCTTGGCAGGCTGGAAAAGCATCTGAACACTGCACTTATTGAAAAAACATGGGAAACTCCTGGATGCACTAGGTGTTTAAATGACAAATTAATAACTCCAGAACTTGATGAATGTGCAAAGAAAACAAGAACTGCTGTTTTATCAAAAACAGAAGGCCAAATCTGGCAAAATTTGGAATGAAAGTGCCTTTATAATCCAGCAAACATGCAGGGGAAAAAAAAAGCGGGATTTCTTCAGAATGTGACTGCTGTAACGTCAAGTCAGAAATCCTCCTGAAGCCCCGGAGAGGACTTTAAAAAGGGCGAAGGGAGAACGCAGGTGATTTATTTGAAAATGTCTGTCAGTGATAATGATGTCATGCTTTCCAGCACATCGTGTCCAGCCTCACTGTGGGATGAAGGAATGTCAAGGACAACGCCAGACACAAGACTCTGATTGTGCCCTGGAATCAGAGGAGGCTCGGCGATAAACTGCTTTTTTCACTCTTACATGCAGCAGTTACGTCTCTGAAAGTCATCTAGGCTTTGCTGCTCTACAGCTAAAGACAATATAAAGCATGACGACACATGAACTGAGCCCTGAGAGTGGCTGGTTGTGCTTTTGGAAAACATTTCTCTGCACTTCTGGGGGCTTTTTACAGCAATTCCAACCCCCCTGCAGACCCACAATTGCCTACATTCACTCACACTTCCAAGACCTGTGTACAAACTCCTGATAGGGGAGTGACGAGCAAATCAGTCCGAGTAGTAAGAAGAGGGGGGGTGCGAACTTATCTCAGGCCCGAGTTATGTGCTGAGGTATCACTGTAGACACTTAGGCACCGGAGAAGAAAAAAAAAAAAAAAGAAAAAAGAAACAGGCTGGGAAACACAGCACCCGCAAGATTGGGAAAGAGACTCCCAAACGCTCTAATGAACTTGACTTGCTCTCCGAAATATGTCAGACACTTTATCACACAAGAAGCATATTATCTGGGAATTGCAACATAGTTGAATTACAGACATTATGGCACCGCAGGTCTTTATCAAATAAACAATTACCGTATGCAACGACAGCTTGTTTATCCTTTATCTTGATTTATTTACCAAACTGTCTTTTCTCTCCTCCTCCACCCCTTAAGGAGCAAATATGAACTGTTATTTAGCAGACGCAAATGTTGATACCCACTAAGTTTTTTTTTTTTCATCTCTAATAAATGTGCAATTTTCCCCCATATTAAAATTTAAGACTGCTGAATGTTCCTCCGTTTTTCGGCACCGTGCACATCTAGTTCATTAGCAGAAATGAATAGCGAAGCCCAGCTCATTTAAATTGGCTGTCTTACATGACTTCTCGCCATACTCTGTTCCTGTCACATGCTTCCAAGAATCATTGACTCTTATTATACATGTAAATGGCTATCATAAAAATAAAAATTTCATTTAAGATTGTTAATGACTTTTTGCAGCAGTCTGGCTTCCTTTAATGATTATACCCTGCCCCCTAATTAAAAGTATTTATCTTTCAAGCATCCGTGACTGGGGCCCCTGCAATCGGGGTTGCTCAACAAAAGACGATAAGTCAGTCAAGTTTGGGATGGCGTCACCTGTAGGGGGGAGGAGGTAGTGCGCGGCATCAGTCACTGAGCTGAGGCAGTCTGAGTAAAAGTAGCCTCACATGTCTCACATCTCCTGCAGAATGAAACATTGAATCACATCGACCACATTCTCGCCTGCCCGTGCTTCTCATTTTCTGCGGCTCGCAGGCTTTTTTTTTTTTTTGTGAGGTTTTATACATTACTGTAAATATTTTTTGTTGTTTGGCTCAGAGCAGGACTTTTCTCTAAGCGTGAACCAAATGGTCCCTGTCGCTCACAAAGAAACTGTTTGTCGTGTCTGTCTGCTGAGGGAGCATCACTGGGGCTTCACCGTCAGACCTGGCTCAAGCAGTGTTTGCGAGACGCTTCGTGGGGTTTGTTTAAGTCTACTCGGGCACCAGATGGGTGGGGTTTATGGCATAAGACGACACTACGAGTGGCAGGATGCGCACACATTCGCTAGAAAGTATCTGAAAGTCAGCTTAGTGGTAGTTTTTTTGATTGGCAGCTCACCTGAAGCCCTCACATCTGGTACAACAGAGAGAAACAAAAGCTGTTTTTTATGCATTTCTGGAGCCAAAACTCTTGAGAAATACTAAGAAATAAGGTCACAGAGGACACTTTTTATCATTTTCTATAATTTTATGTTACTGTAATTTTATCATTCACCCCTTACTTGTGTTCATGTTGCACAGAAGTGCAGGCCACATTCCTCAGATAGCAAGATAATTTATTTTGGAACAAATCTGGACAACAGATTGCAGATTTGGTTTCCCAAACATTTCGAGGAGGCAAAAATAATCTGTCTGGTTAAGAACCTCGTTGGGCCACAAGTCATAAAACTGATCCTACCATGGAAACACAGAAAGGGGAGAAATCAACAGTTTGGCCAACTGAGAGTCGACCTCTGCACCATCTGATCTGAGGCACTCACCAGTACCGTCGACGGAGGCACTCAGCATGTCATTGTCGGGCCAGATGTGCTCCACGCCGCTGTCCCGCATCTCGTCATCCTCCTCCTCCTTGGTCAGCAGGCTGTGGCTCTCGGCACGTGGCGAGGCCTCCGGGTTGGTGAGGCTGGCGGGGCTGCCCGTGCCGTTGATCAGGGGGTCTTCCTCGGACACCGGCAGCTTGTCCTCCTCCTCCGTCTCTGAGCCCGTCTCAACCACATTCTCGTAGTTCAGAGCTGTGACAGACAAAAAGACAAACGACTGGTCAGAACGGAAGACTTTGAGTACTTTTACCTCTAAATTTTTTCCAAATATCACATTCATGTGACACATTTTTCATATTTTTAAATGTCTGGTCATGCCAGTCACTGCTGGGAGCTTAACATGTTACTGGCGAAGAAATGTAAGTGTGTAAGACTTTGGATATGAGTACAGTAAATGACAGAGGAATCTGAAACGCGATTTCAACTTGTTTTGGAAATTGAGGTTTATTCCCAGATTAAAAAGGTCAGCCCACATCACTGTTCAGTCCAAGGCGTAGGCGTTTTTTTGTGGGTTACACCCCAATTACAGCATCCGCGACTGGAATCTGTGACTGAACCACAGCGGTGGGTAGACAGCTGTCGAGGAGATGCGAGCCAAAATAGCCACTAATTTTCAGTCCTGCTCACATGCCTCGGATGCCAACGAGCTGCACCTTTCAGGACGGCTCTGCTCCGGAGCATAGCCGTCACATTTGAGATGCTCCACATAGCACATACAATACTACAAATGTTGCTGCTGTGCATACAAAAGGCTTAACCTGCTGTAATTTAGATTCTTTATCACATGTGTCTTTTCATTTGCATTGCCTGTGAACATGAACATGTTTCCTATCATAAGAGAAAACAGAGACACGATGAGGCTTTGGCCTGTTGAGTGCACACATGCAAGGAGGTACACTGACACACACACACACCCTCACACACACACACTGAAAACTCCAGAGGAGCATCAGCAGGGCCCGCCCGCTTCCCCAACACTCAAGTCCCAGACATATGCCTGCTTTTCCTAAAATAGACAGCCTGTAAATAAGGGCTGTGAACTCAATCAAAGGTGGCTCACGTGCAAATTAGTCACCACCATCGTCAGGTTCTCGGTGCACGCTCGCCGCGGCGTAAACTGTCGCAGAAAAGGACAGCAGAAGACTTATTGGAGGGGTGCAGATGGAGCGCAAGGCGAGCCAGAAGCATGGCATCACATGGGGACACACCTCATTGGCAGATTGTACAAGAATGTTCTGCAGTAAGAGCCAATCATGGGAGGGTCTGGAGTGAAGAGGTGGAGGCTTTTTTTATAATACGCTTCAGCTGAATTTATGTTTCTGAGTAATAAAAAGCTGCAGCAAGCCCATAAGTCTTTGGTGAAAATCTACGGATTTACATCTATCAGCTATGAGATGCAATGTGATGTTACTTTTGTACACTGAAAGGCCTCGGACTGTGGCTCTGAAAGGAATTAGCTGCCTTAATTATGACATTTTATGTGCTGTGTTCTGCCCGCTGAGGCCTTAAAGTGCCCCTTTTACTAAAACTTTCCCAGAATCAAGAGCGCCAACCAGATGAGGTTCATGCATGACATTTCTGAGGACATTCTACATATCAAAAGATAAGCCTCCCCACATCTCCTCCTAACACGTCTCCGTACGACCGACTGGTCTGCACTTGCCTTCAGCGAACAACTGCACAACAGGTGCAAATTAAAATGAAAACAGGGCTTTCAAACGTGGGAGGGGAGGCAGAGGGGGTAGGAGGGTGGCAGGCAGGCAGGCACAAGGGGGGAGGAGGAGGAGGAGGAGGAGGAGGAGGCTGGGAGTGCGGTGACCTGCCTCGAATACCAATCGACGGAAGAAACAAAACCTTTTCAAGAGGTGTGATCACAAGGGTTTAGGCAAGTTCAGACTCAGTAATGCTCCTAGGAGATGACAAAAAAGGCAAGCGAGGCTGGGGACCCAGGAGTGGAGAGAGACGTTAGGAATTCCTGGGTGGTCCACATCTACCTTGGTACAATTGATATTGTGCCTTTACTTGAAAAGATATATATATTTATTTTAAAAGAGAGAAGCATCACCTGTTCAACCAAACACTTAGACGATCGATTAGAATCGTCAAGAGTTCGTCAAAGCTTTGGATTCTCTCATAGCGACATCTCTTTGAAGCAACAATGATCATTTTGGTATTCACCTCTCTGTGCCCCTTCACCCCTGAGGTTTCCAACTTTTCTCAGCAACGTCCCATCAGCTCTGTGTCCCCCAATTTCCAAAGGAGGGGGGGGCAGTCGCACGGGGCTGGTAGAACAAAAGGCCAAGAGGCTTGGGAAGCTATCAACCCGTCGCTGTGAACCTGATCTCTGGATGCAGATTCAATGACGGCGGAGCAGGGGCCGGCTGAATGAAATTATCTAAGGCTGGACAGGTTTTAAAGGGCCCATTCTTCCCCAATAAAAGGAGCGAGGGAGCTTCTTTTTGTTTAGCAACACATCCATGGCGGCAAAGCACACCGTTCTGACTTCAATACGCCCACAGAGGGGGAAAGGAGGAACGCAGCTTTGTTGACCTTCTGCAAATTTTTTAAGGCTCTGATTAAGAATTTAGGTTTTCAAAGTAAAACCTGGAGAATCAAAGTGAGGCTTTCATTTATTTTTGTCACCAGTTTGAACCATCTTCTGTCTCCTGCTGCTTTTTCTTGTCTCTCGTGACGTCTTGTTCCCAAGTTTTCTGAACAAATTTAAGCGCGGGGGCGTTGAACTGTCTCTGAAATCTACAGTAGACGCAATCTTCTCCGAACGTCAGCTGTCTCCTCCGCATTCAACGTATACCTCCAAGAAGGCAAAATGACAGTGGGGTGCTCGTCAAGTCAAACGCGTAGTATTAACGTCAAGAAAGCCGCCATTGTTTAGGTGCCACTGCTGACAAGAGCCTCTCCCTCTGCGAGCATGAAGCATCTATTGGTATTGTGTCACGCAACAAAGTAATTCTAACCTACTAATATTTTGCAGGCAGTTATTTCGCACCCCCCCCCCCTTCCCCGAACCTCACTCTTAATCAGCCTTTTGTGTTGCTGAGGAGAGAGAAAGACAAAGACAAGATGTTTACTCCTCAAAAGCCTCTCCTCTCCTCTGCTTTTCTTACCTTAAGTGTCATCCTCAACAAAAGCAATTACAACTGACGTTTTACAAAACTCCTGCTACCTGTTTGATATTTTGCTTTCTTCTTCTCGTCTCTTTTTTTTTTAATCTCTCCCTCCATTAAAGGTAAATAAAAGGAGCCTCTTTGACTTGAGTTTTTCAGATAATTAAAATGACACATGTAACAGCGCAATTCTTGTTTAATATCGGGTTTTAAACTATCTGACATAACCCTTTCACGGGCCTGGCATTATTCTGTCACTCACAAAAAAAGTACAGGGAGCAGAGGAATATTGTATATTGATTAGGATGGCTGGGAGCATCAGCAGTGACAGCCTGGGAGAGAACCAGAGAGCAAGGGGAGAAAGTCTTATTAAAATCTCATCATTTCTTTGATGAAGATAAATAAAGGAGAAAAAAAAACAGCAGCACAGGCAATACTTCAGCTGTGACAGTTGCATTCTGCAGATACTGAGAAGCCCGTGGAATTAATTTAGTGCCGGGAAACAAACTCCAAATCTAAAATGATTATATTTACAAAGCGTCAGGTTTGACAGTGAACAAATGGCTTCAGTGATCAAAAAACGCCTTTAATGTTGGGAGTCATAATCGACTGCTGCAAAACACCCAGAGATAACTCCCTCCGTGTATGCTTTTGACAACATTTGTCTGACCACATGCTGCATTCAAAGACGCCCAAAGTCACTCGGAGGAAGACGCAGCCACCAACTTGTGCCTTTGATGTTGACCCCATGCATCTGTTTGTCAAGAAACATCGTATGTATGGAATGCATGCATGAAATTTCTGTCGAGCTGAGAGTGTGACACAAAGAGATATGTCAAAAAATAAAAATCTCCTTTTGTTTGTTCATATTTCTTGGCTTAATTTGGCCAATCTGATAGTCTAACGTCACACAGACTTTATTAAATTCATTATATAGCAAAATTTGGTAAAAAAAAAAATGTTGGAAAAAACAACTTTACCTAATTTTAAGAGAAATAAAGCTGCAATTTGCCAGGTTGCAGAGCTGTGACAGGGTTTTCGTGCAGGGCTCCTGATAGCAATGCAATATCTTTAAACCTTATTAGCAATTTTAGCAGCTACATAAAAAAGTGAAGGAGACTTTCTGAAGATTTCTCTCCAATGCCTTAAATTGATCTCAGCAGGTATGGTGAGAAAAGGAAACTTTTCTCAGTTTTCATTGTACTTGAACTGAAAAAAAATCTACCTTCAGCAGCTGTGAAAGCAAAGCTCAGAGGTGCTACACCTGCACTTTGCCGAGGAAGACCATTTCACAATGCTAACAAGTATAATCACATTTATTTAACGATCCCAAAGTAGTCGTCCAGTGCCCTGAGGGGGCTGCACCGAAAGCCCTTCCTGCTCGAGTCTCAGAGCCAGAGAGAAAGAGAGCTCTTTCTGTTCAGCAGGCCAACGGTGGAGGTGATCGCTGCAGGGAGAATGACTAACACCCACATTCGCGCTCTCACGCTAACCCCGGCTGACTTTTTAGTCGAGTGTCGAGGCTTAGCTCCAGGTGACACGCTCGGCCTCCTACGCCGATAATGAGCCAGGACATTCTCCCTATTGGACGATAACTGCTCACGCTCGCTCCCTGTCTCATGAATGTGAGCCAAGCGGATCACCTGGATGGCTGCGAGGGAGATGGGGAAGCAGGAGTGTTTCTCACTGTGTATGTGTGTGTGTGTGCGTGTGTGTATGTGTGGGAGGGCATTAAGGTGGAAGCGAGGTCGCTGCCTTGTGGCTACGGCCAGCGGTAGCGGATTCTCATGGTGACCTTTTGTCTGCCCTTGTTCCTGTCTGCAGCAGTTTAAGCACTTCCTCGGGTGAGTCTTACTCCTGTCTGATGGAAACCTCACACACACACTTTTTCATTACGGCTACCTCATTTTGACTTTTAATGCTAATTCCTCTCCATGATTTGAAGGAGTGTTAATGCTCCTTCGTTTTTCTGTTGCTTTATTCTTTAAATTTCAACCTTTTTTTTGCAATATTCTTGTTTTCATCTCTAAACTGAAGCACGTAAAATTTAAAATAGTGACAGATGCTCATTCAAATCTTCAGAATCCAGGGCTCAAATGATTATAGAAAGCTTTTCAGTGACCAAAGGCATTGATAAAGAAGAAAAAAATCATTGTCATACCTTATTTAAAAAGAAAGTAAAGGATTCAGAATCAGCCATGGGGCCTGTCAGTTAAAATCACTAAATTAAAACAGATCTTAACTCCATTTTTACGTCCTGCAGCTGATGATAATGCATCTTCAGGTCATGATTTCCTCTCAAACAGGGCACATTATCGACATTCAGCAGTGAACTCAAACCCAAGTCACGCCAGACAAAAGAATAGCAGACATGTTTGGATATTTTGTGCTATCTTGTCTCAGTATAATGGCGCGATCGAGCACAAGGGGCAAATCAGGGCCAAGTCGGTGAAAGGACGGTGGCAGAGGGCAAACAAAAGCTCTGAAAAGAGACAGAGAGAGAGTGAGGGGTGAGGGCCAGAGAGGGGAGGCGGGGGACCGGGGAGAGACGATGAATGGTGAAAACTCAGTGAAGTGTAAACGCAACCTGGGAGTTTATGTGTGTCTGTCTGGGCAGTGTGCATGTGTGTGTGTGTGTGTGAAGAAAGGGAGGGGTGTTTCTATCAACAGAAGTGAGTGTTTGACTGATATGAGTCGTTCAGGTTTTATAATTTAGGTGTTAAAGAGATTCTTTAATCTGTTTTCAAATCTGTTTTTTTTATAAATAAATGCAACTAACCGAAATTTTAACAGCAAAATAAATCTGTCTGCAGGAATCAACATGGTGAGAAGACAAAAAATATACATTTACAAGTCCAGTAACCAAAACCACAAGTTTCTTTGGCTTGAGAGAAATCAAAATTGGACTATTTTTGAGATACAAGCCAGAGTTTTAAAGAACAGTAAAAAAAAGTCTCTGACAGAAAACAAAAGTTGTCTGAACTTTTGACTGCATCTAAAACCAAAACCACAAAACTACTAAAGAGAGCAAAACTGAAGAAAATTACACAGATGAACTGAAAATCCCTGAATAAAAAAACTCTTAATCAGGATACAAACCTGCAAATTTAAACACATTTTTAGTCTTCACAAATCACCTTAAACACTAAGATCTGTTTTTTTGAGCCAATTTCACTTAAACAAAATTTATTTTTTGCATTTAAATAACACAAATGATCTAAATCTAATGTTTACATCTATACGGAAAGTGTTACTGTACTGATTAATTGTTTTTTTCTATTTCAGGCAGCGAATAAGGGGCCACAACACACAGCAAACATTTATAAGATGGTTGAAAAGACATGATCGTATTTACAACTCTCTGTTTTATTATTTCTTAAATAAGGGCTAAAATATATCTAAATGTTCAAATCAGTTTGAAGGCAAAAAGCGCCATCAGACTGAGGGATATTTTTCTGTTCCTTTGGGTCGACGCGGAAACTTCCAGCACGTCGCCGCGCATCCGTCAGGTCGCTGCTGGGTTTTGTCCGCGAGGAGACCCTCGCAGCAGCACTGACTCTAATTCAATTAAAGTCCCATTTATTTGCCGAGGAGGCCGGAGCAACAGGCTGGGGAGGGAGAGGAGGGAGAGGGAGGACGAGAAAGCTTCAAGGTTTGCTCAACAGCTCAGAGGTCCCACCTTTGCTGGGTCCTGCATGGATTCACCATCTGTGCCCCCCCTCCCTGCCCCCCTCACCCACCTCCACTCCTCCCCCAGCTCACACATGTTCCTGCCTCCAACAAATGTTCGAAGTGAACCCCCTCTCCTCCTCCTCCTCTCCTCCTTCCTCCCTCCCTCCTCCTCCTCGTCACACAAGCCAAAGAAGAAGAATAAAAAAGACACACAAAAGCTTCCCCTGGCTGCCCTCAGGACTCCCAGGCCAGGGGAGTGGGAGGGAGAATTTAGAGAAGAAGAACAGAGGAGGGAGATGTTGGTGGGGAATGGGGGAGGAAACTGTGTGTATGTGTGTGTGTGTGAGGAGGGGGATTAGAGAATATATATGTATTTTTTATTCCGGCTCAGGTGAGCTTCCCCTCGCCTCCTGATGTTACCCTGACACACGTCAAGCAACGGGAAGAGGGGGGAAAAAACGGTTAAAATTAGAAAATTTAATTTATTTGATAATTTCCCAGAATAATTAGAGTTAATATGGGTTAATTAATATGCAAATCTCTCAGCAGATGTTCGGCAGCAAGGCTGCGCGCGGCTGAGGAAAAACAGCCCCCTTCTACTTTCTCCTGCCTGGTTTTGGCTGTCAGTTATTGGGCCGTAATTACTGTAACTAACCAAATACACACACACACACACACACACACACACACACACACACACTGAGGAAGAAGGAAAAAAAAGAGAAAACGTTTGCTGGGTGAACTGCTTCCAGTTTTGGAGTCGTCGCAGGCACAGCGAGCTTCTCACACACATAAGAGAGACCATCGCTAATTTCCCCTCGACTATAAAGGCCCTTTTAAAGCTCCGAGCTGAATGAATGCAGCGAGCAGTTTAAACTATTGGAAATTTGCGGGGCTTTTGTGCGTGTGCCGACATGTAAATGTAAATCGTAAAGAAAGAAGGAGAAGAAGAAGAAGACGCGGTAACATCAGTGACAAGAGCACCTGCACGTTAATGTGGAGGAGAAAACACAAGCTAATGACGCAGATGTGTGGAATCTGTCTTCTCATAATAAAGAGACGGACACGTGTTTACATGTGTGTTTGCAGCTGAATACTAATGCCACAAACATGCATATGTTAACACAAAAAGGGGTTAAGGGGCAATAATTTA
>JAUZTA010000020.1:1805286-1815574 GCA_034780835.1 Ctenochaetus striatus | reverse complement strand
CACCTTTTCAATGCACAAGATGGATAAAATTAAAAGAATAAAAATAAAAAAATAAAATCTAATCCAGCGATTACATAGTGTGACTTTCAGGAAGTGCAACACGTTGACTCAACAGGAGTTAAAGTCAGAAAAGTTCTGCTTCTCGACAAAAAGCGGCTCAGAGAAAT
Organism: Ctenochaetus striatus; assembly: GCA_034780835.1. Classification (NCBI taxonomy): domain Eukaryota; kingdom Metazoa; phylum Chordata; class Actinopteri; order Acanthuriformes; family Acanthuridae; genus Ctenochaetus; species Ctenochaetus striatus. The sequence goes on along the minus strand of JAUZTA010000020.1, from coordinate 1,815,407 downwards.
GACTCAAAATGAACCCAAAACTCAAATGGCATCAGTGAAGGGTTGGTTGGTAGGTTCACAGCCACAGACAGGAGGAGATAAGTTATAAAACTCTCATTTACAAATATGTGCAGTTCAACTTTCTGAGTGATGACACAGAGAGTTTGATAACCTTTGTTGTTTTTCTGATTCCAGTTAAAGAAAACTGCAACTCAGCACTGTCTGAAAAAACAGACGTCTGCCTTTGTGCATCAGGTCAGGAACGTGGATTTGAACTCGTCAAACGGCCGCCATGTTCACCTGATCGGATCACTTCCTCCTCCAAAGAGAGAATAAATATGCTATGTTTTCACAAAGCGACTCCTCCTTCTTTAGGGTATAAACTTATCAATCAGCCCTCACATGTCTGAAAATATGTGACAGGTCACATGATATCAGGGCAGGTGGCATGTCACCTTCCTCACACCTTTGAGGAAACTCGTTCCCTCGCAGCACAGAGAAGCAAAATCCAGCAATTCTTCATCCCTGACGGCCCCCACATGCCTCGTTTTAATAAAAAAGAATCTATAAAAATAAATTACTTGCACTAAGTATATGCAAATTCAAATGTAAGCAATCATTGCAAAATTAATTTTGCCAGAACTGATTAAAAGCTTTAATAAATCTATATACAGTATTGCGCCAATCTGATATTGTAAATTTATTACGCTCCCTGTAAGATTAATTAGAAAGCTACGGTAACATATTGCACTGCCAGGCCAGATTACTGTACTTTTTTGTTAATAACAGTTAAGCAGAACCTGAGCTGTAATTACCGGCTAACAGAGGCTTTTGATGCTGATTTCCTACACCGAGAGGAGAGAGAATGAGATCCAGCTGGTAGAAAAGAAACAAATGAAGGCTTCTTTTCTCAAATGCTTTGCATCTATTTTGGAAAAAAAAAAAAAAAAAGAAAAAAAAAGAATTAATCACTGCTTGAAGTTCATCTTTCATCCTGGCTGGAAGATTTCATTTTGGGAACTGGGGACGTGAATTAAAAAGTGTCCTCATTTGGTCTGTGAGCTGAGAGAGACAGCAACACTGCCAGGGTTCACGGTTCAAGTCCCACTGGAGGAAACTGAGACACTCCCCAAAAACACTGTCAGATCGTCACTGGGTTCATTTTCTTTCCTAAAAGTAGCTGAAATCTTTTTTTTTTTTTTAAGCAAACCAGCTCGCAGCTGCTGCAGGGACATCAGAGATGTTACAGGCATTCATCCCGGAACTCTTTCACCTTTTTCCTCACACACCAAAACTGTCGCCGAGGCCGCCAGACAGCAGAGAAAACAACCGGTTTGATCTGGCCAAGGTTGTTTTGCATTCCTGTCCGCAGCGTCGGGGCCATGGCCACGTTTATCTCAGCAAAACAGCACCTGAGAGCTAAAACGACTGTTTCTCACTGCCGCCGCCGCCGCTCGGCCTCAACACTTCAACACTCCAAAAGCAGCAAAAGGAGAGTTTGTGAGACTCTGAAAATACTCCTCATGAAAAAAATGTCAGGTTATTATGTTCCTGTGTGATAAAGACGATAACCACTTGTGTTTGTTTTGTGTCCGTCTTTAATGTACGAGGAGTAAAACATCTTGGATTGACAATGAGGAGCAAAAACAGGGCAGAGTGAGACCTCTCGCCGCCATAAAGCTCAGCCAGTCACCAGCTGTTTAAAGGTCGATCGGTGTGTGTGTGTATGGGTGGGTGTGTGTTCAGGGAGAATAGAGGAGGGGGGTTGAGTCAAGCAGGGACCTCAGATGGACTACAGAGATCAGACAGGATGAACCGGAGGGGTGGGGGGTCCAGGTGAGGGGCCACAGGAGGGTGAGGAGGGGGGAGGAGGAGGTAGAGCCCTCTTCTTCTTCCTCTCTGGTCGGAGCCAATCTGGGGGCCCGGGGCCTCATTCACATGGTAATGAGAGTGTAAAATCACATCTGTTACCACCGCCAACACACACACATACTCACACACACACACACACACTCACACACACGTACACTCACACACACACAGAGCAGATCTTTGTCACCTGAATAGCATCCCCACCAGGTATCAAACAAGCACCAGGAACTGGGTGTGTGTGTCTGTGTGCCTTGTCCCCAGCAGGCAACCGGCAAACTAGGCTTTCCAATCAGTAAATGACACACACACACACACACTCACACACACACACACAGTGGAGAGGTGGCCTGGGCCCTCACAGAGAGGGAGAGCCCTCTGGAGAAAGGCGACTCTCTCCGACACTGTTACCAAGTTCCCAATTAGCTACCAGTCAGCCAGAGGGGAGGGGGGCAGAGGGGAGAGGGGCGTGTGTGTGTGTGTGTGTGTGTGTGGAGGGGAAGATGGGGGCGGAGTTTGGACAGATAGGATCCTAGCTTATTGTCAGGGCAATGACCTGAGTGTCCACAAACATCCCCTGGAAGCTCTTTTACTGCACGTTGGACATGATCTTCTGTCAAATCTCGACAGCTTCTCAAGCCTGCGCGGTGTGAGTATCTCACTCGACCAATCAGGCTGCGGATACAACCCAAATGTCACATGTTTAATCCCCACGAAGCCAAATGTGTATCCATTAAAAAAAAAAAAAATACAGCCACCATAGTGTCTTGAGTATGATAAAGTGCCTAAAAGCTTCTTGTTTTATTGATAAGTGTCAGTTAGCCATCTGAAAGGTAAATTTGGGAGCTCTTATCAAAATAATGTTTAACATCTGATCATATGTATCAGCGGGTAAACTCATCTTTTAATTTCATATAAAAAATGTGCAGTTTACCTAAGTCATTTAACGTGATTAGTTCATGCTGCAAAACGAGCAAAAATTAAAGGGCGAGCCGCGATATCAAGAGACCAGCTTTGTTTGGACGAGTTTGAACACCTTCACAGGTGAAGCAGCTTCATGTTGTCAGTGAGATCTTCATCACTGAAGATGCTGTGAGCTGTGAGACGCAGACGCATTTCAGAAAGTAAACACATATTAACTCCTTTCTGAATCGATTGCTGTTCACATTCGTGAACCTTATTGTGATCACCAACAGGAAGTAAGATTGTGTTCACCTTCCTATTTACCACAACATCTGCATGTGTGTGTGTGTGTGTGTGTGTTCGTGCATGTGTGTGTTAGTCAGAGCTAGCGGCAAGGTACGCCAGGTGCAAGACAGCAGCGAGATGACACAACTTAACCTTTCTCTCGATCTCGGTAAACGGCACAAACAGGCAGCGCTGCAGTCGGCGGCCCCAGAGCCCATGACTTATACATGACGTGGGTGGGAGTAAACAGGAGCAGACTGAGGCATTTTGTTTCCTTTTTTCCCTCTTGCCGGTTGCATTTTTTTCATGTTGTACCTGTCTTTCTTATCTCGCCGCAGGAGGGCGAAAACTACACTTTTAATTACATGGTGGGAGTTGAGGGTGGAAGCAGGAGGGGGAGCGGTGGGGGACATGGATACCTTGGGCTCTTTCACATACAGAGCTACACCTTAATAAGGTAACTGAGACCTAAACTGTAAAGTTCAGACCTGCAACCACCTCCACGTTTACAGGTGCAGCATTTAATTTAGCTATTTACTTGACTGGTTTTGTCTTAAGAAGTAAAATTATATCAGTTTCTGCCACTTAAATCACCTCCTAACATAATATTTTCCATTTAAGAAGCATAACAGAGGTTCCTTTCTGTTAACAGTAAGTGCAAATATAAGAAAATTATCTTAAATCCCAGGACTGACAACATATAAAATGTGATAATTAGGGTCAGAGTTATAGCAGCTAGGTGTAAAATACTCTAAAGAAATTAAATCAAGGTAGTAAAAACACTTTTTTTGTCTGTTCTTGATTATATTTCAGGTATTAAACTGTAATTCTCACCCAGAGCTGCATTACACATACATTTCTAGATAAGAGATGGAATACAATAAGAAAAAAAATTCCACCTTTAGATTTCATCTTTTGACGCCTTGTTGTGTACGTTTATTTGTGCATGGTGCATAATTCTGCCACCAGTGCTGTTAACCTGAAAGCAGTTCGGCGAGTCGACCTCAGGTTTAATTAGCTCGACTCTGCGCAGAGGAAAGTAAAAAGAAAAGGTGATTTTTTTTTTTAGATTAAAATTTAAATGTATTGCTATCAGCAAAGACAGCACACACTCAGCCGTGTGTGTGGATGTATATATGCAGCTTACATAATTGAGTAACTCAAGTGGCATGACGTGAACGGCTGCAACACACACACACCCACAGATTCACACACTCTGTAGTCTCCATATACTGTAAGTAAAAAGGAAATTTTGATCTAAGGCTTTTCCCCCCTCCTACCCTTGGGTTCTGCCTCCCCGTGTTTCTGTCAATCCCCTCCTTTTTTTGATCAGTGGCTTGAAAGAGTCGAGCATGTGTGAGTGCTCAGGTACCTGGGGTATGCCTAGGTGCTAATTAGCTCGGCAGGATAATTGATGTGTAGATTACACCGTTGAACAAATGCTCTGACTTGTTTGTTCTTCGCACTTCTCAGCCTTCGCGAGAGGAGAGAGAAAAAAAAAATCCTTCTCCGCAGCACCTCCCACCCCCCTTTTACCTCAGCACTAATGAACAATTTACCTGGCTTGTAAAGGAGGTGGTTAAGCCTGCCAAGGCAGAGGGAAAACAAAGAGCGGGTTGCACTGGAGTTCATTTCCCACAGGTGGAACTACTGTCTCCTGTGCTTCAAGACCTGCGTCTATTCCCTGGTGTTAGCGGAGCTGGCTGTGGAAGAGGAGTGTGTGTGTGTACACGCTTTGCCAAACCCTGAAGGAGAGGATGGCGAGCATACATAATTCCAAAAGGGAAACAATTTAAAAAATGAAAGAGCATGCCATTAAGAGCGCCGGTAGGCTTCCATTGTTCTCCCCCCCCCGCTCTGCTATAATGCTATTTCCTCCATCTTTTGTCTTTGGGACGCTATTATTAGCCGAGCGCGCATGCGAATAACCTCCCCCTCCCACCCGCGTCCGTTCAATAGGGTTTGAATTTGCTCATTAACGGCTAAGAATCCGCAAACACATACGCCGGAGCTTTTGCTACTGCTAATAAACTAATCATGCCCTCTCGTCTAATTGGGAAATAGAATGAGGGGAGGAATGAGAGCTTTCGCCTGAGGATTTTAGGAGCCGGGTTTCCATTGCACTGGCAGAGACGTGGAAGTGGAGCCCATTAGCAGGACAGATGTAGAGGCAAAAGGTGAACGGCTGAGACGGCGGCTCCTTGCCACACTGCTGGACCGCCCGTAATCTGTCACCCACCCTAGTTTACAAGTTAAACACATTATTGTGCTTATTGAGTCTCATTTCTAGGATGCATAGCGCTGGCTGCTTCTTTTTTTTTCCTCTCCCTGGTGGAGCGCTTACAAACCTGCCAGAGCACTGTCACTGCATGCAAGCTATTAGCATTTTTCTTAGCAGTCCTGATTAGTCAGGCAGGCAGGGCAGAGAGAGGGAGCAGAAACAGAGAGATAGGGGAGCTGAGCCAAGACAAAAAGTCTTACACTCATTGTTTCTTGATACTTCCTTCACATCCCTCAGAAACCTCGTCTTAGCGGTCCAAGCAGCCCCCAAATGGCTTCACAGGTCTCTAATTTTCACAGCTCCCGGAAGTCATATCATTGCTATTTTCTCGTGTAAGGGGCAAAAGATTTGCACAGTGTAAATGAAAGGAGCCATGTTCGGCAAGATGCTGCTAATTCCGTGTTTACCACTGAATTAAAGCCCACCAGGACATAGTTCAGCCATGAAAAATGCGCCCAATACAACCTCCTCCTAGAAGATCATTTTATTCTCTTGTTATTCTGTTAGTGGCCTCAGGCACCTCGAGTTTGCTATGTCGGTATGATAAGGGGGGAAAAAGATGAGTTCTTTTTTAGATCAACCCTGAACTCCCTGGGACGGATCACCGTGTCATCGAGAACCCGGGGCGGCATGTTTGGACTACACCAGATTGGGAGTCTTGCTGACTAACTGGCAGTTTCCGTCGCCAACCTGATAACTCTCCTCCAACATCCCTCACCCCGGCCCAGCCAGCCAGCCAGCACGCCAGCCAGCAAGGCAGGCAGGCACTTTTTTTTGTTTTTCCTCCCTGCCTTTTTCCTGTCGCCATCTCGGTATTTAATCTAACACCGGCAGGCGGCAAGAAGGGTTTACTTTTCCCCCCTCAAAGACAGCTTTGCAAGGCGGAGAAGGCAAAAGTGGGAGGAAGAGAGCCGAGCACTCAGGCAGGGAGGGACAGGGAGGGAGTCGAGGCAAGGCACAGGAAACCTGGGCCAAGCGTCACTTTTAACAAAAGCCTTTCATCTTTCTCTCCGCTTTCCCCCAAGACAGTGCGCTTCCAGCAGTGGGATCCTTTTAAGTACATACCTGATAAGGAAACTTTTTTTCTTCCCTTTCGAGAGCGCATAAAGGAAAAGTATCCCCCTCCCACACACATATACACACATCCCAGTGCAGTTAAAACCCTCTCATCGCTTTGAACGCCAGATACTGTCCCTTTTATCCCCGGCAAGCTGGTTTCCTATGGCTATTAACTCATTCAAAACAGGTAATTACGGCGGGCAAACAGAGACGCGGCAGATCAGAGGGAGCCGCTCAGGCCCACTCCACCTTTGCAATCAAACCGGAAGACGTCTTAGCTAGCGAGCTGACAGGGCAGAGGTAGTTCGAGGATCCATTTGCGGATAACTGCACCTAATCCATTTTAGTCAGGAGTGGTTGCGGCGGGGCTGTGTGTGCACCGGGGGAGGACCCATGGGATGTGTGTGTGTGTGATGGAGGGGTCATAAATCACAGAGAAGGAGTTGAAAAAGTCGAGCTCCCACGGAGGGAGAGAGGTAGCAGACGGGGCCGAAACGCCCCTCGGAGCAAAACAACCGAGGCTATCATCACCTTGGTTAAAATATCAGCAACCTCAAGCCGGCGAGGGCGAGACTGCCAAACAATGGCCTCTTCGCTGTGGTAGGAGGAGAAGGATTCATGCAGAACTTTTGGTGGGTGGTTGTTATTGCCAGACAATTCCCTCAAGTGTGTTTAACATAGCCCGAGCCAGTCGCTGGACATTTTTATCCAAAGAGCCTTTGCTGCATACATTTTTAGCATGGGTGATCCCAGTGGGAGTCGGACTGCTGTGGCCTGGCAGACTTTCTGGATGGGGAATTGAATCTTTAACCCTGCAGAGTTTGCACTTGGCACCCAGGCAGCTCATGTGTTAAAAACTAACCATTAACATTTACGTGAAAAGTACCTTAAATGTCACAAAAAAAAAAGGATGATGATGAGTAGAGAAAAGACGGAGAAGAGAGAAAATCTTAAAGTCAATCTCAGGAGCCAAGTGGTCCCTTTTTACCTATCTTCTCATCTGCACAGGAAGTAAATGGCGCCCCAGGGGAGCACTCACTCTTTCCTTCCTCGTCTCTCCGCTGTTTGTTGTTTCAGGTAATGAAAACAGAGCGGCTGACAGAGACGTTTTCATGTTGTTTTCGTGACCCGGACGACATGCCAGAGCCTCCCGCAACGCTTGTTCAAGCCAGAGGTGAAGTTTGACAAGATCCTTAAACATTCTCCCCCTCACATCTCTCCCCTCCCTCCACTCAAATTTCGAAGCAAGCTGTTGCGTAAGAAACTCTGTATCTATGGTAATGGGCAGCTAATTGATCCCATGGGGTTTCGCTGGCATAGGGAGAACTTATTTACTCTTGCGACAGAGGGGTATTTCAGCTCAGACATTTTCTCCCTCCTCTCAAGCCTTCCTCTAATGTGACTGTAATTCTCAGATTGTCTTATCTGCACAGGGCACAGAAAGGTGCAAAGGGGACCAGTGTCTACACATTTTCCCATTTGAGCAGTATGTGTTCATGGGGTGACAACCAGCCACCCGTTGCACAGCGGAGAGGAACCAATCAGGCTTTAACACCTTGACTCTTCTCTCCGAATGTGGCTGCCGCTGCTGAGCTGCTTCACCCGCCTCGATGTCAGCACTACAAATTGGCTTCCAACAGAAATCCAAGGTGCCAAAGAGCCATTAGACGGACAAAGGCTTGACGTCTACCCAGGGATTAATGTGTCAAAATCCTTGTGTGATACACGGGAATCAACCCTCTTCATTAGGGCTTGCCGGGGAACGAGACACGCTTCCTCTCTGCCAACATCAGTTCATCTCTGCTTCTCTTCTTGTAAAATACAGGTTGCATCCTTTTTACTTCAGCTGAGCCTTTTATGAAGTGTGAGGAGCCTCTGTAGGCTTACAAATATGTGGATCATCAACAGATCAATAGCTTTTAATAAAAACTAATCATTCAAAAAGTCTTACAATGCCTGTTTCACATGTAAAGAATTATAAGTGGTGGCCCCAAAAATAACAGTAATTCAGTGTATCATCTCAAGAGTCCAGAAAAGCTGATAAAATACGAGTGGATGCATCATTGTGATGAAAAGCATCAACAGACACCTGCACCACTGGGCGACAACAGGCCCGATTGTCAGTGAAGCCCATCTCCAATTAAACAAAGTCGTAATCTGCCCCTGACAGAGCGGATTAGGCTTTGTCCTGGTGGGGGCCTCACTGGGGGGCATAGGAGGAGGAAGGAGGTGGTTAACCACAGCTGGCGACTTAATTTCCTATGTGTATGCCCTTGTATCCTCCTATGGAGTTACCTGACTCAGCGGCCAGGCGGCTGACTGGCCGGTCGGTCAGTCGGTAGGCTGACTTGCCGTCTGCTTGTGGGAATCAAATCCTGTCTGAGATAACAGCTAATCATTTGTCACCCCGAGAAGCAATTCCCTCCAATCACCCGGGAAGAGAGCGCCACTTTATTCCGCAGCGCTGTCAGGATGGCAAGAAATTACATTTGGCCATGCTTTTTCTCCCCAACCCCCCCCCACCCACCCAACCTCCACCCCCAAATCTCTCCTGAGCCCCATTCGGAACGATAGAACAACAGCTGACAAGATTGGAAATGAATGTCTTTCCAACCCAGAGCACAGACATGTACATGCTGTTACACATGTTTCTGTTGCTACACCTGTGAGGACGTTCCTCCATTTACTCCACTCTAACCCCCAACCAACCTTAATGTTGGTTTTAACACCAAAAATCCACCTTAAAAAGCCAAAATTAGCTAAAACATGAAGAAAAATCTGTTTTTTTAGACCTTGTGAGAACATGTGGTCCAGAAAAACAAGAATATTTAATCACACAGGAACTTTGGGGAACTCTGGGAAAACACATGCTGGCAGATACACACATGCAGGCCTGTAGAAAACACACACACACACACACACACACACACACACACACACACAGAAACACTGTGGCCTGTCCATGCAGCTGTTTCCTTTTGGGATTCCTTGAGTTGTTGCACTGTGACTCTCTCTCTTCTGTCTCAGTTGGACAATCACTCGGATGAAACGGCATCCAACAGCCGGACCCCTACGCTGGAAAGTTACAACTTCTGCAGGGACCTCGACATGTTTGCAGCTAAAACTCCCTTCATTCTGGCTTTAATTTGCACATGTGACATCCAAGACACAGATCACCCAATGAAGCTTACATAACTGACAAACAGCACACAGCTTGAGCAGAAAACTACCAGATAAGACTGTCATCATGTTTTTTATACACCTTTCCTCTCTGTCTCAACCTCAGTTTTCCCTGGACGGAAATAAAAAAGCATCTTACGGTCTTCGAGTGAACTTTCACTTTGTTCTCTGTTTGGAAATGTTCATGTTCTTGAGCAACACGAGCCGTTAGCAAACTCATGCTAACTCAGCAGCTTGCCAGTTTCTGTTGAACTTTGAGTTGAATTTCAAAAAAAGGATTAAAAAATCTTTGACCTCTTTGAATGGAAGCAAGAGAACCTGATCAAAGCTGAACAGAAACCTTTAAAAGTTCTATTTTTGAGAACTAAAAGCTCAATTCAACTGGCACAAAAAAAACATTACATTATATTTATCTGCTGAATGCTTCTGGATTACTTAAATCAAATTAATCACCTGGTAAAACACACAAAGAGAAGGTTTAAGATATATATCTGACATGTTTTCAAGCATCTGCAACAAAACTGCAGCAGCTCCTGCAGCGACACAGCTTTTCTGCGAAACGTCG